>CM042246.1:2062107-2094607 GCA_023566225.1 Romanogobio albipinnatus | reverse complement strand
TCACTGCTGAAACACCACATTTGGATCAGAACACACACACACACACACACTTGAGCTTTGAATTGGGTAGCCTGTGTTCGGGAAGTCTGCTGATTCAAGTGTATTTTTAGGAAACTTTGCTCTCTTTGGTAAGAGCTCAACTCACATAATTACAAACGCGGAGCAGCCGATGCTTGCATGTGTAGGGCGGTCGATGTTCCGCTCATGCAGAACCCTCACCGCATGTACAGAGAGAGCGACTTAAAATAGGGCGTAATCAAGAGACACATGTGCGTGGGGTTTAGGGTTTCTGACACTCTATTTCAGACGGACTGGAAAGCCCAAATCGACCCCAGATGATCTCAAAGTTCTGATAATTGACTAATCTAATGATAATCTGATGTGGACTATTCCTGCTCTGTTATGTTCGGTGTAGTTTCTCAGGGTTTAAAAGACATGTAGTATTATTGATTTCGAACGAGAACAACATTTGAGCTGACACGCTTGTCTTCTGCTTTAACCCTCTGGAGTCTGAGCTCTTTTGGGGCCCTTAAGAAGTTTTGACATGCTCTTACATTTGTGTTTTTTTCAGTTGCTTATAAACATCCATGAGGGATGTCGTTATGACGAGCATAGAGGAGTTTTTTATGAATGAGATCAGCTGAGGCTCATATTACAATTAAAGGTACCGACGCGGTTTTCATATTCATAACTCCTGACACACATTAACAAATTACGGTCACTATATGACTTTGAGAATAAAACAGAGGTCAAAAATGGAAGCTTGAGTCTTAGATCTTTTAAATGATGTACAGTTTGTCTAGGTAATTACTTATATCTGACAGTCATTTTGAGCTAATTTAAACAAAGAAAGCTTCAGTGCGTCCTCGCGCAGGTTTTTGCGTTTAATATTCACAGATGCTTACAGAGTAAACGTTGCCTACTTACACAGCGGTGGAATCCGATGCTTTCAGAAATGAACAGCTTTTCATGGAGAATTATTCCAGGATTATTAAAAGCGTCTCAAAACGATGTAGTTGAAGTAGGAATGCAGTACTTGATGTGTTTGTTTGAGTTCGTCAGTATTTGAATCTCAACAGAACGCACGCTTCGTGGGCGTGGTCGCATTAGTGTATAATGAGCCACTCAGGAACGACTAACATCTCTCTGCTTTCCACCAGATCACATAAACACAGAATATTTGTTTTTGATTTGATTTACAGTGTTTGAAAACCTGACATTTCGACGTTTCTTTAGACATAGGTCTCATGTTTGTGAGACAAGTATTCACTAAGCTAGAGGTCATTTTCTGAAGACTATCTGAATGAACGTCTTTGACAGAGAGGCTGCAGATCGCGCATCATGTTTGATTTCTTTATTTTGCAAAAAGCACAACAATTTGTTTTTATTGTGACTGTACACAAAAAAATAGAAACTTAACAGATTATAATGATGTATAACACTTGCCTGAATGATAAAAAACGATAGAGTTATTTGAGTCTCTTTGGCACTGATAAGAAAAAAAGTGAGCCGATTTCCCCGATGTGACCGCCGACTCGAGAGGGTTAACCCTCTGGTCCTCTTCGGTCAAAAATGACCGAAACATTTTACGTTTTGAATTATTATTATTTTTTTTCATCGGAATGGGATGACACTTGGTATCTTTTGTGAGCACACTAAAAAATCATGCAGATGATTCGTTTATGTTAAAGGGTCGGAAAATAATAGTCACACTTGTCTCCTTCGCGGTCAAAAATGGCCGACATAGGAAATGAATGGGAAATACGCAAAGATACAAAAAAGGGAATCTTTTGGTGATACAAACCACAGATCAGGCATGGTCCAGAAAAAAAAGTGCACAGCAATGTAGGGGTGACTCTCTAAAATATCAAGAGTGCAAAATAGACACAACCCCCCCCCCGACCCCCCCTCCCCACACACACACACACACACACACACTAATGTAAACACACTCAGACACACACACTCACAAACCACAATATAATACCCATACAAATGAACTGGTGTGGCTGTATCAATGTGGTAAAATTGAACCAAGTTTCTCAAATAAGAGGTTAAAATAAGATCTATTATGCTGTAATAAAACATACCTTTTAATTTTTGTAACATTTTTATTGAATTTTGAGGTTTTATGTTCAAAATGTTCTCCTCTCTGCTCAGGATTGAATGTAAAATAATAATACATGCAAAAACTGACACTTCAAATCAACAAAAAAAAAAAAAAATCTAAACCTTGACAAAAAATAGTCTTTGAGAATGTCTAAGTATAAATCCAAATCCATAATTTAATAAAAATAAGTATTTATGTCTAAAAACACTAGAGAATTTTATAGATTTATATAGGAATCTAGTGGTCAAAGCAGGGTATTTCACCAAATGGAGCTAATCTACCTTCAAAAAATGTATTTTGAGTGCTTTTTTTTAACATGGAATACTGTTTTAATTGAAAAATAGTTGAAAAATATATCAGATTATTTTATTTATTTTTCATACGGGGAAAAATAGCTAATAAAAATTGTATAAATATTGCATAGTATCATACAAAACCCTCAAAATTCTAAATAATAATAAAAAGAATATTATTGAACTAAAATAAGTTGCATTGGTTTTCCTGGCGGACGTTACATTTAAAGGCTTCGGTCAGTTTTGACTGAGAAGAAGCCAAGTGTGACCCTTAAACGAAGAGGACCAGAGGGTTAATAAGAGCAACATCTGAGAAGCAGGAGCAACAGTTTGATCATTCGTGAAGTGTCTTTCCTCTGGGAACCCGCGCTGTCTCTACACGTGCATATGAAGGTTCACACACACCCAAGTGCGGCTCACAATGGCCACTCCTTATGTAAGCACACCTGTCTGTTGTTGTGTGGTATGATTGATGAATTCATTTATGGCTGCAGATCCAGTTTCCTCTTGAACAGCCTGCAGCATCTCCTGAGCCGGCGTGTGAATCCGACAGCAGTGTGTCTGTTCTCTGCTGTTCGACCGAGAGTTTCTGACCTGACAAAAACACAGGAAATGCACTCAAAGCTTTTAATGCGGTCTGTTATGGACGGGACGAAACATCCGATGTGTGCATTAGTGTGAATGCAGCCTGTTAGATAACACGGAGACAGAGAGAAACACTTTTTGTTTATTGCTTGTAATGCATTTCTTTGTTCCCTTTTATTACTTTTATTAGGGGTAAGATCACAAAATATTGCAATGCAAAAATGCAACACTATGCATTGTACATAGTTCACACAAAATTAAAGTCTAAGATTTGATACTATCACAATACTAAACTCATGGTACGATATTTATCCCAATATCTTAAGCCAAAATAAAGTTTTTTATTTATTTATTATTAATTTAAATAATATTATTATTGTTTTTTTATTATTATGAGGACACAAATATTCCCCCATTGCATTACTATTCATGATATTTAACATTATATATAGTAGTTTAATGTAGTATGTCACTGAAACTCCACACACACACACACACACACACACACACACACACACACACACACACACACACACACTCTCCTGCTATTAATGCACTATACATATGAATAACGCTTTGAATAATGACACTACTAAAACTAAATGTGATCTGGTGATTGAAATGATGTGTCAATGCAATCAGTCACAGTTGTAATCGCAAGAGAGCGTGTCAACATGACTCTTCCCAAACTCTGAAGGGTTAGTTCTAGGGATGCTCCGATCAGGATTTCTGCAGCCGATACCGAGTACCGATCTCTTGTCAAGGTGATCGGCCAATCCCGATTCCAATGCTTCACTGATTTGTAAGATCACTGTTCACCTATTTTCAGAAAGAAAAAAATACTATAGATGTTGCCTTTATTATATTTTTGTTACATTTTTATGGTAAAATTATGTAATGTAATGTAACTATTGTTTTAACAGGGTACTAAATAATCACAAAAATTATTCATTATACGGTGAACATTTTAATACGACTCTAAAATGGGGTTTCTGCATAACTCTATGAATATCAGGATACTTAATAGGGCCAAAAAAATAATCATATCTGTGTATGTTTTGGTGGAATGGCGTATATATCCCGGTATTTTCTATTTGGATAAAAAAAAAAATCTGTATTTATTTTAATAATAATTTTATTTCACATCCTGCCCAATGATGTCCTAAAAACAATGTTGATATTGAAGGCTATAAGCAAATACAGTGAATGTAATGTAGACATGTAGTTTTTTTATTCACTAAACTAAAAATGAAAATAAAAACAAAAGCCTGCCAGTATTTAATTACCCAATCATCATAAAAATATGCATACTTGTAGGTTTAAAATTCCACATTTGGCACATTTATTGTCCAACATTAAATATTTTATAAATATGTATACTTTAGTCAGAATGATTGCGTTCCTATTCTATTGCGCTCCGTCTGTTTGGCGCGGCGGCGCTCATTCACGGAAGTCTGCATTTTAGCGGAGATTCACATGCAGAAAGCGCATCGTTTCATGACAGCAAAATGGACATATTTGCATGACTCTAGGGTAATTCCACGCAAAAATGTCACATCCATAACGCCAACTAAATACCATGGCATTGTGTTGGTGTTATGGATGTGACAGTTTTCCGCGGAATTGCCCTCTAACATTTACAGATGGAGAATATCCCTGTGAGATGCAAGTTATGCACTGAGGAATGCACCACATTTCAAACACATCACACACCGCAAGTACGTTAGGCTGTCTGTCTGTCAGCACAATATCCCTGAGCATGTGACAGGGCGAGCTGCTTTAAACTATACGTGTTAACAATCTCACCAGTTATCTTAAAGCCCTTAATATAAAGCATGTGTCATGTTTAGGACAAATTGTATCATGCACTTTCCCTGCATCAGCTCATTCTGCATACTCCGCGATTCTTCAGATGCGTTCGTATGAAACTACTGTATATCGATGCTTATTATTCAACACAGAACAACGGGAACAGTAGCTTTAATGATGATTAATCTATATTTCATTTATTATTTATGCAGTTAAGAAAGGTGTTTGATAACTGTTACATTTCTGTATATGTCTAACAGGGAAGGCACAGGTAAAAATAACATTTATTCTAATGGGTTTATGTAAAGATTGTTTTAAGTTCACTTAAATTAATTAAAGCCTAATAAATGTTGAGATTGGGAGCGTTCAGTTATACTGTAATGTAACGTCATTAATGTTTCATAGAGACATCAGTGATGCTGGCCCTCATTCATAAAAACATGACAATACAACACATATTTAAAATACGCTGTCAATAAATTGTTTCTACATTAATTTGGAGAGTAACTGAAATTATTACAATATCAAAACATTAAAAACGTATTAATCGCGATTAAGTACAGAAAAAAATACTTTTTTTAATGGATTCCCAGCACTGCCTAAAACACAATCATCCGCTGCAGTTTTCCAGCTGTTTATTCAAGAGCATTTGTTTGTTTTGTTCATTTATTGTGGATATTTAAAATGTTTTCCATTTTCAGTCTTTAGAAATAAAAGTTTATTGATCTTTGAAAAGGTGTACCTGCATTAATATGCCATTAGCGTTATTTTAGATGAAAATGGTCTCAGAACGACAATATTATCGTTTATCGCAATAATTTCTTGGCCAATTTATCGTCCAGCAAAATTAGTTATCGTGACAGACCTAGATCGGAGCATCCCTCGTTAGTTCTGCAGTTTCTCACTCTGCACGATTTAGGGGAAATATATATAATTGCGATTATTAAAATTGCAATTTGCGATTTAAAATGCAGTCAATACCCAGCCCTAAAATGCAGTATTGTATTGATTATATAAAGTATTGATAATAAATAATAAGATGAATCTGGCACAGAACTGCCTTCTGTGGAAACCTGGAGAATAGCAACAGGATACCAGTGTCCGAACAGGGCTTTCCCTGACCCTCAGAAAGAAGAGGTTTAGTTGGCCACCAATGGTAGATCTTGAATATGCTCTGAACTCAACTCTTGAAACGACTCCAGTGTTTACAGTCATTTGTAATCCGTACTCTAAACCCTGTGAACTCTCTAACGGGTGGCAGCTTTCCAAACCCAACATCCCTTCAACCTACTTAAACAGATGAGTTAGTTACATGCAGGCCCGCTGGCCAAATAACATATTTGGGTCATCTGTTCCACTGCCCCACTTTTAGTCCCCCTGCAAGGCCCCTTCCTCTTTCAGCCTTTCTATTTCCTTCATCTGGAGCCGCACGAGCTCGAGGCATGGAGACGGTTGTGTGTTTTGAATGGCGGGGTGAAGGTCTGGGTCACTTAGTGCACTAATGACAAAAACAAGCCGGGGCTCGAAGCAGGAACATGGGTTGTAACCTGCAGTGCATGTCGGGTAAACTGGATTATAATAACTGGATATTAAAGGCCAATGGTATGGAGGAGGAGAAAAGATGGGATGGTTTTCCACAGGTGTGCCTCGGCGGTTTAAATTTCACACAGGTTTTATTTGGGAAACCTCAGCTGTTGACATCAGCCTCGGGCCTCGAGCACCAGAGACAAAGAGAATAACTCCAGAGCCCTTTCAGAAAGATGGACGTTATATAATCTTATTCAAAGGGGTTTTCCAACACTATGGGACTGGACAGGAAAGATGTAATCTGTATTCTGTTGTTTGTGTCGCCGGTTTGTCTTTCTGAAGAGCTGGAACACTTTTCTGGGGTTTGACTTGAACAGTGTATTGTATTTAATTGTAAACACACGCCTATTTTTATCCTCTTTCCCATAGAAAATAGACTCGTATGGATTGCATGAGTGAGCGACCAATGAAATGTACACAATGTGTGCGCTGCTCTCCCATCTTCAGAAAGATCAAGACATATGTGAGCGACCTTAGAGGAGTTCATGTTTTTTTCCTTTTCCGTTGACCTCTTGATTCCGAGTCCATGGGAACTGTATATAAAATCTCTGCATAAAATTCTTGATCTGCCCTCCGGGCGCTTGTTAAACAGGCATGCCGACCCAGATAAAACTATGGAATCTGCACTTATCTGAAGCAGAATGCCTAAGCTGTTGACATCTGTTGGCATAAGTGCTTGTTTGTTAAACTGCCTTGTTTTATTCTGCAAAAGTCTCTTTACAGTTTACGTGAAACTCTTGAGAACGCCTCTCAAACTGTGTGAAGTTGCAGATGTGACCTAGTTCTGCCACAGGAATCATTTACACGTCTTGTTTTATTTTCTAGAGAAAACAAAGCAAATTCCACTCATCTTTCCTGCAGGAAAAGTGCCTTTATCTGTCACTTCTGGACTTTTTGTATTTTTTTTTGTATTTTGTATATTGTGTGTGTGTGTGTGTGTGTGTGTGTGTGTGTGTGTGTGTGTGTGTGTGTGTGTGTGTGTGTGTGTGTGTGTGTGTGTGTGTGTGTGTGTGTGTGTGTGTGTGTGTGTGTGTGTATTTGCAATGCTGCTGATACGGTTGAGCGCATAAGTTTGCATTCCTCTTGTGGTATCTGCAAGATGTTTACCATTTTAAAAATGCGTTTTGATTTATATGTATTGATGCTCTTTTTACATGTTTTTTTTTGTCTTGTGGGAACTATACACATTTTAATTTATAAAGGTTTTTTTAAATCTCATTTATTTGTATGAATTCTGCAACTTAGGAGCCAAAACGGGTATTCAAACTTGGGATGCACCGATGTATTGGCCAATTTTTGATCAATTTACAACCATCGGCATATCGGCTATGGTATGAAAAATGCCGATATAACAAACCGATGTTTATTAATGAACTGCGTGAAGGCACTGAGCTGTGTAATGCTGCGTAATCCACGATTATAATGTGATAATCTGTGTTTTAATGTTTATCAAGCAACAAAAGACCAACAAACAAAAAAATTCATCGCTCGCTACTCTTGACTAAACTTTCATAAGGATTCATTTCCGCGATGCGGACAGTGCAGACAGAATCCAGTCATAAAAACAGAATTTAATGCATAATGCGGAATGGCACAGAATTTGTTTTGAATAAAACGTTGGTCAGTCACTTAAATCGAATTGCGATATATATACTAGTGTCTGTGAATATTAAGCCGCAAAAAGACTTTAAATATGAATCCTGCATGTTTCTCTGTCTTTGTGAATTAATTGAGATGCGCAGTTTCATTTAACCTACCTCTCTCTCTCTCACACACACACACACACACACACACTGAAACTCGCAGTGTTTTTCAGCCTCTGCCACCTCAATATGAAGACATGTATCTCCAGTCACTTCATGAGCATTTTACCATTTCATTCGACAAAATCTGTCGTCATATCATAAACACACACACAGGAACTCGAAGGTCTTCACTTCAACCCTTCAAAATAAAAGTTCAGTTTAACAAAGTAATTGTGACAGGATTAATGTTACGTCTCAATGTAATAATATATGCGTTTAATTTATACAGTGAAGAATGCAGTGTTATTTAACATTAAACCTACTTAAAAAGCACGGTTTATTTCATATTTTCTGTTGTGTGTATGTATATATATAGATATATATATAGATATATGGCCTGCTGAATGTTAAAAGGATCCAGTCGATGTTCATTAGAAATTATTTGATAATGCAGCAACTAACTAGCTAGTAGGCTATAAGTTAATGTAATGTGTTTTTTTTTTACTTTGCTGATTTAAAACATGATCAAAATACTCTATTTTAATGACAAAATTTCAAATAAGAGGGCAAGTGACAAATATCGGGTATCGGCCAACAATTGTTTGTTTAAAATCTGTATCGGCCCCAAAAAATCCTATCGGTGCATCCCTAATTCAAACGCTGTAAACATTCTTTTTTTTTTTTAAACATACTTTCACAGTGGGCCTAATTTGTTTACCTAAAGCCTAATCTTTTGTGAAGATGCTTGTTTACTTAAAGCCAGGGGTGTCCAAGCTCGGTCCTCGAAGGCCACTGTCCTGCAGAGTTTAGCTCCAACTTGCCTCAACACACCTGCCTAGAAGTTTCTAGTATCCCTAGTTCAGGGGTGTCCAAACTCGGTCCTCGAAGGCCACTGTCCTGCAGAGTTTAGCTCCAACTTGCCTCAACACACCTGCCTAGAAGTTTCTAGTATCCCTAGTTCAGGGGTGTCCAAACTCGGTCCTCGAAGGCCACTGTCCTGCAGAGTTTAGCTCCAACTTGCCTCAACACACCTGCCTAGATGTTTCTAGTATCCCTAGTACAGGGGTGTCCAAACTCGGTCCTTGAAGGCCACCGTCCTGCAGAGTTTAGCTTCAACTTGCCTCAACACACCTGCCTAGAAGTTTGTAGTATCCCTAGTTCAGGGGTGTCCAAACTCGGTCCTCGAAGGCCACTGTCCTGCAGAGTTTAGCTCCAACTTGCCTCAACACACCTGCCTAGATGTTTCTAGTATCCCTAGTTCAGGGGTGTCCAAACTCGGTCTTCGAAGGCCACTCTCCTGCAGAGTTTAGCTCCAACTTGCCTCAACACACCTGCCTAGAAGTTTCTAGTATCCCTAGTACAGGGGTGTCCAAAGACGGTCTTCGAAGGCCACTGTCCTGCAGAGTTTAGCTCCAACACACCTGTCTGGAAGTTTCTAGTATGCCTAATAAGACCTTGATTAGCTGGTACAAGTGCGTTTAATTGGGGTCGAAGCTAAACGTTGCAGGACCGTGGCCTTCCAGGATCAGGTTTGGACACCCTTGCCCTAGTAGGACCTTCATTAGCTGGTTCAGGTGTGTTTAATTGAGGTTGGAGCTAAGCGGTGCAGGACATTGGCCTTGGGCACCCCAAGGATTGGACACCCCTGCCTAAAACCTAATCTTTTGTGAAGATGCTTGTCCGTTTGTAGCTGACATTACCAGATCAAATATGCAAAATCAGTTTTTTCTTCTTAAAGTTGTGTCCCAGTTTTCTATAATTCGACTCTATTATCCCCAATTTATGTGTCAACT
This sequence comes from Romanogobio albipinnatus, assembly GCA_023566225.1. NCBI lineage: Eukaryota > Metazoa > Chordata > Actinopteri > Cypriniformes > Gobionidae > Romanogobio > Romanogobio albipinnatus. The sequence continues at coordinate 2,084,685 of CM042246.1, read as the reverse complement.
TTTCAGGCTAATACTCAGCAATCTACAGCTATCAACTAACTGAGTCATGTTATGTTTAAACATGATCAAATGTGACTACTAGCAATGCACAGACTTCAAGCCAAACTAATCTCCTTTTGTCTCTGTCCTTTCTGTAGGATTCCGAAAAATCAGCCTAGACGACCTACGGAAGGCCTACATCGTAAAAGATGTGCAGCAATACATCCTCCACCGGCTAGACCAGGAGGAAGCCCTACGGCAACACCTCACCAAGGAGACCGCAGAGATGCTGAACCAGCTTCACATCAAGAGCAGCGGCTGCTTCTTGTACCTTGAGCGCGTCCTCGATGGAGTGGTTGAGAGCTTCATCATGCTGCGGGAAATTCGAGACATCCCGGGGACTCTAAATGGACTGTACCTTTGGCTCTGCCAGAGACTGTTTGTCAGAAAGCAGTTTGCTAAAGTCCAGCCTATCCTAAATGTTATTCTGGCGGCCTGCAGGCCGCTGACCGTCAGGGAGCTCTATCATGCAGTCTGGACGAAAAACATGACGTTGACAATGGAGGACTTTCAGAAGAAGATGGACATTCTCTCCAAGCTGCTAATCAATGGACTTGGCAGTACTAAGATCTTGTTTCACTACAGCTTTGCTGAATGGCTCCTGGATGTTAAGCACTGCACACAGAAATACCTTTGCAATGCAGCAGAAGGACACCGAATGATGGCCATGAGTTACACATGCAGAGCGAAGCAGCTTAAACCTCTTGAGGTGCAGGAGTTTGCCTACCATCTGATCAACTCCAACCTACAGATCGAGCCCTTTAATCTCGCCCTTTGGATGGTGTGGAATGGCACCCCCGCTAAAGACTCGCTTTCCACATCCATCCCAAAAGAACAGGAGGTGCTTCAACTACTTGTCAAAGCTGGGGCTCACGTTAGCAACGAAGATGACCATGCTTCGTGCATTGTGCAACAGGCCTTGGAACGTGAGGACTCTATTCGAACTCTGCTAGATAACGGCGCTTCTGTTAATCAAACTGACTCCAACGGGAGAACTCTTTTAGCCAATGCTGCGTACAGTGGAAATCTGGATGTTGTGAACCTTCTTATCTCTAGAAGAGCCAATATGGAGTTGGTGGACAACCATGGACAGACCGCACTTACCTTGGCGGCTAGACAGGGCCACACCAAGGTGGTCAACTGTCTCATAGGGTGTGATGCTAACATTAATCACACGGATCATGATGGCTGGACCGCCCTCAGGTCTGCAGCCTGGGGAGGCCACTCAGAAGTTGTGTCCGCACTCCTGTATGCAGGTGCCAAGGTGGACTGCGCAGACGCAGACAGTAGAACTGCCCTGAGAGCTGCAGCTTGGGGAGGTCATGAAGATATTGTCCTCAACCTTCTTCAGCATGGAGCCGAAGTCAACAAGGCAGATAATGAAGGACGAACAGCGCTGATCGCCGCAGCATACATGGGCCACAGAGAAATTGTCGAGCATCTGTTGGATCATGGGGCTGAGGTCAACCATGAGGATGTGGATGGCAGGACAGCACTCTCTGTCGCTGCTCTTTGCGTGCCAGCAAGCAAGGGCCATGGCGCAGTCGTGAGCCTACTGATCGACCGTGGGGCAGAGGTGGACCACTGCGACAAAGACTGCATGACTCCGCTTCTGGTGGCTGCCTACGAAGGCCATGTAGATGTGGTGGATCTGCTTCTAGAAGGAGGAGCGGATGTCGATCATACGGATAACAATGGGAGAACACCTCTGCTTGCTGCGGCGTCTATGGGACACGCTTCTGTTGTCAACACTCTGCTTTTCTGGGGTGCAGCAGTGGACAGTATTGACAGTGAAGGCAGGACCGTGCTGAGCATCGCATCTGCACAGGGGAACGTAGAGGTTGTTAGAACTCTGCTGGACAGAGGACTGGACGAAAACCACAGAGACGACGCAGGCTGGACACCGTTACACATGGCGTCTTTTGAGGGACACAGACAAATATGTGATGCTCTCATTGAACAAGGTGCCCGCGGCACGGAGGTTGACAATGATGGACGTATCCCTTTGATCCTGGCTGCTCAAGAGGGTCATTACGATTGTGTGCACATCTTGGTGGAGAACAAGTTATGTATCGACCAGAGAGGGTATGATGGGAGAAATGCTCTCCGAGTCGCAGCACTAGAGGGGCACAGAGACATTGTGGAGCTGTTGCTGAGCCACGGGGCAGATATCGACTTCAAGGATGCAGACGGTCGCCCGACTCTTTACATCCTGGCACTTGAGAATCAGCTGGCAATGGCGGAGTACTTCCTCGAAAACGGAGCTAATGTTGAAGCCAGCGATATGGAAGGGAGAACGGCTTTGCATGTGTCGTGTTGGCAAGGCCACATAGAGATGGTCAGGTTGCTCATCAACTACCACGCAGATGTGAACTCGTGTGATAACGAGAAACGATCTGCTCTCCAGTCGGCAGCTTGGCAGGGTCACATAAAGGTTGTTCAGATCTTGATTGATAATGGCACTGTTGTAGACCACACGTGCAACCAGGGAGCTACAGCTCTGGGCATCGCCGCTCAGGAGGGGCACATTGATGTGGTACAGATTCTTCTAGAACATGGTGCGGATCCTAATCACGCTGATCAATTTGGACGCACTGCCATGAGAGTGGCAGCCAAAGGTGGTCACAGCTCCATAACCAAACTCTTGGAAAAATATGGTGCGTCAAGTCTCAATGGTTGTAACCCATCTCCCGTCCACACCATGGAGCAACAAGGGCCCGTTTCAGTTGCAGGGAAAGTGCAGTCACTCACTATAAAGTCTAGCAGCTCTGGAAGCACAGGAGCTGGCGATGTGCATTCTGCAGGGCGAGGACAATCTAACGGACCTGTTCATGCTTTCAGCTCACCCTCAGAGTCCCCAGACTCAACCGTGGACCGGCAGAAGTCCTCCCTCTCCAATAACTCACTCAAAAGTTCAAAGAACTCTTCGCTTAGGACCACCTCGTCCACTGCGACAGCCCAAACTGTCCCCATCGACAGCGTCCATGCCCTTTCTTTCATTGAGCAGATCCAGCAGCATTCGCTGCCTCGCAGTCGCAGTCGACAATCCATCGCTTCTCCCTCCTCTACCACCAGGTCCATCTGCACTCAGCCTGGCTCTCCGACCAGCGAGTTTGACTGGAGCCAGGTGAAGCCAGGCCTCAAGTCAACCAAAGCATCCAAGAACGGACAAAACTGCTCGAACAAGGGAACATCTGGTGAGAAGAAGAAGAGCAAGACTAGTTCTTATTCACAGGGCCAGGTTCTTGAGTATGAGCTGACTCCGTTTGATAAAAGACTTGTTCTCAATAAACCAGTGTCCAGCATTGCAGTTAAAGATCCCCAGTGTAAGATTATAGTGGGCAGATCCAGCGCCGTAGATTCTGTCCAGTCGCAAGAGCAGTTTTACATTCAGCCCCAGAGCTGTGCAGAGAAGAAGAGGAACGGCATTATGACCAACCCCAAATACCACCTACAGGGAAACCAGGTTTTTCTTGGGAGAGTTTCAGTCCCCAGAACTGTTCCCAGCAGGGGCCACCAGGACCTACTGGACAATTACCCAATTGGGGAGACGGAATTAAGCCTGAAACAAGCCCTACAGCTCCAGATTGAAGGATCGGACTCTGGGTTAAACTGCAAAAAAGAGACGCCATTATAACTGGTGAGCACATTACGTTTATAATTAGTTTTTACATGTCAATTGGCCATTTTGTGTCTTAACCGATCACACCGGTGTGATCAGAACGGTCAGTACTTCACGTGATCTACTGCTAAATTCAAATGTGCTTTTGCGCGTAGGCAGACGCAACTGTTCAGTGTTTTAAACCGGTTTCAGACATTTAAAAAAACATTCAGTCAAACCAAAATGTATTCAGTCACCTTCAACATTTCTCACATTATCACAGTTTATTCGCTATAGTTTAGAAAATGGTAATACAATTTGACCAGAACTGTCAGAACAAATTCATCTTGATAATGTCAGATAGCTTTGATAGAAAGGGGTGCAATTGATTACAATCAACCAATCAGCTGTTAGATTTAAGAACACAATTAGATAATACCAATGACCAAGAAATGCTTCATTTTTTTCAGTCTGTGGTGTCAAAGGTCACATTAGCAATTAAAGAAAAAACATGCTCAGGTCAAAGTGTCTGAATCATTTTGGCCCCAAATGTTAAATCAGTTTTATTGGTAGTCACTGCATGAAGAATTGTTGGGAATAATATATCAGAGTTTACTTTATTTTGCTCTCCTCACTTACATAAATGAACTATAGTGTCCTGCACACACTAGTAAAACATTATATGTGTCTGAATAATTTCTAGTTTGACTGGAATATAACATTTATAGTTAACGGTAGATACACATTGTGTAAGTAACTTTAAAGTTTACTCTATTCTTCTCCCAGTTCAGCGGTCACTTACTTTCATGTATTTCGGGAGAAGTGGATTAATTCACGTGTTGTAAATCCAATAGATCCGATTTTCTGAACTGCAGCACAAACTAAAATCTGGGGCTGTAATCAACCAAAGAAAATCTTGGTCGACTGAAGTCCTGAAATTTTCGACTAAAAATCGTCTAAAAATTACGTTATTTATTAGCTGTGCACTGTGCGCCGTACTGGGTAGCCTTGTTGTCTGCCTAAATGAATAATAAATAAACATAAAAAGCTAGTAGGCTATTTGCAGTATATTAAATGGTTTTTTGACCTGATTATTTTGCACTGAAATGAGTCTGACACAAGAGTCTTTCGGCTCTGACAGCGCTGTATCACGTTCACCTGCGCAATATCATAGCCTAGGATTTCCCAAAATATAGCACTATGTTGTCAACTAGTGATATCATCACAAGAACTTTTGAGGAATATGCAACATAATTTAGACAATTGTTTGTGTCATATGTATTATAATAACTGACAGACACGATCATTTCAGCCGCTCTGTGCAGCTGGAACACAGGATCAGCTGAGAGGCTGAGACACCAATAGACTATTAAAGCTTTTACTCTTAAACACAAAAGGCACGTCCACTTTAATAAAAAAAGGAATATTTATTAAACAAGCCAGATCAAGAGCAGAAAAAACGCTCTCACAAATAAATAATATACAGCAAACTAGCCTTCTTCAATCTGTGTCTCTTCTCCAGTAGGTTGGGCTAATCCAAAAGAAGTGAAAACAAGGGGGTGTTCTGAAGACAGACTGTTACCTGTGAAACAGGGCTGCTCTGAAAACACCCCCATTAGCAATTAGTGCTCTCCACCTGATCAAATGAACGCGGCAAAACCAACAGTACAGATCCACTTTCGCGGCACGACTGAAGCGTGGTGTTGTGACACTTCCCCTCATGTGTGTGTTGATAGGCGTTCCTCAAGTTTACCGCTATGGGTGTGCGTTTGAGCCAGCGGGGAATGAAAAACAAAGGACCAGCGAGAGACTTCCCTCAAGGTGCGGATCCACTTGTCCGTGCAACACTTCTGTCGCGCCGCACTCCACTTTATTCCTATGGGTGACGTCAAGCGACTTTAACGCGCCCGCAAAGCATTCCGGGAAGGCGGCGCTGCATTTGAACAAATGGCGCGCGTCAAAAAAGCTGGCCGAAGCCCATCTTTATGTAAATTAATCCTTTGAACGCGACGCGACTATCCAATAGAAGTAGAGCACATGGAGACTGAGGGAAGTCTCTCGCTGGTCCTTTGTTTTTCGTTCCCCGCTGGCTCAAACGCACGCCCATAGCGGTAAACTTGAGGAACGCCCATCAACACACACATGAGGGGAAGCGTCACAACACCACGCTTCAGTCGTGCCGCAAAAGTGGATCTGTACCAGCACCTGATGAAATGAACGCGGCAAAAAGGCAGAATTTTGGTCGAACCAGAACGTATCGACTAATAAACGACTGGGAGATTACAGCCCTACTAAAATCGTGCATTATAGCTCAACTAACGCGATTGTTATAAAGGTGTTTAAACAACAAAACACATCCCACTTGCACATATCAGATATTTCATGCTATAGTTAACAAATTTGTGAATATTTTAAATAAAAAAAGTCATACAGCACTAGTGTGAATGCGCTGTCACGTGACAAGCAATGACGTGTAACCATTAGGGTTGAGTACCGAACTCGGTACTTTTAAGGGTTACTTGTTAAGAGAACGCATCTGGTGATATAGACTAGTGTCTGTGAATATTAGACTATTTAAATACGACTTCTGCGTGTCTCTGTGTGAATGAACATTGTGGCCTCTAAGATAACCATCATAAAATTATTAATGTATATATGTTAGTGGTTCTCAAACTATGGTTTGCACCGCAAACTTCAAAATGCTACTATTCAGGTCAAGTCACCTTTGTTTTATGTAACGCTATACAATACAGATTGTTTCAAAGCAACTTTAGCTTACAGTAATAAAGTAATTCAATTCTGCTGTGAAGCAGCTCTAAAAGACAATAGTGTCATTATTAGCTAAAGTCGATTCAGTGTCTATTCGGTTGATTCGAGTTCAATAAGCAGCTCTGGAGAAATCCAATAATGTTAGCCCAGTCAAATCAATAATATTGCTGAATATTATTGAATGTATTATATTCCTTACATAACCTGGTCTATGCTGCTAAATATCTTTGTTTTTTAAAGAGACCTGGTGGCACTTTGCGCTTTGATTTGATTGAAGTTGGTACTTGTCCTGAAAAGTTTGAGAACCACGCATATACAGAGCATCCGGAAAGTATTCACAGCGCTTCAATGTTTCCGCATTTTGTTGTTACAGCCTTATTCCAAAATTGATTAAATTCATAATTTCCCCCCTCAGTTCTACAAAAAACACCCCATAATGACAACGTGAAAGAAGTTTGTTTGAAATCTTTGCAAATGTATTAAAAATCACATCTTGAAAACATTGTTTTTCCGCCGCATCACATTCGCGTTCGGTGTGGAAGCACTCATTACACAAACAGCTGATCAAAAAATAAAGCCATTGTGCGAATTATTCGCGCGTCAAAATCGCGTCCAGTGTGAAAGGACCTTAAAGCAGCACTAGGTAACTTTTCAACCTTCATAATATATTTTCAAGACTCTTGTGATGATACATCGACTTACAATAGGTTGAATGACACGTCTGCCATAGCCTGACGGGGTCTGTATCGTTTTTAATCGTACTTTTAAACTTCGGGTTTCAGGTAATAACCAGAATTCGACTGCTTTACGGCATATACGTCACTTCCACCATCACTCCCACTTCCTTAAATTGGGACGTGCGAGGGTTAGGGTTAGCCTATGTCTAAACGGCGTGTACAAGTTTGGTACGGGCTACATTCTTGCAAGTAAATACATAAGACGCACAAAATCATATTTTAGGATACCTAACATGTCTGTGATATTTGTTTATTTGTCTTGCCTCAAGCTATAATGCAAATCGATTTTTCAAATGTGAAGATTCATCTATGGTAGCTTGATATTATATTGACGATATATGGTTATTACCTACCACTCAAACATTGAAGTATCATATAGATTCTGTAAAACGGTAACCAATAGACTAGACTACTATAATGACGCTGGCTTGTAAACGTGAGCATCGCGATCATTTGGCGTTTGAAAAAAAAAAAAAAAAAAACATGAAATGATATTCATATGACATGCTGAAGCATATGCCACTGTACCTGGGATGAAGACATTTCACACGCGACGCAAGCAGAACACCTGCATGTGAACAACTGCAGTGTTCAGGGCTATCATAGTTGTCATGTCAACAAATGCACGTGTGATGCATCCCCTGATGCAGGATGACAGAGTTTACGACAGTAGTAGAGGACAATACTGTTTCCCAACTGTAGGGGGACCCGAGAGCAAAACCTACCTAGTGCTGCTTTAAAGGGTTAGTTCACCCAAAAATGAAAATTCTGTCAGTAATTACTCACCCTCATGTTGTTCCAACCATGTAAGACCTTCGTTCATCTTCGGAACATAATTTAGTATATTTTTGATGAAATCTGAGAGCTGTCTCACTCCTCCATAGGCTTTCAGAGGGAATGAAACTTGATGGCCCAGAATAGTAAGTAAAAACGTCATTTAAGGAGTCCAAATGACTACAGTGGCTCTGTATTAAGTCTATCATGCGACGAAAATACTTTTTGAGCGGAAAAACAACAAAAATAACGACTTTATCCCACTATTATTGTTGTTCAATTTGAGCCCCTGACGAGAGTTCGCGGGAGTGCCACGACGCATGCGCGAGAACTGAGATTACGGCGTTCTTCTTCTACTACTACTTGACTGGCTGCTCACTCTTTCGGAGTAGGGTTAATCTCAGTTCTCACGCATGCGTCGTGGCACTCCCGCGAACTCTCGTCAGAGACTCAAATTTTTGGGTGAACTAACCCTTTAAGGCTGTAACATAACAAAATGATTATTTTGACATTTTGACGATTATTGACATCTAAATTGTCAGCTAATCAGTAAGTTTTGAATAATTATTCATCTTTTTCATTTATTAAAAAAAGGAGTTATACATATTCTAACTATTATATATAAAAAAGAAAATCACTTCAGCTTTTGAAATGGTTGTTTTAATGAACTTTGAGCCAAGTTCGCAGAACTCAAATCACACACAAATGCTCTCTAAACATTGTTAAAATATTACATAATAATTTTTAAAAATTAGCTGCATTACAGACAAAAAAAATATGTTTGTATGTAAACATCTCTTGGCAGCAGTATCAAGAGCTTCATTTGTAAAACAATAGTAGGCCCACTGCTTTTCTTAGAACTGAAACAGAAAAAAGGACATGAATGGTAAAATATTAATCTGCAAACAATTATTACAAGTATAAAATTAAAATCTTTTTTTACATGACAATTGAGCTGATAGATTCTCTTTTAATTAACAGTATGAAAAAGTAACGGACATTATATTCTTCCTAACATCTCCTTTTGTAAATCTGAACAAGAGTCAATGGGATCAGTGCCCTGACTACTGAACTAGGGAGCTGATTGAGACGCACTCTTAGTTTGCAGTCTTGTGAAACTTTCCCACATCTTGCTAGTTCGGATTAGTTTGCACTCCATGGCTGAATCCGAAATCGCCCACTAAAACCTCAATCACTATTCCCTACGTTAGTCCACTAATATAGTTCACTTGAAGGAGTGAATGAAAACGAGTGTGTGAAGTCGGACAGCCGTTGTGTGTTCATCGGCTGTACACGGCTGGGACTGAATGAGTGCACTCAATAACGTCCGCTATGGTTTCTAACACCACTACAAATGGCTGTCCCCTCAAATAATGTCCTATTTGAGGGTATAGGGGGCGATTTCAGATTCAGCCCGTCATTCGCGCTGTTTTCTACTGAAATAGCATTTGTAAGGGCTGCATTACACTCTAGCGCTACAGCGCCATAGCGGTCAAATCGCGATATTGCAGGCCCTTACATTAGGTCACATGAGATCAAACGACTACTCGACAACAAAGATATTTGTCGACAATGTCAACTAATCGCTTCAGCCCTACTCCAAACGGCCCTGCTCGCGAGGTAGTACTTTCTCAAAGTTCAGGAACTTTCGAGGGTGGAACTTGAGCGCTGAACATGCTGATTGGTTGAGCTCTAGGGCTGTCAAAATTGCTCAAATGACGTTTGAATATTCCCTCTAAAAAAAACGCGAATATTCGAACTATTCGAACATCTGGTTGCGCATTTTGTCAATTACGCGCATTACGTCAATAACCGGACAAATTAATACAAAGAGACATAACTACTTGTATAGATAGTCTATTTAAGTTTAAACATATTTGACAACGTATTACCAACACAAACAAGTAAATCAACTAAAGGCCAAGACCGCAGACCTCACTCTCTCTCGCCCTCACGCTCTCTCTCTGTCTCTGTCTCTCTCTCTCTCTCTCTCTCTCTCTCTGTCTCTCTCTCTCTCACTCTCTCTCGCCCTCACGCTCTCTCTCTCTCTCTCTCTCTCTCTCTGTCTCTGTCTCTCTCTCTCTCTCTCTCTCTCTGTCTCTCTCTCTCTCTCTCTCTCTCTCTCTGTCTCTCTCTCTCTCTCTCTCTCTCTGTCTCTCTCTCTCTCTCTCTCTCTCTGTCTCTCTCTCTCTGTCTCTCTCTCTCTCTCTCTCTCTCTCTCTCTCTCTCTGTCTCTCTCTCTCTCTCTCTCACTCTCTCTCGCCCTCACGCTCTCTCTCTCTCTCTCTCTCTCTCTCTCTCTCTCTCTCTCTCTCACTCTCTCTCGCCCTCACGCTCTCTCTCTCTCTCTCTCTCTCTCTCTCTCTCTCTCTGCTCTCACTCTCTCACTCTCACTCTAACTCTCTCTCGTCCTCACGCTCTCTGTGCATAACGGGTTAAATGAACAAACACATTTTGAGAGCTGAGCAATTTAAGGTCGTGACTCTTGTCCCAAATACAGCAGCTTCATCCAGTGATTGAAACAAATATTGATTGAAGTTTTACAGCATATTGAACGCCCTGAGCGAGCTGTGCTGTGCTAAACATCGAACTTTTCCTTGACATGAAACGGTAAATAATCAAACCAGTGGAAGCAGTGCATTATCCTTCATTCATGCAACATCTCTTCAGTCAGTTCCTCGGCTCCATTGCTCGACAGAACTCCTGAAGCCCCGTCCACCACACTGACCGCTCTCATGCCCTTACAAATGAACGAGATTCATTTCTCCGTTATGGCCGCTTGTCGTGTTGCAGACTAAGAGCTTGTGGCGGGCGATGCAAAGTAAGGGTGGTCAGGTTTGCACACACAAATTAGTTGCTTATATCTACAAAATGAGCCATGAAGCCGTTTAATAAAGAGAGGTTCACGAAACTAAGTGAAAACTCACGAAAGTGTTTAGTGAAATTAGGAGACATTTAAGAGATCATAAATTGAGTTAACGTTACATTTCTACATACATTTTGTTCTCATGTCACAAGTAATATCAAGGTTTATTTTGATCTGTTTTACATGATTCTTTTGTAGTGTGGTTTCCGTCACCTGTGTACATTAGCGCACTTCTTCTCAACGCTTTTCCTGATGGTTTATAGAACAATTACTCCGAGTCGCCCTCTGTCGCTTCAAAGAACAGCACAACGGCGAGCGCGTGAAGTATAAACGCCTCGTCCGTTTGGGGAGGAGCGTGTGCAGTCAGCGGAGGCTCGCGCTGTGGAGGCAGGCCAAAGTATAAACAAGGCTTCAGGCCTGCTAGCGCCCACTCACACAGCAGACAGCCACGCCTCTACTACTGCGGGCGTTTTTTTCCACATTGTTTTTTATTCGAAATTCGTTTTTTTTTAAACTACTCGAATATATATATTCGAATTTAGAATATTCGTTGACAGCCCTATTGCGCTCACGCAGCATTTTAATTCAACCGGCATTTTAACCGGAGTCTTGCGAGGTTCGTACTGCGTTCAGTAAATATCGGTCTTGCTCTTTCTGTCCGATGGCAAGCGTTCGTCTCGGCAATCTCACGGTCAATGTCCGTAATAGCTGATCATGCGTTGTCTTATTTTAAATCTAGCTTTACGAGCTTTCAGAATACGCTTTAGTATCAGTGCTCGTCTCTTTAGTATCAGTGCTGACCTCTTTAGTAAACCAATACATAACCAGCTAAAGCAGCGCTGCTTGCATCTCCTCCACTTGTTATTGTTGCAGACAGTGTCGCACAAAAGTGATTATTGTCCATCGCTGACATTAGAGGAGCAGTCGCGCTCAGTCCCACGTCTCTGGACTAATTAGCCTAATCTTCACGGTACTTTAGACCGCAGTGGAAACGCAGACAGAAGCAGGTCTGGGGGGAAAAAAAAGTTCCTGGTACAAATTGTTCCGGGTAATTTCGGTGGAAACACAGCTAAAGTGTATTGTAAGAAAGCCATTAACTTCTCAAACACTGACTGGGTGGTTTTGATGCCGTTTCAGATCTGTCTTAATCTTCAGAAAGAGACTGTGCCAAAGTGAACGCTTTCATCCGCAAAAGAACTTCTCCGTGGAACATCTCAAGAAGAAAAAGAAAACGGAAGAACGGAAGGAGGGATTGAACACGCAAATGAACACTCGTGCCTGTCGATGCTCCAGCCTTCTTGTGGTGACCATGATGCACACAGACGCTTTTAATTTAATGCATTAATATTTAATAGGCAGTGGATGCACTTTCTTCCTTTGTTTTCTTTTTTTGTATTTCGTTTTTAACAGAGCTTACTTAAGTTTGTTTTGTCTTGACAGCAAGGAGTGTGTTGTTTCCTCCGACAAATATCACAAAGCGAGTCTCTTAAAGTCTTCATGAGACCAGTCTTAGTTTACTCTTCGCACATATTTATTTTGGAGAAGGCCGCTTCCATGTGTGCTGTATTGCTATTATCATGGTGCTATGTTTTGGCGTCGCCTGCTATCATTTTTTTTGTATTATTTTCTCACAGGCCTGAACCACAAATGTCTTATTCCGCTGTTTTATTTGACGCATTATTTTAGAGAAGAGTAACTCTGGCTTTACCGTGCTTCATTATTTAGTCCCTGTGGGACCTGTCTTTGTTTGTTTGTTTGTGTTTTCCTCTATTTACATAATTGCATATTTAAAACGACGGACGGTGTATCGTTAGCTACAGAGTTTGGTGCTAAATGAGGAGTTCTCAGCGACTACGAGGGTAGTTTGGCGATGTCAGGGACTTCTGATTATAAGGTCAGTGAAAGGTCATTGTGCTTTATACTCATGCCAAGCAGCAAACCGCAGTAATATTTGGATTTCAGGATAGGGGTTTTTGAAATGTATACTCCTCAAGCCAAAGTTAAAACACAGCGAGCCCACGGTCCTCTGAAGCCGGATCTCGTGTCTCCGAGCCGTGGGTCTCTGAGGGGGTGGGTGTGGACTGGATTTCAGACATCTGTTTGCTATGAGAGCGAGGAGACGCTCAGGAAGGCCATGTTGGGTGTAACTGCATCAGAAAGCTTGTCCTCCGAAGGATTACAGAAAGGCACTTTAGTAAGCCTGGGACAAGGACACGTTTAAGATGAAGATGAACCCTGGACAGTATTCAGAAATCTCAAGCCATCCGTTTTCCTGAGGTTTTCGTTCCCTGCTTTGTTCAGCTGTTTGGGTTCTGAGCCTGGGGTTTGATTGTAAATAGCTGACCGTGTACATCGAAAATGTTCACGTTTTGACATTTTATTTCCTGTATTATATTGAAGCGGACTTTTCTGACATATTAAAGTGCTTAATAAACATATCTACTTTTCTGCCAAAGCAATTCATTCTCAATTTGTGCTGTTTTCTAAGCCGATCGTTGCTCGTGCTGATTTGAGAAAAGAGAAATCCCACAGCGTTGCATTGCAGGAGGGACCGGAGCAGCCCTGCCCACACCCGTCGGTCAGCATTGATGTGGACTTTACACATCTCAAATCTACTTTAAGACAAGACACTGCAGGCAAAACCTTTGTCTTTTCAGTTTTGAGGTGTTTTGCTTCCATAACAGAGAAGAACTCTTTATTTCTATTGCGTTTCTAGTGAGTTTTCAGCACTTATATACATTCATATCTATATTCTGAAGATGTTTACTGAGGGGTTTGTTCATACATCACACACCCTGATTCATATAACATGTTATTTAACCCTCTGGGGTTCTTCGGCTCAAAAAAGACCCGAAGCGTTTTATAAAACAATGTAAAAATCGTAGCTTCATCGGAATGGTCTGAAACTTGGTGACTTTATTGGTACTTGGTGTATGAACACCCCAAAACATTGGGGACAGGATTTGAAAAGTCTAAGTGGTCGTAAAAAAAATCTAAAATTCGGGTCAAAAATGACCCCCATAGGAAATGAATAGGAAATTGGCAAAAATATGAAAATAAAGAGTTTTTTTGTGCATACAATCTACAAATCAGCCAGGATGCAGGAAAAAAGGCCTCAGCAGTGAAGGGGTGAATCTCTAAAACATCAAGAGTGCAAAACAGACAAAAAAACACACACACACAAACACAATTAGCTTTTGGAATGGCACACGTTCATTTGTGTGTGCGTGTGTTTTTGTGTGTATATAAGTGTGTGTGTGTGAGTTTTTTTGTTTTAGAGATTCACCCCTTCACTGCTGAGTCCTTTTTTCCTGCATCCTGGCTGATTTGTAGATCGTATGCACAAAAAAACTCTTTATCTTCATATTTTTGTCAATTTCCCATTCATTTCCTATGGGGGTCATTTTTGACCCGAAGAACCCCAGAGGGTTAAAAGGTGAAAAATTTATTTATTTCTGTTTGTTGACAGTCATTTTCCAATTTATACAGTGATTAAAAGAGACCCCCTCTGTAAAAACCTGTAAATCAAACAAGAATTCATCAGTGTCCAAATTCATCTGGAAATCTAAATATGTGCATATTTAAACATTTCTGAATACCTGCAATACAAAACAATTGTTTTAAAGGATTAGTCACTTAAAAACGAACATTTCCTGATCATTTCCTCACCCCATCTCATCCAAGGTGTTCATGTCTTTCTCTCTTCAGTGGAAAAATCAGTTTTTTGAGGATTTTTCTGCTCATAATGGACTTCAATGGGAACCAACGGTTGAAGGTCCAAATCAATGCAGTTTCAGAGGCTCTGATCCCAGACGAGGAATAGAGTCTGATCTAGACAAACCCTTTACAACACAAATACACATTTATATACTTTAACCTCAGACGCTCGACTTCGGTGACGCGTGACATACGTGGAAGTACTAACCCAGCGTCAAAACCTATTTATATAACATTATATGTATATTTAAAAAGGTGAAAATATATTTATTTCGATCTGTTGACAGTAGTTTCCAATGTAAAGGGATAGTTCACCCAAAAATGAAAATTATCCCATGATTTCCTCTCCCTCAGCTCATCCTAGGTGTGTATGACATTCAGACAATCAGAGTTATATTAAAAAAAGTCCTGACTAATCCAAGCTTTATAATAGCAGTAATAGTTGCTCTGTTTTTGAAGTCCATAAAAATGCATCTATCCATCATATAACTGCTCCACACGGCTCTGGGGGGTAATAAATGCACTTTTATGATGGACAGATGCTCT
Source organism: Romanogobio albipinnatus (assembly GCA_023566225.1). Lineage (NCBI taxonomy): Eukaryota > Metazoa > Chordata > Actinopteri > Cypriniformes > Gobionidae > Romanogobio > Romanogobio albipinnatus. Next base: position 2,069,636 of record CM042246.1, on the reverse strand, counting down.
TTTATGATGAAAGGATTAACTTTTATGATGTATGGATGCACTTTTATGATGGACAGATGCTCTTTTATGATGAAAGGATTAACTTTTATGATGTATGGATGCACTTTTATGATGGATGGATGGATGCACTTTTATGATGAATGGATGCACTGTTATGATGGATAGATGCTCTTTTATGATGTAAGGATTAACTTTTATGATGGATGGATGCACTTTAATGATGGATAGATGCACTTTTATGATGGATGGATGCACTTTTATGATGAATGAATGCACTTTTATGATGTATAGATGCACTTTTATGATGAATGGATGCACTTTTATGATGGATATATGCTCTTTTATGATGGATAGATGCACTTTTATGATGGATATATGCACTTTTATGATGAATGGATGCACTTTTATGATGATAGATGCTCTTTTATGATGGATAGATGCTCTTTTATGATGGATATATGCACTTTTATGATGAATGGATGCACTTTTATGATGGATGGATGCACTTTTATGATGGATAGATGCACTTTTATGATGAATGGATGCACTTTCATGATGGATGGAGGCACTTTTATGATGGATGGATGCACTTTTATGATGGATAGATGCTCCTTTATGATGGATATATGCACTTTTATGATGAATGGATGCACTTTTATGATGGATGGATGGATGGATGGAGGCTCTTTTATGATGGATAGATGCACTTTTATGATGGATAGATGCACTTTTATGATGGACAGATGCACTTTTATGATGGATGGATGCACTTTAATGATGGACAGATGCATTTTATGATGGATAGATGCTCTTTTATGATGGATAGATGCACTTTTATGATGAATGGATGCACTTTTATGATGGATGGATGCACTTTCATGATGGATGGAGGCACTTTTATGATGGATGGATGCACTTTAATGATGGACAGATGCATTTTATGATGGATAGATGCTCTTTTATGATGGATAGATGCACTTTTATGATGGATAGATGCACTTTTATGATGAATGGATGCACTTTCATGATGGATGGAGGCACTTTTATGATGGATGGATGCACTTTTATGATGGATAGATGCTCCTTTATGATGGATATATGCACTTTTATGATGAATGGATGCACTTTTATGATGGATGGATGGATGGATGGAGGCTCTTTTATGATGGATAGATGCACTTTTATGATGGATAGATGCACTTTTATGATGGACAGATGCACTTTTATGATGGATGGATGCACTTTAATGATGGACAGATGCATTTTATGATGGATAGATGCTCTTTTATGATGGATAGATGCACTTTTATGATGGATAGATGCACTTTTATGATGGACAGATGCACTTTTATGATGGACAGATGCATTTTATGATGGATAGGTGCTCTTTTATGATGGATAGATGCTCTTTTATGATGGATAGATGCACTTTTATGATGGATAGATGCACTTTTATGATGGACAGATGCACTTTTATGATGGACAGATGCATTTTATGATGGATAGATGCTCTTTTATGATGGATAGATGCACTTTTATGATGGATAGATGCACTTTTATGATGGACAGATGCACTTTTATGATGGACAGATGCATTTTATGATGGATAGGTGCTCTTTTATGATGGATAGATGCTCTTTTATGATGGACAGATGCTCTTTTATGTACTTCAAAAACAGAGCAACTATTACCGCCATTATAAAGCTTGGATTAGTCAGGACTTTATTAATATAACTCTGATTGTGTTCGTCTGATAGAAGAATGTCACACACACCTCGGATGAGCTGAGGGAGAGGAAATAATTGGATAATTTTCCTTTATGGGTGAACTATCCCTTTAAGCGTAATCCAAAATCTTTAATGTGTTAGTTAATTGTTATCCTAATGATTCACCTGTATTTTTAACTAAATATTAATATTAGATAGAAAAACAAAACGTAGAAAAGTTACTTAGGCAAACACTGAAATAAGTTGAAGCATCTAAATTACTATTAAAACTTAAACTGAAATAAACATAATGGTAATATTTAAAAAGAACAAAAACACTAAACTAAAATGGAAACAAAAATAAATCCTAAAATGATCACTGGGCAACTACTGAACTACTCTACACCGTAAAGGTTATTTTTTTAAACAATGTTTTTTAGTATCTCTCAGTGTCTCACACTCAACACAAACCCTCTACACACACGACAGAAATATCAGAAGATCTCTCACAGAAAGGAGCCAGCGATATCTCTTTCACACATGAAACATATCTTGTGTTTTCAGATGATAAGCTTTTCAGAGGAAGTGATTCTTCATGACAGGTGAAGTATGACCAGAAATCGTGAACACGGACTGTCGTTGGAGATTTGCATCGAAATATTTGCAAGTACACTCTTAAAAATAAAGCTTCTTCACTGGCCTCGACTGGAAGGTTCTCTGGGAAACCGAGCACATTTCTTCCATGTGTACAGTATTTGTATGTTAAGGGAAATTAATTCTTCTGTGATGAACAAATGTTGCACAATCTCTGAGCTATTCATCCATACAATGAAGACGAAAGGCCTGGCGTTCTAAAGAAGTGCTGGGCTCTGAATAGCTCTGTGTGGGCTGTGTAGCTCTCAGATCTCAGTGGTGCTTGTGTTCATTTGAGCAGGTCCAGGTTTGACCTCAGGAGAGCCGTGGAGCGGCCGGCGTGGCCAGCTGGGACACGTCTGGAGCGGAGAGCATCGGAGGGTAAGATCTCTGCCAATCCGTCTCGTTCAGAGCCATCAGAGGATCTCTGAAGACTTGGTGTGACAAAGTGTGAATCTGACAGTAAAAACACTGTAAAAAACGACTTTACTGTGAAAAATACACTAGTGACATCAAGTTTTACTTAATTAAACTTAAAAAAATTAATAATGTTAATAACAGTGTTCATTTTGACAGCATATTTTGATTTAGTTTTAGTCATATTTTAGTCACCTTAATTTTTTAGTTTTAAGTTTTAGTCTTAAAATCTAATGAGTTTAGTTCAATTGTAATACATTAAGCATTTAAGCGTCACATGACCGACTGTCACTTGAACTGACATTTTGACATCATTTTGTTTTTGACATTAAAAATACACGAAAGAGCTCAATTCACTTTTTTAAAAACATCTATATAGTTTTTATAACTGTGTATTTCTGTTTTAGTCAGTATATCAGGTTAAGCTAAAGCTTCAAATAAGTTTGTTTATTTATTTATTTTTTATTTCAGTTAACATTTATTTAATTTCAAGTAATGAAGATTTTTTAAATGGTTTTAGTGAACTATTATAACCCTGATACTTTATTGAATATGTGTCAAATACTGCTCTTTCCTCCTGACTATGAATTAAATGGGAATTAAATTAAATACAGTTTATTGTGTAAGCAAAAGCGAATATATAATGCGTGACTTTTAATGCTAAACAAGCTCGAAATACACCGGGACTCTTATTTTGAAATGTCTCTGTTGCAGTTGCAGGAGCTCATTCAAGTTCAGATGAGGATAAAAAATAGGCATTGTTACAAACGTCTAAAACATCGCAAAGTAAACACTGTCATTATTCATCAGCATTAGTTCATAAACAATATCCTGGCATAAATGTGTGTTATTGATTGATTGAGCCGCTCTGGAGCGCTGGATTGGGGATGAGTCTGTAGATCAAATGTGTTCATCTGTGACGCAGGACATCAGTTCTGACCCGATCTCTTCCCTAATCGTCCCTCCCTAACATTCTCCTCTCGTTTTTATTTGCTGACGAAAATGACAGTTGATTTTCGTCATAGTTTTTGTCATCCAACACTAGTTTTTATTTAGTTATCATCTCGTTTTCGTCAGTGAAAAAAGGTCATTAACGAAAATTATTCGTCACGAAATTAACACTGGTTCATACACCAGATAAGAGAAAGATGACGAGTGAAGGTTCATCACGAGCAAGCCGATTTAAATACTATAAATATACACCATCTACACTCCACCTGTTCAATTTCTCATTAATGCAATGATCTAATCAGCCAATCACATGGCAGTTGCTTCAGTGCATTTAGGGGTGTGGTCCTGGTCAAGACTGTAAGAATGTAAAGAACCAGGCCAGATTGTCTGGATGAGTAACTTTCAGAAAGACTGTCTGAAAATGAATGAACATCTGAATCCATTCATACAATTATCACTCTCATCTGAGACAACACTGAGTGAATCAACTGAGAACGGCTTCATTTGCATGAGTTCACCTTGTCCCAAACTCCTAATCCCCTCTCCAGATCACTAACATCCAATAGATTTTGGGTATATTTCAATGTCAATTCTCACTATACAATATTATATGTGTTTGGTATCGTTTGAAATGTCTCAGTGCGAATGCTACAAAAATCTCATGAGCACAGAAATACACAAGAAGAGTTTGAGCTTAGAGGTGTTTTACTTATGATGGTGGGTGTGGCTGTTGGAGGCGTTTGGTTTCCTTTCAATCGAGCCAAATGGGAATTCGACTCAATTTAAATTCCCTGTGTTTTCATGTATTTCCATTAGAAACCGTTGTTGATCTGGTCTGAGTTATTTAAAGCGATGCAGCGATGAGTTCAGGATCAATACTATTAACAAGATCGGCCCGTAACACAGAAAACGCTCTGAGTTACGCAATATTCAAAAGGTCAGGAAATCTTTCACTCTTTAAGCTATTTCGGAATATTTGATGTTATTATCTTTGAATTGATTATGTAATTGGCTTTATACATTTACCTGACTGTTAATAAAATTGCTACATTTTGATCCTTTCTGAATTACTCTGTAATTATTAACTATTTCCAGAACGGAACGATATAATTGCAATAAAGGGTTAAAATGATTAAATGTATGATTAACTATTAGATATAAATGACTAAACAACCGATTGGCATTCTCTTCTAAATTCGACAAATATGATAAATGGAGTCAGATAGAGAATATTATAATTAAATCCATTTTGCCCAGCTGAAACACGAACGCGCAAACGGCCTTCGAGTCGCTATCGCTACCGGTCCTTGGAGCGATTTCAGCGGCCTTACAAGACAATCTCCTGAACTCCAAACTGAATGTCGGAATGGGAACGAAAGGGGATTTAAGCAATTTTGAGCGTGGCATGGTTGTTGGTGCCAGACGGGCCGGTCTGAGTATTTCACAATCTTCTCAGTTACTGGGATTTTCACGCACAACCATTTCTAGCTTTCCTGTAGCTCAAACAGTAGAGCGTGGCGCTAGCAACGCCAAGGTCATGGGTTCGATTCCCAGGGAAAGCAAGAACTGACAAAAATGTAAAATGTGTATCTTGAATGCAATGTAAGTCGCTTTGGATAAAAGCGTCTGCCAAATGCATAAATGTAAATGTAATGTAAATTCTAGTGTTTACAAAGAATGATGTGAAAAGGGAAACACATCCAGTATGGGGCAGTCCTGTGGGCCAAAATGCCTTGTTGATGCTAGAGGTCAGAGGAGAATGGGCCGACTGATTCAAGCTGATAGAAGAGCAACTTTGACTGAAATAACCACTCGTTACAACCGAGGTATGCAGCAAAGCATTTGTGAAGCCACAACACGCACAACCTTGAGGCGGATGGGCTACAACAGCAGAAGACCCCACCGGGTACCACTCATCTCCACTACAAATAGGAAAAAGAGGCTACAATTTGCACCAGCTCACCAAAATTGGACAGTTGAAGACTGGAAAAATGTTGCCTGGTCTGATGAGTCTGGATTTCTGTTGAGACATTCAGATGGTAGAGTCAGAATTTGGCGTAAACAGAATGAGAACATGGATCCATCATGCCTTGTTACCACTGTGCAGGCTGGTGGTGGTGGTGTAATGGTGTGGGGGATGTTTTCTTGGCACACTTTAGGCCCCTTAGTGCCAATTGGGCATGGTTTAAATGCCACGGCCTACCTGAGCATTGTTTCTGACCATGTCCATCCCTTTATGCCCAGCATGTGCCCATCCTCTGATGGCTACTTCCAGCAGGATAATGCCCCATGTCACAAAGCTCCAATCATTACAAATTGGTTTCTTGAACATGACAATGAGTTCACTGGACTAAAATGGCCCCCACAGTCCCCAGATCTCAACCCAATAGAGCATCTTTGGGATGTGGTGGAACGGGAGCTTCGTGCCCTGGATGTGCATCCCACAAATCTCCATCAACTGCAAGATGCTATCCTATCAATATGGGCCAACATTTCTAAAGAATGCTTTCAGCTCCTTGTTGAATCAATGCCACATAGAATTAAGGCAGTTCTGAAGGCCAAAGGGGGTCAAACACAGTATTAGTGGAGCTCCTAATAATCCTTTAGGGGAGTGTATATTCATATATTATACACATTTGATGGTTTTCTTATTAATTATGTACATTATGGTTTTGTTCAGACATAACATTGTCTAATATTGTCTAACCGTCGAGGCATGGACTCCACTAGAAGGTGTGCTGTGGGATCTGGCACCAAGATGTTAGCAGCAGATTCTTTAAGTCCTGTAATTTGCGAGGTGTGGCCTCCATGGATCGGACTTGTTTGTTCAGCTCATCCCACAGATGCTCGATTGGATTGAGATCTGGGAAATTTGGACTCAAACTCTTGTTGTGCTCATCCAGCCTTCGCTCCCCACGTGCATCAATGAGCCTCGGCCGCCCATGACCCTGTGGCCGGTTCTCCACTGGTCCTTCCTTGGAGCACTTTTGATAGAGACTGACCACTGCAGACCGGGAACACCCCACAAGAGCTGCAGTTCTGGAGATGCTCTGACCCAGTCGTCTAGCCGTCACAATCTGGCCCTTGTCAAACTCGCTCAAATCCTCACGCTTGGCCATTTCTCCTGCTTCTAACACATCAACTCTGAGGACAAAATGCGACCGACAACCAACTTTTTTATCTTTACTGTAAATCACACTGGGAATATACTGGGAATATCCATTTACATTGTGTGTGTGTGTGTGTGTGTGCTGTAACTGTTAAGATAACTTGTTCATTTTCGCTTCCAAATATTTTACATTTAACATTATTTAAAGTACAATTACAAAACTAGGTGAAAATAGTAGATGAAGCGTTGCTCGTCCACGTCCTTGACTCGCCTTCATGTCAGTCCAAACCTGTTTGATGATCTTCCTGTGTAAAATTAGATATTTGAAGAACACACAGAGGCTTTGTACCTCATTTACTCTCTCTATGGGGGCACAAAGCACAGACATTTCACAAAATAAACCGTGACAGAATGATAATTTTTGGGTGGACTGTCCCTTTAATTCTCTGGTGCTCTTCGGTCATTTCTGACCGGATAAGGTTCTGTTTTGAAATGTTAAAAATCACAGCGTCATCAGAATGATAAAAACTTGGTGACTTTTCTAGCATTAGGGATGTAAACACACACAAAAATTGGGGTCATGATTCGAGCATGCTAATTGGTCGTAAAAAAAAAAGTAGCGTTCATTGTGTTCGGTCATAAATGACCGACCATAGGAAATGAATAGGAAATCTGCAAAAACACAAAAATTCACTGAATATTTGTGTGTACAA
>CM042246.1:2054607-2057107 GCA_023566225.1 Romanogobio albipinnatus | reverse complement strand
TGAGGGTGTGTGTGTGTGTGTGTGTGTGTGTGTGAGTGGGCAAGGGTGAGTGTGAGGGTGAGGGTGTGTGTGTGTGAGGGTGTGTGTGTGTGAGTGTGAGTGGGCGAGGGTGTGGGTGAGGGTGTGTGTGAGTGGGTGAGGGTGTGTGTGAGTGGGTGAGGGTGTGTGTGAGTGGGCGAGGATGAGTGGGAGTGGGTGAGGGAGTGTGTGAGTGGGTGAGGGTGTGTGTGAGTGGGCGAGGGTGTGTGTGAGTGTGAGTGGGTGAGGGTGTGGGTGAGGGAGTGTGTGAGTGTGTGTGAGTGTGAGTGGGCGAGGGTGTGTGTGAGTGGGCGAGGATGTGTGTGAGTGGGTGAGGGAGTGTGTGAGTGTGAGTGGGTGAGGGTGTGTGTGAGTGGGTGAGGGAGTGTGTGAGTGGGCGAGGGTGTGTGTGAGTGGGCGAGGGTGTGTGTGAGTGGGTGAGGGTGTGTGTGAGTGGGTGAGGGTGTGTGTGAGTGGGCGAGGGTGTGTGTGAGTGTGAGTGGGTGAGGGTGTGTGTGAGTGGGTGAGGGAGTGTGTGAGTGTGTGTGAGTGTGAGTGGGCGAGGGTGTGTGTGAGTGGGTGAGGGAGTGTGTGAGTGTGAGTGGGTGAGGGTGTGTGTGAGTGGTTGAGGGAGTGTGTGAGTGGGCGAGGGTGTGTGTGAGTGGGCGAGGGTGTGTGTGAGTGGGTGAGGGTGTGTGTGAGTGGGCGAGGATGTGTGTGAGTGGGTGAGGGAGTGTGTGAGTTTGAGTGGGTGAGGGTGTGTGTGAGTGGGTGAGGGTGTGTGTGAGTGGGTGAGGGTGAGGGTGTGGGTGAGGGTGTGTGTGTGAGTGGGTGAGGGAGTGTGTGAGTGGGTGAGTGTGAGTGGGTGAGTGTGTGTGTGAGGGGGTGTGTGTGAGGGTGTGTGTGAGTGGGTGAGGGTGTGTGTGAGTGGGTGAGGGAGTGTGTGAGTGGGAGTGGGTGAGGGTGTGTGTGAGGGTGTGTGTGAGGGAGTGGGTGAGTGGGTGAGGGAGTGTGTGTGAGTGGGTGAGGGGGTGTGTGAGTGGACGAGGGTGTGTGTGAGTGGGTGAGGGTGTGTGTGAGTGGGCGAGGGTGTGTGTGAGTGGGCGAGGGTGAGTGTGAGTGGGCGAGGGTGTGTGTGAGTGGGCGAGGGTGTGTGTGAGTGGGCGAGGGTGTGTGTGAGTGGGTGAGGGTGTGTGTGAGTGGGTGAGGGTGAGTGTGAGTGGGCGAGGGTGTGTGTGAGTGGGCGAGGGTGTGTGTGAGTGGGCGAGGGTGTGTGTGAGTGGATGAGGGTGTGTGTGAGTGGGCGAGGATGTGTGTGAGTGGGTGAGGGAGTGTGTGAGTTTGAGTGGGTGAGGGTGTGTGTGAGTGGGTGAGGGTGTGTGTGAGTGGGTGAGGGTGTGTGTGTGAGTGGGTGAGGGTGTGTGTGTGAGTGTGAGTGTGTGAGGTGAGTGTGTGAGGGTGTGGGTGAGGGTGTGGGTGAGGGTGTGTGTGAGGGTGTGTGTGAGTGGGCGAGGGTGAGTGTGAGTGGGCGAGGGTGTGTGTGAGTGGGTGAGGGTGTGTGTGAGTGGGTGAGGGTGTGTGTGAGTGGGTGAGGGTGTGTGTGAGTGGGTGAGGGTGTGTGTGAGTGGGCGAGGGTGTGTGTGAGTGGGTGAGGGTGTGTGTGAGTGTGAGTGGGTGAGGGTGTGTGTGAGTGTGTGAGTGGGAGTGGGAGTGGGTGAGGGTGTGTGTGAGGGTGTGTGTGAGTGGGTGAGGGAGTGGGTGAGGGGGTGAGGGTGTGTGTGAGGGTGTGTGTGAGGGTGTGGGTGAGGGTGTGTGTGAGGGTGTGTGTGAGTGGGAGTGGGTGAGGGTGTGTGTGAGGGTGTGTGTGAGTGGGAGTGGGTGAGGGAGTGTGTGAGTGGGAGTGGGTGAGGGTGTGTGTGAGGGTGTGTGTGAGTGGGTGAGGGGGTGAGGGTGTGTGTGAGGGTGTGGGTGAGGGTGTGTGTGAGTGGGTGAGGGAGTGTGTGTGAGTAGGTGAGGGTGTGTGTGAGTGGGTGAGGGTGTGTGTGAGTGGGCGAGGATGTGTGTGAGTGGGTGAGGGTGTGTGTGAGTGTGAGTGGGTGAGGGTGTGTGTGAGTGGGCGAGGGTGTGTGTGAGTGGGCGAGGGTGTGTGTGAGTGGGCGATGATGTGTGTGAGTGGGTGAGGGAGTGTGTGAGTGTGAGTGGGTGAGGGTGTGTGTGAGTGGGTGAGGGTGAGGGTGTGTGTGAGTGGGTGAGGGTGTGTGTGAGTGGGTGAGGGTGTGTGTGAGGGTGTGGGTGAGGGAGTGTGTGTGTGAGTGGGTGAGGGTGTGTGTGAGTGGGCCAGGGTGAGTGTGAGTGGGCGAGGGTGAGTGTGAGTGGGCGAGGGTGAGTGTGAGTGGGTGAGGGTGTGTGTGAGTGTGAGTGGGTGAGGGTGTGTGTGAATGGGCGAGGGTGTGTGTGAGTGGGTGAGTGTGAGTGGGTGAGG
>CM042246.1:2044607-2047107 GCA_023566225.1 Romanogobio albipinnatus | reverse complement strand
TATTTATTTTCAGAATTTTAATTATGCTTAAATATTTATTTTCAGAATTTATTTTCAGATTTTTAATTATGCTTAAATATTTATTTTCAGAATTTATTTTCAGATTTTTAATTATGCTTAAATATTTATTTTCAGAATTTTAATTATGCTTAAATATTTATTTTCAGAATTTATTTTCAGATTTTTAATTGTGCTTAAATATTTATTTTCAGAATTTATTTTCAGATTTTTAATTATGCTTAAATATTTATTTTCAGAATTTTAATTATGCTTAAATATTTATTTTCAGATTTTTAATTGTGCTTAAATATTTATTTTCAGAATTTATTTTCAGATTTTTAATTATGCTTAAATATTTATTTTCAGAATTTTAATTATGCTTAAATATTTATTTTCAGAATTTATTTTCAGATTTTTAATTATGCTTAAATATTTATTTTCAGAATTTATTTTCAGATTTTTAATTATGCTTAAATATTTATTTTCAGAATTTATTTTCAGATTTTTAATTATGCTTAAATATTTATTTTCAGATTTTTAATTATGCTTAAATATTTATTTTCAGAATTTTAATTATGCTTAAATATTTATTTTCAGAATTTTAATTATGCTTAAATATTTATTTTCAGAATTTATTTTCAGATTTTTAATTATGCTTAAATATTTATTTTCAGAATTTTAATTATGCTTAAATATTTATTTTCAGAATTTTAATTATGCTTAAATATTTATTTTCAGAATTTTAATTATGCTTAAATATTTATTTTCAGAATTTTAATTATGCTTAAATATTTATTTTCAGAATTTATTTTCAGATTTTTAATTATGCTTAAATATTTATTTTCAGAATTTATTTTCAGATTTTTAATTATGCTTAAATATTTATTTTCAGAATTTTAATTATGCTTAAATATTTATTTTCAGAATTTTAATTATGCTTAAATATTTATTTTCAGAATTTATTTTCAGATTTTTAATTGTGCTTAAATATTTATTTTCAGAATTTTAATTATGCTTAAATATTTATTTTCAGAATTTATTTTCAGATTTTTAATTGTGCTTAAATATTTATTTTCAGATTTTTAATTATGCTTAAATATTTATTTTCAGAATTTTAATTATGCTTAAATATTTATTTTCAGAATTTATTTTCAGATTTTTAATTGTGCTTAAATATTTATTTTCAGAATTTATTTTCAGATTTTTAATTATGCTTAAATATTTATTTTCAGAATTTTAATTATGCTTAAATATTTATTTTCAGATTTTTAATTGTGCTTAAATATTTATTTTCAGAATTTATTTTCAGATTTTTAATTATGCTTAAATATTTATTTTCAGAATTTATTTTCAGATTTTTAATTATGCTTAAATATTTATTTTCAGAATTTATTTTCAGATTTTTAATTATGCTTAAATATTTATTTTCAGAATTTTAATTATGCTTAAATATTTATTTTCAGAATTTATTTTCAGATTTTTAATTATGCTTAAATATTTATTTTCAGAATTTATTTTCAGATTTTTAATTATGCTTAAATATTTATTTTCAGAATTTTAATTATGCTTAAATATTTATTTTCAGAATTTTAATTATGCTTAAATATTTATTTTCAGAATTTATTTTCAGATTTTTAATTGTGCTTAAATATTTATTTTCAGAATTTTAATTATGCTTAAATATTTATTTTCAGAATTTATTTTCAGATTTTTAATTGTGCTTAAATATTTATTTTCAGATTTTTAATTATGCTTAAATATTTATTTTCAGAATTTTAATTATGCTTAAATATTTATTTTCAGAATTTATTTTCAGATTTTTAATTGTGCTTAAATATTTATTTTCAGAATTTATTTTCAGATTTTTAATTATGCTTAAATATTTATTTTCAGAATTTTAATTATGCTTAAATATTTATTTTCAGATTTTTAATTGTGCTTAAATATTTATTTTCAGAATTTATTTTCAGATTTTTAATTATGCTTAAATATTTATTTTCAGAATTTATTTTCAGATTTTTAATTATGCTTAAATATTTATTTTCAGAATTTATTTTCAGATTTTTAATTATGCTTAAATATTTATTTTCAGAATTTATTTTCAGATTTTTAATTGTGCTTAAATATTTATTTTCAGAATTTATTTTCAGATTTTTAATTATGCTTAAATATTTATTTTCAGAATTTTAATTATGCTTAAATATTTATTTTCAGATTTTTAATTGTGCTTAAATATTTATTTTCAGAATTTATTTTCAGATTTTTAATTATGCTTAAATATTTATTTTCAGAATTTTAATTATGCTTAAATATTTATTTTCAGAATTTATTTTCAGATTTTTAATTATGCTTAAATATTTATTTTCAGAATTTATTTTCAGATTTTTAATTATGCTTAAATATTTATTTTCAGAATTTATTTTCAGATTTTTAATTATGCTTAAATATTTATTTTCAGAATTTTTAATTGTGCTTAAATATTTATTTTCAGATTTTTAAT
>CM042246.1:2024607-2029607 GCA_023566225.1 Romanogobio albipinnatus | reverse complement strand
CACTATCAAACTGCTTGATGTCAATGACAACGACCCCGTGGTTAAATTTCGCTACTTCCCAACCACTTCCAAATTCGCGTCGGTGGACGAGAACGCCCAGGTGGGCACGGTCGTAGCGTTACTGACCGTTTCCGATTCGGACTCGTCCACTGCGAATGGTAACATCTCGGTGTCTATACTTGGGGGAAACGAACAGAGGCACTTTGAAGTCCACCGGTCGCCCGTCCCCAATCTGAGTCTAATCAAAGTAGCCAGTGTGTTAGACAGAGAGCGAATCTCCTCCTACAACCTCACCGTTTCCGTGTCGGACAACGGCAGGCCCGTAGCTCGCTCGTCCTTTGCCAGTCTGGTTATATTTGTGAATGATATCAATGACCATCCGCCTATATTTCAGGAAGCCGTGTATAGAGTAGACATCAGTGAGGACATTCCTAAAGGCAGCTACATTAAAGGGGTCTCAGCCACAGATGGAGACTCCGGGCAGAACGCCAATCTCCGCTACTCACTGGTGTCTGGAAACAGTTTGGCCTGGTTTGCCATCAGTGAGAACAGCGGTTTGGTTACCAGCGCAGCAGAGCTCGATAGGGAAATAGCATCTCAAATAGTGCTGAATATCAGTGCCAAAGACCAGGGCCTGCAGCCGAAAATATCCTACACCAAGCTGATAGTGAATATCACAGACGTTAATGACCAGGTCCCCACGTTCACGCAAAGCACATATCACGTTTCCCTAGTCGAGCATTCCCCAGCCGGATCCGAGCTTGTGGTGCTGTCGGCCACGGATTCGGATCTCGGGGCCAATGGCACAATCCGATTCTCATTTGACCCGGAAACCCCGGCGGGCGTTCAGAAGCAGTTCAGGTTAGACCCAGTATCAGGCCGGTTGAGTACAGCCACAGAGTTAGACAGAGAAGAGGAGAGCTGCTATCTCCTGCACATCAAAGCCTCAGACGCTGGCACGCCCCCCCTTCACTCACACAGCAAAGTCAACATCACACTGAAGGACGTCAATGATAACAGCCCTGTCTTTTACCCCGTGCAGTATTTCGCCAATATTAAAGAAAACGAGCCCTCTGGCTCATTTGTGACTATTGTAACCGCTTCCGACCCGGACCTGGGCCGCAATGGCACTGTAAAATATGCCATCACTGCTGGTGACACGTACAAGTTTCACATCAATGGCAACTCCGGTAAAATCACAACTCTTGTGCCGCTTGATAGAGAGGAGAAAACCGCCTATCAGCTGCAGGTCTCCGCGACAGACGGAGGTGGGTTGCGCTCGCACACGCAGGCCATTATCACGGTCACAGTCGTCGACACGCAGGATAACCCGCCCGTGTTCAGTCAGACAGAATACAGCTTTGTTATGTTCGAGAATGTGGCCATTGACACCATAATCGGCACTGTGACGGCCACCACAGTGGATCTAAACACTAATATCACTTATCTGATCGCTTCGGGGGACCAGCGCGGTCTGTTTGCTATCAAAGGCGGCACAGGGCAGATCACAGCTTCGGGCCTGATAGACAGGGAAGAGCAGGCTTTTTACCAGCTCAGGGTGATCGCCAGGAGTGGGGAGGTTACCGGGGAAGCGTTAGCTAACATCACAGTGAAAGATCTGAACGATAACGCCCCTCGTTTCATTCACGCTGTTGAGCATGTCAGCGCGGTGGAGAACTGGGCCACCGGTCTGCATATATTCCAGGCTAAAGCTTCGGATCCGGATGAGGGCACCAATGGCATGATCGTGTACAGCCTCAAACAGAACCCCAAAGGCCTGTTTCACATCCACGAAAAGCATGGATTGATCACTCTCACCGGCCCCCTGGAGGTCACCACCAGCTCCTACCAGGTGGAGGTCGTGGCCTCTGACCTCGGCGTCCCTCAGCGCACCTCCAGCTTCATTCTCACCATCAGCGTGTATGACGTCAATGACAACGCGCCAGTGTTCGACCAGCTCTCCTACGAGGTCACCATCCTGGAATCCGAGCCGGTGAATAGTCGTTTTTTTAAGGTGGAGGCCAGCGATAAAGACTCGGGACTCAATGGGGAAATTGTGTACGACATCTTAAGCGGTAACACACATGACGTTTTTGGGATTTTCCCTGACGGACTGTTGTACATTAAGGCAGATTTGGACCGAGAAGTACAAGATCGCTACAGTTTATTAGTGGTGGCCAAAGACAGAGCCGTCGAGCCTCTGAGCGCCAGCGTTAATGTGACGGTTCTCCTCGACGACGTCAACGACAATCGTCCACTTTTCAACAGCACAAATTACGTGTTCCGCTTCGCGGAAGAGCAGGAGCGCGGCTCTCTCGTCGGGCTGGTGTTTGCCGAGGATAAAGACTTCGGGCCGAACAGCGAAGTCCGCTACTCCTTTGAAACGCCACAGACAAATTTCGAGCTGAACGCCATCACGGGCGTGTTGACCAGCACGCTTCAGTTTGACCGCGAATCTCTCATGAGACAGAGAGGGGCTGCGGTGTTCAGTTTCACAGTCGTGTCTTCCGATCAGGGCCTTCCTAAGCCTCTCAAAGACCAGGCCAAAGTTCAAGTGTACATACAGGACATCAACGACAACCCACCGAAGTTCACCAAAGACATCTACCAGGCCTCCATCTCTGAATCCGCCCAGAATATGACGCAACTGCTCCGAGTTTCAGCCTCAGATGTGGATGAGAATAAAAACGGCCTTGTTCGCTACGACATCCTGGAGGGAAATGAGGAGAAACAGTTCAGCATTGACAGCAGTTCTGGTCAGGTTACTCTAGTGGGGAAACTAGACTACGAGTCGACGCCCTTTTACTCCCTCAAAATTATAGCTGAGGATTCTGGGAGTGTGCCTCTGTCGTCCACTTGTGTGCTGAGCATCAGCATTCTGGACGATAACGACAACTCTCCGTCTTTCCCCAAATCCACCCTCGCAGTGGACGTGCTGGAGAACATGCGGATTGGAGAGCTGGTCGCCTCTGTGACCGCCACGGACTCTGACTCGGGTTCCAACGCTGACATTACATACAGCATTTCTGCCACAAACAACCATGGCACTTTCAGCATCAGTCCGAACACCGGAAGCATCTTCCTGGTCAAAAAACTGGATTACGAGACGCAGTCCCTGTACAAACTCAACGTGACCGCCAAAGACAGCGGGAGGCCGTCCAGGTCTTCCTCCATTCCGGTCATTATTCACGTGAGAGATTTTAACGACAACCCTCCTGTGTTTACGCCAGGTGACATCTTTAAGTCCATCCCCGAGAACCTCCCGCTATCCACCTCCGTCATGACTATAACGGCTCACGACACGGACGCTGACATCAACGGCCAGCTTGAGTACTCCGTCGTCCAGCAGACTCCCAGGGGTGGTCATTTCAGCATTGACCCTGCGTCTGGAGTGATCTACACGAACAAAGAGATCGACCGAGAGTTCTCCAACCTTTTCGAGCTGACCGTCAAAGCAACCGACCAGGCCGTGCCAACCGAGTTCCGCCGCTTTGCCCTGAAAAACATCACCATATGGGTGACCGACCAGAATGACAACATGCCCACGTTCATCTCCCAGAATGCTCTAGTGGCAGAATCCAACATCGTGATTGGCTCCATTCTGACAACCGTAGTGGCCTTTGACCCGGATGAGGGTGCGAACGGGGAGGTGGAGTACGAACTTGTGCGAGGAGATTCGGACACGTTCATCATGGATCGCTACAGTGGAGATATCAGACTAGCTTCTCAGCTCGTTCCCTCAAAACTCATCTACAGTCTGACCGTGTCCGCGACGGACCACGGGACGGACCGCAAGACCTCGCGGACGGAGCTAACTATCATCCTCCCGGGTACGGATGGCCCAGTGTTCTCCCAACCCAAATACATCACCATTCTGAAGGAGGGCCAGCCGCCTGGAACCAACGTCATCTCTCTGGATGCCTCCAGTCCTCGTGGCGCTGGCACCAAGGTGGAGTTTTTTATTGTCTCGGCCCGCAGCGGAGGGAAGGCCGTAGGCCGGCTTTTCACCATCGGCCGCCACACTGGGGTGATCCAAACAGCTGCAGAACTGGACCGAGAGCAAGGCTTGGACCTCTACTTGCTGGACGTGTACGCCATCGAAGCCGACGCCAGCCAGCCCAGAACGCAGCACGCAGAGGTGAGTAACCACTGGGTCTTTTCTTTTTTTGTAGGTGTCAGTGTCAGTTCAAATATTTCACTTTTCTGAAAGTTTTGATTTCTGTTTTCCTTTTATGATGGATAGATGCACTTTATGATGGATAGATGCACTTTTATGATGGACAGATGCACTTTTATGATGGATAGATGCACTTTTATGATGATAGATGCACTTTTATGATGATAGATGCACTTTTATGATGGATAGATGCACTTTTATGATGGACAGATGCACTTTTATGATGGATAGATGCTCTTTTATGATGGATAGATGCTCTTTTATGATGATAGATGCACTTTTATGATGGATAGATGCACTTTATGATGGATGGATGCACTTTTATAATGGATAGATGCTCTTTTATGATGGACAGATGCTCTTTTATGATGGATAGATGCACTTTTATGATGATAGATGCACTTTTATGATGGATAGATGCACTTTTATGATGGATAGATGCTCTTTTATGATGGATAGATGCTCTTTTATGATGGATAGATGCACTTTTATGATGATAGATGCACTTTTATGATGATAGATGCACTTTTATGATGGATAGATGCACTTTTATGATGGATGGATGGATGCACTTTTATAATGGATAGATGCTCTTTTATGATGGATAGATGCACTTTTATGATGGACAGATGCACTTTTATGATGGACAGATGCACTTTAATGACGGATAGATGCACTTTTATAATGGATAGATGCACTTTTATGATGGATAGATGCACTTTTATAATGGATAGATGCACTTTTATGATGGATAGATGCACTTTTATGATGGATAGATGCACTTTTATGATGGATGGATGCTCTTTTATGATGATAGATGCAT
>CM042246.1:1982107-2014607 GCA_023566225.1 Romanogobio albipinnatus | reverse complement strand
AGATAGCTCAGGCCAGCAGCGGCGTGTGTGTGTTTCGCTGCATAATTGAAAGCAGCTGCGTGTGTTTTGAGCTGCAGTTGTACAGAATCAGCATGACTGTCTCTCGCTCGCGGCCTGTCTGTCGGTCTCAGCGTGAGAGTGTGTTACACTGACGGCTGACAGTGATTTATGGGTGTGTTTGCTGTGCTGATTGTGGGTCAGGCTGCAGGAAGTGACACTGAGAGCAAACGCACTCCATTGAGTCTGATTTGAGTTCAGGGTCACACCATCCAAAGCTTCATCAACCACACCAGCTCTCAAAGCTCTTCTTAAGATTTTATTCCAAGGGTTATGGGCCATTGTCTTTTTGTTTCTGTTTTTTTATTTTAAAGATTTGTATATTTAAATTAACTTTGATTATATTTTACTACTCGTTTCAGTTAGTCGCCAATGCAACATTTCTCATTTCTATTATTTATATATTTTTGAATTAAAGCGTTTCATAATAATTATTCTATATTTTACATTACATAATTATTTATACTGCACACATTTTTATCTGAAAAAAAGAAAAAAATACACAAATTGCTATTTAAAATGCAATGAAGAGGTTGTAGGGCTGCAGAGCTTTGCCCAAAAATGCTATTGTGTATATATATAATATATATAAAAAGAAAAAAAGACTAAATATATATATATATATATATTTAGTGCTGTCAAACGATTAATCGTATCCAAAATAAAATAATTTTGTGTTTACGTAATACATATGTGTAGTGTGTATAATTATTATGTATATATAAATACACATATTAACCTCTTAAACTCCAAGGACCCTGATATGTCCGGAATGACATCATCAAGTATATACTTTAAATGTGAAATATCTGTGGAGGAGCTCTGACGTCATATGTGTCTCCTTTCTGGAGATGTGCATCACTTTGGCATTTGTTTTACACAAAGTAACTTATTTACACTAAATTACTCTTGGCCGACCTAGATTGAAAAGCTTCACACACACACACACACACACACACACACACACACACACACACACACACACACACACACACACACACACACACACACACACACACACACACACACACACACACACACACACACACACACACACACACACACACACACACACACACACACACACAGTGTCTCTAAATACACAATACTGGTGTCATTTTACAGGAAACCCTCTGAAGTTTCATAAAGCACTGCTAAAAGTGATAAACATGTGAGTATATGTTGTCTGAGGTCTGAGCTGTAATAATCCCCCCCCCCCAAAAAACAAAAGAGGCGTTTTATTTAGTTTTGTTTGGCCCTGTGTGTTCTAGCACCCTGCAGACAGTTTGGGCTGTTTCCAGCATATGTCTGGAAATGACATAAAGAAGGTAATATTCCTCCCTTCAGATCTATTTGAATAAATCTGGCATACAACATGATAGACAAAATGATTTCCATTTATTTCTTTCCAGTATTTGATGCCATCTAGGGGAAACAGCCCAAACTGTCTGCAGGGTGCTAGAGCACACAGGGCCAAAAAAAAAAAGCACCTCTTTTTGGGGGGGTTATTACAGCTCAGACAACATATACTCACATGTTTATCACTTTTAGCAGTGTGTGTGTGTGTGTGTGTGTGTGTGTGTGTGTGTGTGTGTGTGTGTGTGTGTGTGTGTGTGTGTGTGTGTGTGTGTGTATGGGAAGCTTTTCAGTTTGGGTCGGCCAAATCCAGGCGGAAATCCCCAAAAATGGTCTCAGTTTAAGAGATTAAAGAAATATTTGCATGCATATACTGTTTATATATTTATATAATTTATATTATATAAATATTTTATATATAAATATAACACATTTTTCTTAAATGTATACATGTATTATATAAACACAAACTTTTATTTTGGATGCGATAGCGATTAATCGTTTAACAGAATATATATATATATATATGCGTGTGCGTGTGCGTGTGCGTGTGCGTGTGCGTGTAATACATCAAAATACACTCAAAAAAAATGATTTAGGCCCTTCATAGATGTGACACATTTAAATTCTGTTCACTTTACTTAAACATATCTAATTTTGTCACAACTTAATTTAATTGTGTTCAATCAACCTAATATATTTAAAACTGAAGTTTACTCAATTCAGTTGTGTTAAAACTACATGAAATATTTGTGTTGACACAACTAGCTGGGCAGTTCCCAGCATGCTTTGCAAGGGACTCCATTAGGAGAGTAAATTTATGGATTAAAGTGTTATTTTCTGTAAAGGGAATGATGTTGTTAGGTAATGTTAGTGTTTATTGTTCAGTTCTGTTGGACATTTAGAGAAGTTTCTGTGATGTTTTTTAGTTTTGTGGTTAGCGTTCTGCTGAAGAGTGCTTAGGCTCAGTGAGATAATGTCAGGAGTGACACCTCTTTTCTTATATTTGCATTACATACATTGTGTATAATGATGAATGAAACTGCTTATAATTGATTTTACAATTAAATGTTTTAATTTAAGTTTGACAAGTATAAACAAAGTCATGTTATAAGTATATAAATATAATTTAAACTGTATTTGATCAAATTGAGTTGGACCAACTCAATTACATTTCATGAATTAGTTTTTTTATAGTTGGGGCTACACATATTTATTGGATGGAAAACCTGCCCTCAATTAAATTGAGTTTGTCCAATGAGTTATTTTTTTGAGTGTATTATACAAAGCAAAAAATATTATACTATTGAAATAATGCTGTACAGTTTTTGATTTTACAGAACAACGGAAAATTGCAATACAAGTATTTTTGTCAAATGTTTTACACCATCAGTCTTCAGCCCTAATATGAACTTCGGCCGGTGTGTGTGTGTGTGTGTGTGTGTGTGTGTGTGTGTGTGTGTGTGTGTGTGTGTGTGTCTCAGCGGAACGGCCTAGAGTGTTTGTGAACTCATGTGTCGTGTGTGTGTGTGTGTGTGTGTGTGACAGCTGACTCGAGTCATGATGTGCTTATTATTTCCCATCATACCTCTCTGATTCTCCGATTGGCCGATCACACGCTGCAAAAATCATCTGGCTTTCCCTTTGAATGAAGTTTATATGGTGGATATTTGCTCTTGTTTTAAGCTCAAACTCAATTTTTCGGAAAGCGTGCCTTCTCCAGTCTTGATTTGAGAAATGTTAAGGTCTTTTTTTCCTACGTCTCCCTTCATCCTCACGTCTGGATCCGGTTACACATGACGTCTGGATCTGCTGCTAAACGCTTATTACTCTGAGCCGCGGACGGGCCGAACCTGATCTCAGACCTGCTTCAGGTGTCTTAGGTGTGTGTCCTTTTATTGGTCATCTGGAGTTGATCAGCGACTCTTGATCTGTCGAGCGACCCGTCTGGCCCGCGCGTGTGTGTGTGACCGTATTAGCTGTGAATGTTATTTCAGTGTTTGCATAGTCGCCAGGATTGTGTGTCCGAAAGCCCTTCAAACAGCCTCTAAAAATTAGTGTTGGAGCGAAGGAAACCTGCTTACAGATGCTAATCTCTTCCATATGGATGTTGAATATGAATTCTCAGATAACTTAATATCGTCGTCAGACGTTGGCCGACTCCGGCTCTGTTTTTTTCGTTAGAGGGTTACTTCAGGCTCAGATGAAAACGAGGTCATTATTTTCTCACCCTCATGTCGTTCCAAGCCTTTCTTTCTTCTGCTAATAGCAAAAGGAGATGTTTAGGTGCTGGCGTCTGTATTATTAAAGTAGTCGTACTTCTGCTTTTGTGTTGTTATTTACTGAAAGTCTTCTGCTTCAGCTCTCGTTTGTGTTCATAAAGTATTGAATTATGGCTTGTTTTTATGTTGAGGATGCAACGGTTGTCACGCGTGTGCATGATGAATAATTAATGCCGTCGGAGAAGATCATCAGATACACTTCATTTTTAGAGCTGTCAAACCGATTAATCGTGATTAATCGCAGCCAAAATAAAAGTATGTGTGTGTATTTGAAATATTTGCATGTGTATTCTGTATATATATTCATGTACATAAATATACAAATATATACGTGTGTGTGTGTATTCAAATATTCATAATAATTATACACATTACACACACATATATTATGTAAACTAGGGATGCCCGATATATCGGTATCGGCCGATATCTGTTCATATTTAATGTTATCGCCTGATAAGATCATTTGTCCAATATCTTAAAGCTGATAAATAATGTATTATTTCCTTCAGCTGAGACACTGTTCATCATGATGATGGGTTTAAATTGCTTGAAATATGATTGGAAACACTTTAAAAAAAAAGGAAAATACGGTTAAGTACAGCGCAAATCTGTCATATCGGCTGAATAAAATCATAATGAGAATATTATATTTGTGTGTTTGAGACATGCATTTTAATGGTGAGACTGCAGTCAGGCTCTCAAATTTTTATAAAAATTAGAATTTAGATTTATCGGCCAATATATATTGGTTATCGGTTTTCAAATATAAAGAATTATCGGTTATCGTATCGGCCAGAATGTTCATATCGGTGCATCTCTAATGTAAACACACACTTTTATTTTGGATGCGATTTAATCGATTTGACAGCACTAGTTGTTTTGCATTATGGTAATGAGTGCTTTATGGAAATGTGCTTAATCGTCACGGAAACAATGTCATTAATTATGCAATAAAACAATTTCATAGAGTCCTCACAGACTTGACTTATTTTAAAAACAGCGTTATTTTTCATCAAAAAATTTGTATACTATATATATATATATATTAGGGATGCTCATATTGACCGTTTAACCGTTAACCGATAGTATGAATTTTGAGCGATTAATACTATCAGTTAAACGGTTTAAAAGTTTTTTTTTTTTTTTTTTTTTTTTTTTGCTGCATGGTCATCACATTTTTATAAGAAACAATATCGAGTCTATTAAACACGAAAGAACAACAAATATATCGGTGAGAACACTGGTTTTAACAGCCTACATACACCGGGACTGCATTTGACTGCATATCACAATTTTCCCAATGTTGACTCTTCTTGCAATCGTAATGCAATGGACTGTGGCCTACATTAAACCTTTAAATAAAAGGTTTACACAGTCATATACAATAAACGAGTTTGCAAAGTGAAAGGAAATAAAAATTAACGCAAAAAACCTGCCTACCTTACCAGAGCATGACAGCAAAGAGGAGCTTCACTCATGAACTGGTAAAATGACGTGCGCTCGAATCCCTCTCCGACATGACATTTCTCTGTAGCCTTCTATACTTGTAGCCATTAAAACACGTCATTAGTTTCAGTTGAAATATTATAATGTTATTTTTTTATTTCATTTACGTTGAAAAGTGAACAGGACACATAAGATGCATAATGTCAGTAGACGGGGGTCTTCAATAAGTTCAGTAACACTTTTGTTCTTTTGAAAGCCTTTCTTTAAAGTGAATTTCGTTTTTGTATAAATTGTATCTTCATTTTAATCTATGTTTAATCAACCAAATTGCCCGGATTTAATAAATAATAAGCAAATAGTATAGCCTATAACAGACAATGACATGGAGGCGGCGGCGCAGCGTGAACAACGGCTTAAACGAACAACTAGAAAAGAAATGGAATGAGAATGAGCTTCAGAAATGAGCGGAGTCGTTTTAAAAACATAATTCAACAAATAAATAATACTTTTTAATGGGCCACTTAAAATGTTTATTACAAATAAATTTTTACATTTTAAAAATGAACAAAAATTTGCATTGCATTTGCAATCCTTTGCAGCACCCCCCCCCTTCCCGCGGCCCTTTTATATAAAAAACTTTTATATGACGGGAACAAAAACTATTCCGGTTCTTCAAAGCTTCAAACAGATTCAGTGTTTTCGTTTTGTCATCTTGATTTGTTAATTATTTAAGCGAAAAATATTTAGTGTAGGCCTATTTATTTTATGCTTTTTAAAAATATTTTCTTCAGTTTTTCTCTGTTGTCAGAAACGCTGCAGGTGCGTGAACATGTGATCATGTGAATCCAGGTTCTGATGTTGTTGTTGATCAGTTCTGTGCTGCGGTTTGCACAGTAAAATAAACCTGTGGAAAAAAGTGTCTTTTTAACGGGTCACAGGCACTCTTCAAGTGTATATTTATTTAATGCCAATTCAATATTATAATCTTATCAGTTAACGGTTAATAATCGGATAATGAGCAGCGGTTGTTGGTCGGGAAAATTATTATTTTCATATATATATATATATATATATATATATATATATATATATATATATATATATATATATATATATATATATATATATATATATATATATATATATATATGCATATGTGTGTATATATATGTATATATGTATATATTTTTTTTTTATTATTTCTTTATTTTAATGTTACATGCATGGAGATCATGCTATGAATTAGTGTTAAACTGAAACATTTTTATTAATTAAAAATAAATACTATAACTAACTAAAACTAAATTCAATAGACAGACCATAGACTTATTTTTAAAAACGCCTTAATTTTTCAAAAATAATTTTTTTTTTTCACATTTTTATATACAAAATATAATATTGAATATATATATCATTAATTTTATATACAAAATATAATATTTAGTATATTTTTACATACAAAATATAATATTGAATATATATATCATTCATTTTATATACAAAATATAATATTTAGTATATTTTTACATACAAAATATAATATTTAATATACATATCATTAATTTTATATACAAAATATAATATTTAGTATATTTTTCATACAAAATATAATATTGAATATATATATCATTAATTTTATATACAAAATATAATATTTAGTATATTTTTACATACAAAATATAATATTGAATATATATATCATTAATTTTATATACAAAATATAATATTTAGTATATTTTTACATACAAAATATAATATTTAATATATATATCATTAATTTGATATACAAAATATAATATTTAGTATATTTTTACATACAAAATATAATATTTAATATATATATCATTAATTTTATATACAAAATATAATATTTAGTATATTTTTACGTACAAAATATAATATTTAATATATATATAATATACTTTTATATACAAAATATAATATTGACTTATATTACACAACATTTTTCATGTTTATTTGGTTTAACTTGATGTATTTAAAATTTTAAGAACTCTATAGACATTTTTTTTTTTTCAAGTTTAAAACTTTAACAAAAATTAAAAAGAATGGAAAATATAAACATTAACATGAATGGATTTTAGCAATATTAAAATTAAAATGGACATTTTTTTTTATGATAAAATATTAAAATAAAAGTATAATATTTTATCTCACTGATAGTAAAACACCAGTGTTAGGACGGACATGAGGGTAAATAATGTTTTAACTTTGAGTGAGGTATTCCAGCGGAGAAAACATTAGTGTTGGACATCCCTCCGTGATCTCCGAGCGTGTGATGATATTTAATCATCTCAGTGGTGATGTTTATGTGTGTGTCTGTGCTGTGGACGCAGGGTCAGTGTGTGTGTTTATACGCAGCTCTGTTATTTTCTGCTGTGTGTTTGTGGGTCTCACAGTGAAATCATCCCTGGGCTGGGGAGCCGTCAGTTTTAATCGCGTGTCATAAACAACACTATACATCTTTCATATTTCATAATCTTTCTGATGATTTTCCAGCTCGTTACGGCTCTCGTTCGGGTAATTATGATGAGGAGCTTCATTAGAACTGCTTTTTATTTATGATGCTGTTTGTTATTATTTATGTGCATAAATCAGAAACTCATTAATTACACAAAGCCGACAGAGAGCGGATAAACCCCAGGACGCCCCGCAGAAGCACAAAGAGTTTGATCTTCATCCTCGCGAGACATTCGGAGTCCGTGAAGGACTGTTGGTGTGTGATTGTTGTCTGGGCTTGTACAGCGAGATCCATTCATTTCACGTGCCAGATTTAGAAAGAAGGGACATTTGTGTAAAATCAATTTATCGATGGGGAAGAAAAATGACTGAAGATATGAAATTTATTTGTGCTTAAAACAAGAAACTTCATTCAAAGGGAAACAAGGTCATTGGCAGATATTTGTTCTTGTTTTGAGCACAAAGTCAATTAATTTTGATACATTATTCATGAATCAAGTCTTAATATCTTCAGTCATGTGTCTTGATTTAACCCTTCTCCGGCCTTCATTTGGGAATTACACTCGGGCTCTTTGGGGTCTCCACAGACCCCAGGCAACAAAAATGTAATTTTGTAACAAAACAATTGTTTTTATTAGAACAAATGTAATTTTACTCTGTTTATTAATGTTTTTACTCAACATCTGT
The DNA here is from genome assembly GCA_023566225.1 of Romanogobio albipinnatus. Classification (NCBI taxonomy): domain Eukaryota; kingdom Metazoa; phylum Chordata; class Actinopteri; order Cypriniformes; family Gobionidae; genus Romanogobio; species Romanogobio albipinnatus. The sequence goes on along the minus strand of CM042246.1, from coordinate 2,006,298 downwards.
GCAGTTTTTGGAGTGTTTAGAATCATTTTTAAATTTATATAAATAAATAAATATATTTTTTAATGGATTTTCACACAAAATCAGTTTTTTATGTAAAATTCATAACATAAAAATAACATAACATGTTATCCTTTCTTTCGTGGGGATAACATGGATCATTTGACATGATTTAGTGTAAGATCTTTTGGAAAATACAGTTTTAAAATAAAAATAAAAAGACTTTTACCAGTAAACGGCTCCAGAGCTCCACTATTGGTGCTATTTGACTCTTCTCACAAGTATTTTTCAGTTGGTTTCATATCTAAAAGTAATAAAATCACATTTATAACAATTAAAATGAATTAATTTTGGCAAAGTTTAACATTGTTTTGTACTGAAAAAAAGTGTTTTTCAGTGATGTTACAATATGATTACTATCAAACCTGAACAAGAGAAAAGTTGAAGTCTTTAGAGTTTATCATTTATTTCAAACATCTGATTTTCTTATAATTCTACAAATTTAATCTACACTTCAGTTACTGTGACAGAACAGAAATGAACAGTTATATTACATATTGAGTAAAAAATACACAACATGAACATCAAAATGCAATGAACTGAACAGCAATAACAAATGTATTCCTGTGTGTGTGTGTGTGTGTGTGTGTGTGTGTGTGTGTGTGTGTGTGTGTGTGTGTGTGTGTGTGTGTGTGTGTGTGTGTGTGTGTGTGTGTGTGAGAGCATGATCATTTTGCATTGTGGATGTTTTATGCCTTGTTGGAAGTGTGCCACTTTATTTCTGTATGCGTGTTTGTTTCTGTTTTTGAGGATGAATTTTGTCTCCAGAGACCCCGAAGACCCTGAGTGTGGCTTTTTTTGTCACACGAACATAAAAACAAACATCAATCCAATTACTTTTTTTTATTTGTAGATCTAGAGCGTGTTGACCACCGCACAAAGTCTCATGCCATTTGGACAAATTTTGAGCAAATGTCCTTTGGGGTCAGGAAAGATATTTCTGCTGGAAAACAAGACATTTGAATTTTCCTGCTATATTTTTCATATGTTTTATGTAAAGCACAGTATGTCCTAAATATCTCATTTTGTGTTTGGAAAGACAAAGAGAGTCTATTAAACATTATGAACGTTACTTATCTTCTCTGAACATCCAGAAACATTTAAAAACATTAGACGAACATCCATACAATGTAAATGTTTAACTAACAAAATGTTTTAGTGCTCAAGTCTTGATGACGCTATTAAAGACCAGATAACATTGAACGAGCGTTCTGTTAACGTTTCTGGAAGAACTTTTTTAAATGTTTCATAAACTTTAAGTGAACATTCCATTCTTCAAACATTATGGAAACGTTACATTTGAATGTTCTGAACATTCTCTCTCTCTCTCTAATAACTTGCTGCATTAATAACTGCATTAGTCTATTATGTGGCGTTCACACCGGACGCGATTTGCACAAATAATTCGCGCTAATCGGAAGGTGGACGCTTGAACATTTTGAGTTTACTCGCTTCATTCGCGCGTGAAATTCGCGTGTGACAACTACACAACAGACGCGAATTCGCGTCATGGGAGGGGCTTCTATATGAGCCTATATGAGCCAGCTCGTCTCGGTCACTTTGTCGTTTTTGTAAGAAATACTACTATTAATGTGTGACAAAACGTAGTTTAAAGACTTTTTCAGGCGATAATATAGTTGTTTAAAGCTCAAATCTGTGGTTAATTTATAAAAAGAGCCCATTTGAGCATTTTATCTGGCGTTTTCGGAGTTGTGAGATCCAGGCGATCAGTGGCATTCCGCGCTCGTTTACCCGGCGAGACCCGCCTTTCCTCGGCTAGTCCTTCTCACATTTGCCGCTGGCTCTGGCTCTTTTTTTCTGCTCCAGTCTCGTTGTGAAATGGCTGACATAGATTTTGTTGAGAGGGCAGCTGACTGTCCGACCTCCTCACTCACTTTCTTCCAAGCAAGATCCTTTTTATTTCTGTTCCTGTAGTGATAGGATGATGTATCATACAGCTCCGGGTATCCACATACGGCCACGATTATCTTGTCCTCCATTGTTGTTGGGATTTCTGCCTCCGCTTGTGAATGCGTCACTACTAGAGCAAGCTCGTGATTGGTTAACGCGGCGCGAAATATCCGCCAAAGTTCAGATTTTTCAACTTGAGCGATTCGCGCGAACCGCGCGTTCAAAACGCTCAATTCGCGTCATTCGCGTCCGGTGTGAACGCACCATTAGTCTGCTATCAGTGGCTCAAGCCTCCACAACCAGCTTTAAAATGACGTTTCGGAACTAGCAAAAGAGCCGTTGGGTGAGACGCGGAAGAAATAGTCCTACTCACAATAGCGATTAAAGTACACAAACCGGACAAATCCCTTTAAATATATCATCGGATCGATGTCTTGAGGTGTGGTAACCGTAATATAAGCGGAATAATTGACTCCGCTTTGCGTCGTGACCGCTTCACCACCTCGGGTCTGCATTATTTTTCTAATAATTCAACGGTCCGTCGTCAATTATTCCTTGTGTAACATTTCCATTTGCAAAAAACGTTCCATGAACGTTCAACGCTAATGTTTTAAGAACATTATTAAAGACCAGATAACATTGTATGAATGCTCTGTTAACATTAATGGTTTAAAATGTAAATGTTTAAAAAAAAAAAAAAAATCTTGGTTATGCGAATGTTATAGGAACATTCCATTTTGCGAACATTACTTTTGCATGTTCTGAACATTCTGAAACACGTTGTAACATTTAAAAAGCGTTCCATGAACGATGTAAATAATGTTTTAGTGCTGAAGTCTTGATGATGTTATTAAAGACCAGATAACATTGAACGAGCGTTCTGTTAACGTTTCTGGAAGAACTTTTTCAAATGTTTTAAAAACTTTAAGGGAACATTCCATTTTGCGAACATTATGGAAACGTTACATTTGAATGTTCTGAACATTCCGAAACAAATGGAAACATTTAAAAAACGTTACATGAACGTTCAACGCTAATGTTGGTTATGCGAATGTTATAGGAACATTCCATTTTGCGAACATTATGGGAGTTACTTTTGAATGTTTTCGGAACAATCCGAAAAAAGTTGTAACATTTAAAAAGCGTTCCATGAACGATGTAAATAATGTTTTTGTGCTAATGTTTTGAGAACATTATTAATGACCAGATAACACTGAATGAACATTACTGGTTTAAAATGTAAATGTTTAAAAAAACATATTCTTGGTTATGCGAATGTTAAAGGAACATTCCATTTTGTGAACATTATGGGAGTTACATTTGAATGTTTTCGGAACATTCCGAAACACGTTGTAACATTTAAAAAACGTTACATAAACGATGTATAAATAATTTATTTAGTGCTGAAGTCGCTATTAAAGACCAGATAACATTGAACGAACGTTCTGTTAACATTTCTGGAAGAACTTTTTCAAATGTTTTAAAAACATTAAGGGAACATTCCATTTTGTGAACATTATGGGAACGTTACTTTTGAATGTTCTGAACCTTCCGAAACATGTTTTCTACTACGGGGCCGTTGAATGCTTGAATCTGATTGGCTGATGAACGTTCTGAGGTGTGCAATTTATTTTCTGGGAAACGCACAGCGAACGTAGTTCCAGCAGGTCTTGACCGCATTACAGTTCCATATCACTTCGCCAAATGATTTCAGTTATTTCAAATGTCTTTACAGCCGACAACAGCAAATAACCAAAACCCACAACGACACTGACCAATCAAATAAATATAGTAAACAATACGATAAAGGTTCTGTTAACGTTTCGGGAAGAACTTTTAAAAATGTTTCATAAACTTTAAGGGAACATTCCATTTTGCGAACATTATGGAAACGTTACATTTGAATGTTCTGAACATTCCGAAATACGTTGTAACATTTAAAAAACGTTCCATGACTGAAAGTTTTCTAGAACAAAATGTTCCTTGAAAGATGCATAAATCATTTTTTTTAGTGCTCAAGTCTTGATGACGTTATTAAAGACCAGATAACATTGAAAGAACGTTCTGTTAACGTTTCTGGAAGAACTTTTTCAAATGTTTTAAAAACTTTAAGGGAAATGCAAACGTTACTTTTGCATGTTCTGAACCTTCCGAAACACGTTGTAACATTTAAAAAACGTTCCATGAACGATGTATAAATAACGTTGAGAGAACCCCGTCAGCTGGGTACATTTCAATCCATTCCTCAATGGTTCATTCATTAAACACATATTTAGTAATATTGTGAAAGGCGAGAAGTGTTTAATTAAGTGAATGACAGCTCTTAAACTCCTGATCAGGAACGGTGTGTCTTCCCACTGGCTCTTCCAGCACAAAAGCTCTTGTGTTTCGCTCAAATTCCTGCAATTTTCAGGGAATTAATCTTTTTTTTAGGCGTGAGCATCGAGTCCCCGTCAACAAGCCTTTAGAGCGTAATGCTCTTAGCAGGTCATTAAGCTTTTTGAGCGTGTAACGGCGGTTTGAGGCGAACACTGAGCGCTTCTGTGTCTGCTCTCTGATCACTGACACTTTAATAAAGTCGTTTTAAGTTCAGCCGACTGAATTTTGCACCTTTTCTGTCGTCGCCATGGCTCCGGGGAAGCGAGGAGCATTCAGCGCTGTCCGCGAGCTTTTACATGCAAATGCGGAGAGAAATGCGTGCAGAGAAAGAGCTTTCAGTCGCTCGGCTTTTCTCTCAATCGTCTCCATCTGACAGCAGCGCACTAAAGGAACTCTTAAAGCGTGAAAAACGCCTTACATCTCCTGTCTATCTCTCTGCCGCTCTCTCCGCCGGGTCAGAAAGTTGCTCTTGATGTTTGCTCTTTAACTCTCCTCGCATTCCCGCCATACTCACTTCCTCTTCTGGGCAGCCAGATAAAGAGGGAATGCGAGAGGAGAAGTATGTCGAATCGGCCACAATCACGTCATTTACAAGTGAACTCGCTGTGCGGACGCAGAGGGTGTCAGGATGGGTCGGGGAGAAGAGCGTGATGGGATCAGGAACGGATCGGGCGAAGACCCGGATTCCACGAGTTTCATGGAGAAAAACAAAACGGAAGGAAATGTTAGATGTATTACTCTTTTCAGGATAAATGTCCTCGGCTAACATTCTCAGAACGTTTCTTCAATGTTATCTGGTCTTTTTGAGTCTCTGTACTTTGACTCAAGTATTATTTTTTCTGGAAAATTATAACTTCACTACATTTGAAAGACAAATATGGGACTTTTCACTGCACTTTCTATCGAGGTCCTCGTTTTTGCAGACAGCCTGTCAGTCATAACTCTTGAAGTTCAATGTTTTCCCAGCATTTTTTGAACACTGATCAGCTGATCGCACACACATGGCTACACTTAGAAACTTTCAGTTTTCTGGAAAGATTAAAAATTTGGGTAACACTTCATTTTAGGGTTCAATTATCGCTATTAACTAGTTAGCATGCATATTACTAGGATATTAACTGTTTATTAGTACTTATAAAGCATATATTAATGCCTTATTCTGTATGACCGTATTCTGCATCCCTTAATCCTAGCCAATACCTAAACTTAAATGCTAGAAAAACTACCTTACTAACTATTTATTCGCAATAAATTAGGAGTTTATTGAGGCAAAAATCATAGTTAATAGTGAATGTGTTCCCCATACTCAAGTGCTACCAAAATTTTTGTTTTAACCCCTTAACTGTCACCCCCCCCCCCCCCCCCCCCCCTTTTTGAGAATAGTCATGAAAATGCACAATCCAAACTTGTAATTCCAGAATGCTTTGGAATATATTCAAAATATGAAAGTGTGAAAAAGTTATGGAAGTTTAATTAAATGAAGAATACTGTAATAAATATTTATATTTTATATAAAATATATATTTTATAAAAATCTTTTTTCTCTAAAATTACTCTAAAATCAAAGCCATGTGTCTAACCAAGTTGTGTTCCAAATTTGAAGTTGATATCACAAAAATTGAAGTTCCCATGAGATTTTGTTTAGGCGCTGTACCAAAAATAGCCACCGGGTGTCATTCACATTCCATTAAGTGTTTTTTCGATGCATTTTCCTGTAAATTTCTGTCAAAATGTCACTTCCATCACAAAACGGTCACCAAATATGGACCCTTGAGACTCAGACCTTTCCGACGATATGTGTTTTGTCAAGATTAGAAAAGATTTTAATTATAAAGTAATTCAGATACATTATGTAATACGAAACATGACGCCGCCCACTAGGGGGAGGAGCCCGCTAGAAGAATTTAGAGTACCGTTTCCATGGTAACGCAACGTTTTCACAGGATGAATTTTGAGTTCGTAAGCTTTCAAATGATACCCAATTATGATAATTACTCAAATATATTAAAATAAAAAAAATAAAAAAATAAAAAAGGCGATCAAAAAAAAGAGCGCCAGCGGGACGGTGACAGTTAAGGGGTTAAACATTTTTTTAATGTTGCTATTGTTTCAGAACATTCTAAAGTAACGTAATGTTTGAAGAACGACAGAAAGTAGTTCAAATACATTTTGTAATACGAAACATGACGCCGCCCACTAGGGGGAGGAGCCCGCTAGAAGAATTTAGAGTGCCGTTTCCATGGTAACGCAACCTCTGATTTTAAAACAATTTTCACAGGATGAATTTTGAGTGTCTAAGCTTTCAAATGATACCTAATTATTACAAAAATATATGATACGAAAAAAGGCGATCAAAAAAAAAGAGCGCCAGCGGGACGGTGACAGTTAAGGGTTAAATGTTTGCCTAAAAGGAACTATATCACAGCTTTCAAAAACTCGGTGTGATTTCTGGTGAAACCTTGAAATAGAAATTGTCTGGTTTTTTTTGCTTTTCTGTAGCTCAAATAGTAGAGTGTGGCGCTAGCAACGCCAAGGTCATGGGTTTGAATCCCAGGGAAAGCAAGAACTGGAAAAATTTAAAATGTGCACCTTGAATGCAATGTAAGTCGCTTTGGATAAAAGCGTCTGCCAAATGCATAAATGTAAAATGTAAATGTAATGTAAAATGTTTTTCGATCTAAAGTTTCAGTATTGCAGTGTTAATTTTGTTGACGAATAAAAAAGATTTCACCGACGAAAATGAGACGACAACTAAATAAAAGCAGTTTTTGTATGACAAAAACTATTACAATTTCTATTGAAATTTTCCTCAATAAATAAAAACGAAATGAAAATGTTAGGGAGGGACGATTTGGGGAAAGATCCAGTCAGAACTGATGTGACCAATACACACAAAATGATGTCAAAATGTGAGTTTTGGCGAGTATTAAGAATATTTACGCTGTTGATTTGTGAGAATATCGGACGTGTGTCAGTGTATTGGATCTGTGCATTCGGCCTTAAAGCTTTGTAACTTTTAAACAAGTATTGAAATGAGTTCAAGATAGTTGTATGCTAGCATGTTGGATGGAGCATCACTGACTACCGTGATGGCACAACGTGTGCATTCATACAACAATGCAACAATAAAATAATTTACTTTTGATACTTAAGTACTTTTAAGTAAAAATCAGTTTTTACAACTTTCACTTGTAACAGAGTAATATCTGACCAGTGGTACTTTTACTCAAGTAATGGATTTGTGTACTTTGTCCACTTAAATAATGTTCTAAAAACGTTAACATAAAAACACATCGCTCATGGAACGCTTTTTAAATGTTACAGCTTGTTTCGGAAATGTTCAAATGTAACGTTTCCATAATGTTCGCAAAATGAAATGTTCCTTAAATGTTCAAGAAAAAAAAAGTTGGTAACACTTTTTTTTTACAGTGTCATTATGTCTTAACTATAGTAATAACAGTAAATTATGCATAATTACACGCAACTAACCCCTAACCCTATTAATATTACTCAGTACTTAAATGTGTAATTACAGTGTAACCATCCAGACTTAGCACAAACATGGGTTACACTTTATTTTAATATTGTCATTGTTACAGTGTAATTATATTTTTAAGTACTGAGTGTTATCAATGAACTACATGTAGTTACTAAAGGGTTTGGTTGAGGGTTAGTTGCGTGTAATTATGCATAATTACTATGGTAAGTACATGTAACATATACGTAACAATGGCACTGTAAAAAAGGTAATACCCAAAAATGTAATTTATACATTTCTGAAGTCTTTTAGTTGGACGTTCGGATGTTTTTTCAGGGTTTCCGCGGGGTCTTAAAAAGTCTATATTTTCGAAATAAAAATTTTAGGCCTTAAATTCGCTGAAGTATTGTTCTAGATCTTTAAACAGGTCTTAATTTTTTCAGCTAATGCTTATTGAAATCCTGCAGCACTTCAAATAGTCCAAATATAATTTGCTGTACTAAATATAATACGACTATAAATGAGACCAACATGCAGCTTATATTGCAGACAATCAGCTTTGGTGTTATTGGAGTCAGATTGTACCACAGACACATCAAACAGATTTTATTCTTCAGCTAAGAATGAACAAGTCCTATAAAAGTCCTATAAATAAAAGTCCTCCAGTTTTTCGTGTTTCTGCGATTACTAAATATAAAGAAAAATCGACATGCATCAGATCCTGCATTATTTGTAAACCGCTTATGTATTTTGTTTGTTCTATTGTCACGTGTTTCTATTGTGCATCTAACATAATACATAATAATATGGTAAATGTGGTGTTATAATTATGAAAAAAATGCACATTTCTGGAAATTACCACCACAAAATCAGTAAACAAAGTCGCAGAATCCTTGTGGGATTGAGCTATGAGGAAGTAGAAGTTTATCGATTTGTTCAATTTGAATAAATTTAGTTACTTTGCAAGTAAATGTGTGACTGCGTTTACTTTATAGGTCTTACAATTCATTCATAATGGTCTTAAAAAGGTCTCAAAAAGTCTGATTGGTGAAACCTGCAGAAACCGTTCAGAGAACATTCAAAAGCAACGTTCCCATAATACTTGGGAAATGAGAAAATAGATCATATTTTCATAATGTTTACATTATCAAGGAAAAAAATCATAAAAAAACTGAACACTATTCAGAAATAACGTAATGGCAACGTTAGAAAAACATATTTTTGTTAGCTGGGTCAATAGATTATAAAACATTGTATTTTTGTGGCACATTGGCCGTCCAGTACAGGACTCTTTAGGCCTCAATATCAGACACAGATCATATTTCTTCATGAATTATAATTGAGCTTTTGAACTGTTTGATGTCACATTGATTGACAGGAACTCTGATGACTGATATATCATGTTTTCTGAATTATACATACATTTTCATTTTGTCTGCAGTGTTACTTATTTTTAATTCATATTTTTCATGAAAATAGTCAATATTAGAAGATTTTTTTTATTTCAAATGCTCTCTGGCGAGAGTGTGTGTGTGTAGGAATTGTAACTACTGTGAGTGACTGTAGACACAACATCGTGAATATTTATCGTTTAGTGTGAAATGTGTTTGTAACGTTAATAGAAAATAATATTGATCATGAGTCTGTCAATCACCAATGACACGTATGATGCATGAATCACAGTGAAATATTTACCCTTAATTTTAAGTTGTAATTTTCCCTTTTTTAACATTTACATTTATGCATTTAGCAGATGCGTTTATCCAAATTCCTCAAATGTTCTGATTCTTCACGGGTTTAAAAGACACTCAGTTCTCAGATTATGACTCCAGCAAACAAGAATGTGTTCCCGAAAGTTCCCGTTTAAAATGTTTAAGAACATTCTTTATTATTTGAACGTTTCGTTCTGTCGTTCTTCAAACATTACGGGAACGTTACTTTAGAATGTTATGAAACAATAGCAACATTTTAAAAATGTCCCGCTGGCGCTCTTTTTTTTTATCGCCATTTTTATTTTTAATATATTTGAGTAATTATCATAATTGGGTATCATTTGAAAGCTTACGAACTCTAAATTCATCCTGTGAAAACCGTTGCGTTACCATGGAAACGGTACTCTAAATTCTTCTAGCGGGCTCCTCCCCCTAGTGGGCGACGTCATGTTTCGTATTACATAATGTATTTGAACTACTTTATAATTAAAATCTTTTCTAATCTTGACAAAACGCATATCGTCGGAAAGCTCTGAGTCTCAAGGGTCCATATTTGGTGACTGTTTTGTGATGGAAGTGGAACAGGAAAATGCATCGAAAAAACAATCAATGGAATGTGAATGACACCCGGTGGCTATTTTTGGTACAGCGCCTAAACAACATCTCATGGGGACTTTAATTTTTGTGATATCAACTTCAAATTTGGAACGTGACTTGGTTAGACATATGGCTTTGATTTTATAGTAAAACATTTTTGTAAAATATATATTTTATATAAAATAAAAATATTTATTACATTATTTTTCATTTACAGTAAATTTAAACTTCCATAACTTTTTCATACTTTCATAGTTTGAAATGCTTTCACTTCAGCAATAATCTGCCGAGTGTCTTCTTTAAATCAAGACCAAAAACTTAGGTCTATATTCCAAAGCCTTCTTGAATTACAGCCCTTGTAGTTTGGATAGTGCATTTTCATGACTATTCTCAAAAAGGGGGATGACAGTTAAGGGGTTAATTATCTCATCATTATTAAAGACATATAACTTTGACCGAATGTTTTCTTAACGTTACTGGTAGAACGTTTGTTCATAACGTTGAGAGAACCTTGCCAGAACGTTCCCTGTGAGCTGGGTAGACTGTGTGTGTGTGTGTGTGTTTGTGAATGGAGGGTTCAAACAAAGGCATGGATCTGAACACTAGCCCCAGTGTGCTGCTGCATGTGTGTGTGTGTGTTTCTCTTGTAAAGTTTAAGTGGCACTTCCCCCCGGTCAGTGTGTGAGTGTGTTTCTGTGTTTGCTCTCAGACGGTTGGAGTGTCGCCGTGGCGACCGACTCCACCTCGATAAAAGAGTGATGCTTCGCAGCTCGTCTTCTCAAGGATTGCATTGCAGTGTTTCTCATCGAGATGCATTTACTGGAGACACAAAATGGCTGACGATATTAAGACTTGAGCTTGTGATGTTTCTCTCTGTGTCCGTTTGATTCCTCCGAGGGAGAAACATCTGGGATCATATTCAGCATAATTCTGACCCCACTAGAGCTCAGGGGACGCTTCTTGACCTCAGGACTCCTGGGGGGGTCAGAGCAGGAAGCCGGCCTGACCTTTGACCTCTGAGGCGAGTAAGTTAGGGCTCTCAGAAGGACGGCGGCGTGCGGGGCATGTGACTGTAAATCTCCGCAAGCACGTATGATCACTGACCTGCGGGACGCTTGTATCAGGGACGGATTCGCTCTGGAATGTGCTGATCCGACCCCAGAAACACACACACGGTTCCCAGGCTGGACCAATCATTGCTCTCGCTCGGTTTAGCTCGTTCAGGGGTGGCCCAAATCTTCATTAAATACAGTGCATTTCTGTCTGGTTTTCCAGCACAAACATCTAAACATTCTTAAATCAAATCAACAACGACTGAAGATACTAATGAAGTGAGTTCGTGCTGACGAGAACAAATACACAGATCGGGCATAACATTATGACCTGATGTTGTGTTGATCCCCCTGACCCGTCGAGGCATGGACTCCACTAGAAGGTGTGCTGTGGGATCTGGCACCAAGATGTTAGCAGCAGATCCTTTAAGTCCTGTAAGTTGCGAGGCGGAGCCTCCATGGATCGGACTTGTTTGTTCAGCACATCCCACAGATGCTCGATTGGATTGAGATCTGGGGAATTTGGACTCAAACTCGTTGTTGTGCTCCTCAAAGCATTCCTGAAGCATTTGTGATCATCAGACCAGGCCACCTTCTTCCATTGCTCTGGTCCAGTTCTGATGCTCACGGGCCACTGTTGGTGCTTTGGGCGGTGGACAGGGGTCAGCATGGGCACTGGTCAGCGGCTGTGCCGCCCCATACTCCTCAAACTGAGATGCTCTGTGTGTTCTGAGCCCTTTCTATCAGAACCAGCATTAACTTCTGGAGCAGTTTGAGCTCCAGTAGCTCGTCTGTTTGATCGGACCACACGGGCCAGCCTTCGCTCCCCACGGGCATCAATGAGCCTCGGCCGCCCATGACCCTGTGGCCGGTTCTCCACTGGTCCTTCACTTTTGATAGAGACTGACCACTGCAGACCGGGAACACCCCACAAGAGCTGCAGTTCTGGAGATGCTCTGACCCAGTCGTCTAGCCGTCACAATCTGGCCCTTGTCAAACTCGCTCAAATCCTCACGCTTGCCCATTTCTCCTGCTTCTAACACATCAACTCTGAGGACAACATGTTCACTTGCTGCCGAATATATCCCACCCACTAACAGAGATCATCAGTGTTACTCTCTTCATCTGATACTTATAGTTATTAATACTTAAAGGACAACCTAGGGGTAATTAACACATGGTTACCGAGTAGATGGTTCTCTGGGATGCGTTTTCATGAAAATCGAATGTCAAGAGTTTTATCTCTAAAAACAGATTAGCTTATAACGCTAGTATATGGGGCATAGAATAAGTCAAATTAAATGGCTAGTTAATACCACTAACAAGGCTCAAAATAGCCTCACACTAACACAGGAGCATAATGAGGGTCCCTACATACAAACCCAAGCATTGAGAACTGTGTAAGTGTTTAATAAGAAGAACATTACGCGTATACAGACAGGAGCCATCTTGGAAAACAGTCTCGACGAGTCGAGCCACGGTTGAATAATCCGCCGTCTCTTTAGTGTGTATCCTTTGGAAGCACTAGTCTCTTTAAATAATTTGTATTTATTTATTTTCTCTGTTGCGTTCAGTGCTTTCTTCCGGAAACAACGGACCATATGAGATTCCAAGTCACAGTTCATCACTTAGCACAGCGTTCGTGGCTCGACTCGTCAAGACTGTTTTCCTGTCTGTATACGCGTAATGTTCTTCTTATGAAACTGTTTGTACACTTACACAGTTCTCAATGCTTGGGTTTGCATGTAGGGACCCTCATTATGCTACCGTGTTAGTGTGAGGCTATTTTGAGCCTTGTTAGTGGTGTTAACTAGCCATTTAATTTGACTTATTCTATGCCCCATATACTAGCGTTATAAGCAGTGTTCATTTTGACAGCATATTTTGATTTAGTTTTAGTCATAGTGTTTTGACTAAAATGCCATTTAGTTTTAGTCATATTTTAGTCGCCTGAATTGTTTTTAGTTTTAGTCTAGATTTAGTCTCTTAAAATCTAATGAGTTTAGTTAAATTGTAATGCATCACATAACCGACTGTCACTTGAACTGACATTTTGACATCATTTTGTTTTTGACATTAAAAATACACGAAAGAGCTCAATTCACTTTTTTGTTTGTTTTTAAAAACATCTATATAGTTTTTATAACTTTGTATTTCTGTTTTAGTCAGTATATCAGGTTAAGCTAAAGCTTCAAATATATATATATATATTTTTTAATTTCAGTTAACATTTATTTAATTTAGAGTAACAAAGATTTTTTTTAATGGTTTTAGTGAACTATTATAACCCTGATACTTTATTTAATATGTGTCAAATACTGGTCTTGAATTAAATGGGAATTAAATTAAATACAGTTTATTGTGTAACCAAAAACGAATATATAATGCGTGACTTTTAATGATAAACAAGCTGGAAATACACCGGGACTCTTATTTTCAAATGTCTCTGTTGCAGTTGCAGGAGCTCATTCAAGTTCAGATGAGGAGATAAAATATGCATCGTTACAACCGTCTAAAACACATTACTATATAAACATCGTAAAGTAAACACTGTCATTATTCATCAGCATTAGTTCATAAACAATATCCTGGCATAAATGTGTGTTATTGATTGATTGAGCCGCTCTGGAGCGCTGGATTGGGGATGAGTCTGTAGATCAGCTCAGATCAAATGTGTTCATCTGTGACACAGGACATCAGTTCTGACCCGATCTCTTCCCTAATCGTCCCTCACTAACATTCTCCTCTCGTTTTTATTTGTTGACGAAAATGACAGTTGATTTTCCTCATAGTTTTTGTCATCAACACTAGTTTTTATTTAGTTATCGTCTCGTTTTCGTCAGTGAAAAAAGGTCGTTGACGAAAATTACTGTTAAAATAACTGTTTTTAGAGATAAAACGATTTTCATGAAAACGCATCCCAGAGAACGATCTACTCGGTAACCATGTGTTAATTACCTCTAGGTTCATTTTTCACCGCAGTTGTGCTTTAATTCAAAGGGGGAAAAAAATATTTTTCTGAATGCGTGTGTTCTTGAGTTGCCATGATGTCATGTCACATGACATTTACAGATCAGCTGATTGGCTCAGAAACAAGAGCGCAGCGGCTTATATCACGTATCACTCCATCCGAGGGCCTTTCAGCCTTCATTAGTGTTTGCACAGAAACTATTTTTGCGCTGTTTTCTGAGAGAGTTTGGACCGGGAAGGTAAACACACGACGCGTTGGAGAACATCTGATTCCTGTCAGATCTGAAAGACTAATGCAGTTCAGATGAGCTCAGGACTCGTCTATCTGTGCCTGTCTGGATCTTGTATCAGATCAGGTCTGAGCGTGTTTACTGGAGTACAAGTGTGGTAAACTGGCATAGCAGAAGTACTGAAAACCTCTGTTTACCGCAGTACAGATGTGCAGCGGCCCTCGGAAATATTTGGACAAGTGTCATGGATTATAAAGACAGCGCAAGGGAACTTTTCACGCAGAACATTAGACAAAAAGAAGTCTGTTTGGCTTGAAATGCATCTAGTGTTGAAAAGGCAGGAGACTAAACTATTGCAGTGGTGGTGAAATGTTGGAACGTGAATCATAAATGAATCAAACCCGCAGCATATTTCCCATTCTTATACGTTTTAAACACTACAGGATCTGCAAGAAAAGCCCTATAAAAGCCTGATGGTGAATTAAGTCTTCTACAAGTGTAAAACAAACACAGCTGTATTACTTCTTAAAGGGACAGTTCACCCAAAAACCAACAAACAAACACAAAAGAACATTGAGGCTCATAAAACTTTGGCCTCCATTGACTTTCATTGAATGGACAGAAACGCACTTCGTATGATCGGTTTGACTCGGAGAGGTTTGTTAATTTTTTGGAGGACTGTCCCTTTAAATACGACTACGGTTCATTACAGTGTACTTGAGAAACACTTGCGTCTGATTGATGTGATCGTAAATTGTTTTCTTTTTTGAGTGAACGATCCCTTTAATAGATTAAATGACAGATATTGTGCGCATTTAATTTTTTTTGACTCAAATGTATTTTTTTTAATTGAAAGTATTATTAGTAGTATTGAATGGTCTGTGTGTCCGGCTCATGGTGTAAAGGGTCGTCCCTCGTCTCTTCATGAGTCATGCGTGTGTTTTGGGCTTAACGAGCAATAAACCAATCAGAGCCTCATCTCCCTTTCCCTTTAAAAGCCATGAGAGGATTCACTGTTGACATGAGGAGAGACTGAACGCTTCTCTAGAGAGTATGTGTGTGTGTGTGTGTGTGTGTGTGTGCGCGTGCTGCTGCGCATCCCTGGGTGTAATAATCAGTGTGTGTGTGTGTGTGTGTGTGTGTGCGCGTGTGTGCTGCTGCATGTCCCTGTGTGTAATCAGAGTGTGTGTGTGCGTGTGCACGTGTATGTGTGTGCTGCTGCGTGTCCCTGTGTGTAATCAGAGTGTGTGTGCGTGTGCACGTGTATGTGTGTGCTGCTGCGTGTCCCTGTGTGTAATCAGAGTGTGTGTGTTTGTGTGTGTGTGCTGCTGCTGCTGCGCATCCCTGTGTGTGTAATAATCAGTGTGTGTGTGTGTGTTGTGTACCGTGTGTGAAATAATCAGAGTGTGTGTGTGTGCTGCTGCCCATCCCTGTGTATGTAATAATCTGTGTGTGTTGTGTACCCTGTGTGTGTAATAATCAGAGTGTGTGTGTGTGTGCTGCTGCACGTCCCTGTGTGTGTAATAATCAGAGTGTGTGTGTGTGCTGCTGCACGTCCCTGTGTGTGTAATAATCAGAGTGTGTGTGTGCGCGCTGCTGCGCATCCCTCTGTGTGTAATAATCTGTGTGTGTTTGCGCGTGTATGTGTATGTGTATGTGTATGCTTCTGCGCGTCCCTGTGTGTGTAATCAGAGTGTGTATGTTTGTGTACCCTGTGTGTGTAATAATCAGAGTGTTTGTGTGTGTGTGTGTGTGTGTGTGTGTGTGCGCGCTGCGCCTCCCTGTGTGTGTAATAATCAGAGTGTGTGTGTGTGTGTGTGTGTGTGTGTGCGCTGCGCCTCCCTGTGTGTGTAATAATCAGAGTGTGTGTGTGTGTGTGTGTGTGCTGCGCCTCCCTGTGTGTGTAATAATCAGAGTGTGTGTGTGTGTGTGTGTGCTGCGCCTCCCTGTGTGTGTAATAATCAGAGTGTGTGTGTGTGTGTGTGCTGCGCCTCCCTGTGTGTGTAATAATCAGTGTGTGTGTGTGTGTGTGTGTGTGCGCGTTCCTGTGCGTGTAATCAGATTGTGTGTGTTGCGCGTTCTGCGCGTTTAATAATCAGTGTGTGTGTGTATGTGCTGCTGCGCCTCCCTGTGTGTTTAATAATCAGAGTGTGTGTGTGTGTGTGCTGCTGCGTGTCCCTGTGTGTGTAATTATCAGAGTGTGTGTGTGTGTGTGTGTGTGTGTGTGTGCTGCTGTGCGTCCCTGTGTGTGTGTGTGTGTGTGTGTGTGTGTGTGTGTGTGTGTGTGTGTGCTGCTGTGCGTCCCTGTGTGTGTAATAATCAGAGTGTGTGTGTGTTGTGCTCCTCCTATAGGCTCATTTCACTAACACACTCTTTAAATAACACACAGATACTGCACTATTGACTTTAGAGCGTGTGTGTGTGTGTGACCTTAGAGCAGGTGTGTGTTGGTCAGTGGTGTTCAGTTCCTCACTATAGCAGCGCTCCAGCAATGCTCCTGATCACAGCTGGTGTTCAGACCAGACGCCCATGAGTGAACAGATGAGCAGTGTGTTTGAGATTTAAACACCGAGATGTGAACATGAGAACTGCGTCCAGCAGAACACACTCGCGTCGCGCCTCCTTTAAAGTCGCCTGTTGTATAAAGCGCTGTCCTGATAAACGTGATGCGACTGCTGTCAACACATCTCTGTGATCAGATGCCTTCTGATCTCCTTATTTCTCATGTCTGTTGTGTTTATCGTGTTGTTGAGAGGAAAGCATGCAGCACGTATTTACATATTCATATAAACATCTCTGCAAAGGCATTTCAACCTTCTCTAAGTGAAGCGCAGGTCATGAGCGGCGACTCTTCCCTGGTGGTCCGTGAGAAGAAACGTCAGTAATTACAGCTCACTGTCCTGATGAGACACACACACACACACACAGGGGTTAATAACACACACCTCCAGAACACAGACGCACACAATGTATCCTTTCCCAGTGTGTCTTTGTCTCTGGATTTGCTGAGCTCTTCTCAGGGTCTCGTTCTCTGGCCATAATTACAGGGTTTATTTGAGCAGAGACGCATTTCACCGGAGCGTTCATGAATCAAACACACACTCCAGAAAAATCTCCAGAAAACCCTGAGGATCTGATCTCTTATTCTCACAGTGTGTCGTCTTTAACACGATTCACAGGCTCAACTTGTCTCTAATGTCCAAAAGTTTGTTTTTTAGGGGCCAAGCACCGAAATTGTTAGTGTTCTTCTGCTTCTTCTTCCGCCATGGGAGTCGATGGCAGCTCATAGAAATTCGGCACACTCACAGAGGACAGTCTGAGCTGTCACCGTAGCAAATTTGGAGTCTCTAACTCAAACCCTCTAGCGCCACCACCTGTCCAAAGTTTGACTCCATGTTTATGCTAATAACTTTTGAACCCTAAGGGATAGAAACAAAATTCGATCTCACCCTGTGACGTCATTTTCCGTCATTAAAAAACCCCCGCCATTTTGAATTGTCCAAAAAAAATACTTTTGCGAACTCGTCCTAGACGAGTTTGCACGAAGATTGAACCAGATCATCTTCAGGCGGTGCCAAAAAAAAGTTATGGAATTCAAGTTGATTCGTCAAATCGTTTTCGATAAACGTGCGAACAAATTTTACGGTTGCAAAAATACACTTAAGGCAATATCTCTGCAACGCTTTATCGTATTCAAACCAAACTTGGTACATGTCATCACAAGCATGACCTGAGGCAACATGCAGCGTTTCGGCACAGCGCCTCCTACTGGGCCGGAGATACGAAAAAATGCTATTTTTGCTTATAACTTCTGAACCATTTGTCCAAAAATCATAAAGTGGTCTCGTTTCAGGACGGCATGGCCGAATTTTACCATATCGGCCATTTTGTCTGTCGGCCATTTGAATGATGTGCTAAAATGCTGTGTTTAGGAACACATGAACGGATTGTTACTAAACTCGGTATGGGTCATCAGCACGATGCCCTGAAGGAGCCCAAGAAGTTTTGAAACAGCGCCGCCTAGTGGACAATTTGTTTTCAAACGCTTATAACTTTGGGTGTGGTTGACTTATTTTTATGGGAGTAACTTTTATTTGTCTCCTGAATCCTTGCCGAGTCTAACGATACCAGACTTGCCAGGTTTCGGCCTTTGGTTTGTGCAGCGTTGCAATTTAGCGTTTATTAAACGTTAGCTGATATCTTCGAAACCGCTAGTCCGATCGAGACGAAACCAGCGTCAGAAGTTCAGAAACATAGGTCGATAGCTAAACGCTAATGCCCAAATGTCAAAATATTGATAGGAAGGGGGAGTAACATCCAATCAAAGTCAGGTGTCAGTCATTTTTACGTGTTTTTTCATATTAATGTCTATAACTCCAAAACGAAATGAGATAAAATTGACACACACATGTATGGGCTCACTCAGAGGACACATACACAAAATGGTAGGATTGTGCCTCTTGGTGGCGCTATAATAGAACAAAACATGAAATTCCCATTGACTACAGTGCATTTTCAGCCGTTTTGCCTAAAATCATCTTTAAATGTGTTTAATTGCTGCAGTTGATCTGACACTCACAGCCGGTTTGGCATGTCTTGTCTTCTTCTCTGCGCTTGGCCTCGGTAATGCTGCTTGCAGAGATATTTAAAAATGTTTTTGTCTCTTCTGCTCATTTATTAGATCATAAATGTGGAATATTATACAGCTGTTCTGTATGTGAATATAGTAAAGTGTAATTTTATCTTCAGTGTCACATGATCCTTCAGAAATCATTGAGATATGAGGATCTGATGATCAAACAGTTATGATTATTATCTTATTCTTATTTCTGTGGAAACTGTGATAAATGTCTTTACCGTCACTTTTGATCGAGTTAATGTGCTCTCGCTGCATAAAAGTATTAATTCCTTTCAAAAATCCCGAACTTTTGAAGGATACTGAGCGTTTGTGTCTGAATCCCGGGATCATTGTGGTTCTCTCTCTCTCCGGCTCTGTGCGATGACTTCAGTATGAAAGTATTGTTTCTCTATCATTCTGTCAGTCTTTTTGTCCACTGAATGTTACGGATGAGCACGTCTCTCTCTCTCTCTCTCTCTCTCTCTCTCTCTCTCTCTCTCTCTCTCTCTCTCTCTCTCTCTCTCTCTCTCTCTCTCTCTCTCTCTCTCTCTCTCTCTCTCTCTCTCTCTCTCTCTCTCTCTCTCTCTCTCTCTCTCTCTCTCTCTCTCTGCTGACTGTGTGTGTGTGTGTGAATGGAGGTCTGACGGATGGTGCCGTTATTCTGAACTCACACACGTAGAGCTGTTAAATACTGTGCATTAATGAAGTCTCCTCTCTGAGAATCTTTTCCTCCCCCGTCCGCCTCAGCAAATGAACGAGGGAATAAAGTGGAGAAAAGAAGGGCCACTTCTTTGCATTTCTATAGGCCTGCCTCTCTTTCATATCCCGTCTCTCTCTCTCTCTCTCTCTCTCTCTCTCTCTCTCTCTCTCTCTCTCTCTCTCTCTCTCTGTCTCACTTTAATCCAGAGGATTTATGAGTGGAGTAAAGACTGATAACTTGTGTGGTGTGTGTGCGAGAGAGTGAGTGTGTGTGTGAGAGACTTTCTGTGTGTGTGTGTGTGTGTGTGTGTGAGTGAGTGAGTGAGTGAGTGAGTGAGTGAGTGAGTGAGAGAGAGAGAGAGACAGTGTGTGTGTGTGTGTGTGTGAGTGAGTGAGTGAGTGAGTGAGTGAGTGAGTGAGTGTGTGTGTGCGAGAGTGAGCGAGACAGTGTGTGTGTGTGTGTGTGTGTGTGTGAGTGAGAGAGACAGTGTGGTGGTGTATGAGTGTGTGTGTGCGAGAGAGAGAGAGAGAGAGAGAGAGAGAGACAGTGTGTGTGTGTGTGTGAGAGAGAGAGAGAGACAGTGTGTGTGTGTGTGTGTGTGTGTGTGTGTGTGTGTGTGTGTGTGTGTGTGTGTTGTGTGTGTGTGTGTGTGTGTGTGTGTGTGTGTGTGTGTGTGTGTGTGTGTGTGTGTGTGTGTGTGTGTGAGAGAGTGAGAGAAACAGTGTGTGTGTGTGTGTGTGTGTGTGTGAGAGAGAGAGAGAGAGACAGTGTGTGTGTGTGTGTGTGTGTGTGTGTGTGTGTGTGTGAGAGAGAGAGACTGTGTGAGTGAGTGAGTGAGTGAGTGAGTGAGTGAGTGAGTGAGTGAGTGAGTGAGTGAGTGAGTGAGTGAGTGAGTGAGTGAGTGAGTGAGTGAGTGAGTAGTGAGTGAGTGAGTGAGTGAGTGAGTGAGTGAGTGAGTGAGTGAGTGAGTGAGTGAGTGAGTGAGTGAGTGAGTGAGTGAGTGAGTGAGTGAGTGAGTGAGTGAGTGAGTGAGTGAGTGAGTGAGTGAGTGAGTGAGTGAGTGAGTGCGAGTGAGAGAGTGAGTGAGTGAGTGAGTGAGTGAGTGAGTGAGTGAGTGAGTGAGTGAGTGAGTGAGTGAGTGAGTGAGTGAGTGAGTGAGTGAGTGAGTGAGTGAGTGAGTGAGTGAGTGAGTGAGTGAGTGAGTGAGTGAGTGAGTGAGTGAGTGAGTGAGTGAGTGAGTGAGTGAGTGAGTGAGTGAGTGAGTGAGTGAGTGAGTGAGTGAGTGAGTGAGTGAGTGTGCGAGAGTGAGAGACAGTGTGTGTGTGTGAGAGAGAGTGAGAGAGACAGTGTGTGTGTGTGAGAGAGAGTGAGAGAGACAGTGAGTGTGTGTGTGTGTGAGTGTGTGTGTGTGCGAGAGTGAGAGAGACAGTATGTGTGTGTGTGTGCGAGTGAGAGAGAGACAGTGTGTGTGTGTGTGTGTGTGTGTGTGTGTGTGTGTGTGTTCCCCGTCACTGAACCCAGACACTGTTTGTAAGTTCACACTCATGATTATGAGCAGTTTCTGTTCCAGATCAGATTGATCTCATAAAGCTCGTTTGCTCATTTTTCTTGCAAAGAGAGAGAGATGATGTTTCCCAGAACAGCAGAACACCTTCGACTGGGCAGTCATTCGGTCATCCAGTCATTCGGTCATCCAGTCATTCGGTCATTCGGTCATTCGGTCATCCAGTCATTCGGTCATCCAGTCATTCGGTCATCCAGTCATTCGGTCATCAGGGTAAACATAATTCAACATTACTAATGCATATCCATTTCCATTTCTGCTGATGGTCATGCAAACTATTAGACATTGTTCTCAGAGAACCTCAGTAATCTGTGTTAGTTCTTCACGTCTCACTCCTGATGGGTTTGATCAGTTCATTCCCAGTGTGTTGGAGAAGTCTGAGTGTGTGATGTTATAGAAGTGCAGTGTGTGTTTACTGAGGGCTTTCTGTAGATTCACGGATCATAAAGCCGTCAGATCAGTGGAGATTCTCTGCTTTAGTGCCAGACTGTAACGTGAGTGTGAGTGTGAGTGTGTGTGTGTGTGTGTGTGTGTGTGTGTGTGTGTGCTCGCTCTGTTCTCCGGTTTCACTGCAGCGAGTCTCGTGCGACTGACCAGACTGATGCAAAACATTAATAACCGCAGCACAGATGAGCGACGCCCGGCTGGAAGCGACCGTAACAAAGTGGAGTTTTATCAGCGGCGACGGGGAAATCTGTTCTCCCTTCAGCCGGCTGATGACGAGGTGTGATAGTGTGTGTGTGTGTGTGTGTGTGTGTCAGAGCCTTTGCTTTACGCCTTATTACCCAACACACACACACACGATTATATTTGTGTTCGGCATCAGACATTTATTACTCCCATAGGAAGTCAGAATCAGGAATGAGGCTCGGTCTCGAGGGTTTCTCCTGGGTCTTTTACATATTTACTCAATTATAAATAATTAACTGTAAAATTAATCAATATGAAAAAATATTTACATTGTATAAATAATTTATATATTTGATATACATATTTATATTTATGTATAATTCATATATTATATTATTTAATAATTTAATAATATTATATATTATTAATTTATACAATAAATTATATTTACATACAAATAATAATTATTAAAATTTTATCATGTATATTTTTACATATTATTTTTAATTTTGAAAAAGAAATCTGTACAATAAATATATTTATTCTGTAGCAGCTTCTTGATTTTATAAACCAATTATAGCATTTTTCACAAATAAAGAAATAGTTAATAAAAGATTAATAAAAAACAAATAAAGTCCTGTAACTATCAAAATAAAAGTCCTGTCGAGATCAAACAAAGTCCTGTTGTTATCAAGAGAAGTCATGTCAATGTAAAAAAGTCAACACTGTCAAATTAAAAGTCCTGTGCCTAGTTGCATAAAGCACCTTAAGTTTTTCCCTCAAGTATGAACTTAAGGGGCGATTTCCCCTTACCTAAGAGGGTTAGGTTAGGGTTAGGGTTAAGGTTAAGGTTAAGGTTAGGTTAGGTTAGGTTAGGTTAGAGTTAGGTTAGGTTAGGTTAGGTTAGGGTTAGGGTTAGGTTAAGGTTAGGTTAAGGTTAGGTTAGGTTAGGTTAGGTTAGGTTAGGTTAGGTTAGAGTTAGGTTAGGGTTAGGTTAAGGTTAGGTTAAGGTTAGGTTAGGTTAGGTTAGGTTAGGGTTAGGTTATGGTTAGGGTTAGGTTATGGTTAAGGTTAGGTTAGGTTAGGTTAGGTTAGGTTAGGTTATGGTTAGGGTTAGGTTAGGTTATGGTTATGGTTAGGGTTAGGTTAGAGTTAGGTTAGGGTTAGGTTAGGTTAGGGTTAGGGTTAGGTTAGGGTTGGGTTAGGTTAGGGTTAGGTTGGGTTAGGGTTTAGGTTAGGGTTAGGGTTAAGATAACTTAAGGGTGTTGCATATAATCTCTTAAACGGTTCTCTTAGGTAAGGGAAACTTTAAGTGTTTCACGACAGCGATCCTGGATTCACGTTATAAAAGTCTTGTTGCCATAGATACGCAAAACACTAACACTAATCGCACCAAACGTGAAAAGAGCGCAAATTCGCGTCTAGTTTGACTGCATTCGCGTGTCCAAAGCGAGATGGTCACGCGTAAAAGCACGCGTTTGAAGCGAAATTGACGCGCGTCCTTTAGCGCTTTTCATAGTGGTTGTGTGCGGCCGCGGAATTGAAAAATACTACTGTTATTGTGTCACGAAATGCAGTTTTAAGAGTTGTTCAGTCCAGAATGTAGTTGTTTAAAGCTCAAATCTGTGGTTTATTTGTAAAGATGGCACCTGTTTAAAAATGTTGTGAGATCCCGGCGATCACATGACCCGCCTGGAACAGCCTTACCTCGGCTAGTCTCGTTTACCAGCGGCAAAACTAGGACATGTTTAAATTCACATCTATAGCTTCAGTTCTATTATATGAAGCGTACAAGTTAAAAGACATTAATGACTTGTTATAACGTCAGACGACTTCTTTAATGTGAGTTTTTCTTCATCTCATTCAGAAATGTTCGTATGACTGCAAGTGTTCAGTGTCACAGTGGTTGCGATGTGTGATGTGTGTCTAATCGGTGTATTCTTGCAACAATGTTTTATCGCTAAGATGGTCCAAAGAGTTCTCCCTATCCCTAAAAACTCTTCTTGGCACACAATGATCTTCAGCTGGTTCCATAAACTCATGTCGTCTTATTTTTGTCCTCTTTACTCTTAAGGTTACGATTTCCAAACCTTAAGTTATACTTAGGGAAATGACCGTTAAGGGGTTTTATGCAACACTTGACGCTTTTTAAGGGGAATTCTAAGTGTTTATGACGTTTCACTTAAAGAAACCCTTATGTAACACTTAAGGGTTTGTTTCTGCAACACCCTTTGGTTTAAGGGAAACATAAGGGCGAACTTAAGGGAAAATTACACTTGAGGTGCTTTATGCA
>CM042246.1:1932107-1974607 GCA_023566225.1 Romanogobio albipinnatus | reverse complement strand
CCAAGGGTGAAATTGTGCCTCTTATCCCGACATCTGGGTCTTTTCTGGAACGTTATTATTTTAGTTTTAGTTGTGTTAATGGTCAGGGCCCAGGTCTGACAGAACTGATGCAGGACGTCCAGGTTCTGCTGTAGACCTCTTCTGTTGGAGACAGCAGCACCAGATCATCCGCATACAGGAGGAACTTTATAGAGGAGTCATGTAGTGTGAGGCCAGGAGCTGCTGATTGGTCTAGAAGATTTGCTAATTCATTGATATACAGTGAGGAAAATAAGTATTTGAACACCCTGCTATTTTGCAAGTTAGAAATCATGGAGGGTCTGAAATTGTCATCGTAGGTGCATGTCCACTGTGAGAGACATAATCTAAAAGAAAAAATCCAGAAATCACAATGTATGATTTTTTAACTATTTATTTGTATGATACAGCTGCAAATAAGTATTTGCACACCTGAGAAAATCAATGTTAATATTTGGTACAGTAGCCTTTGTTTGCAATTACAGAGGTCAAAGGTTTCCTGTAGTTTTTCAGCAGGTTTGCACTGCAGGAGGGATTTTGGCCCACTCCTCCACACAGATCTTCTCTAGATCAGTCAGGTTTCTGGCCTGTCGCTGAGAAACACGGAGTTTGAGCTCCTCCAAAGATTCTCTATTGGGTTTAGGTCTGGAGACTGGCCAGGCCACGCCAGAACCTTGATATGCTTCTTACAGAGCCACTCCTTGGTTATCCTGGCTGTGTGCTTCGGGTCATTGTCATGTTGGAAGACCCAGCCTCGACCCATCTTCAATGCTCTAACTGAGGGAAGGAGGTTGTTCCCCAAAATCTGGCAATACATGGCCCCGGTCATCCTCTCCTTAATACAGTGCAGTCGCCCTGTCCCATGTGCAGAAAAACACCCCCAAAGCATGATGCTACCCCCCCCCCCCCCCCCATGCTTCACAGTAGGGATGGTGTTCTTGGGATGGTACTCATCATTCTTCTTCCTCCAAACACGTTTAGTGGAATTATGACCAACAAGTTCTATTTTGGTCTCATCTGACCACATGACTTTCTCCCATGACTCCTCTGGATCAAATGGTCATTGGCAAACTTAAGACGGGCCTTGACATGTGCTGGTTTAAGCAGGGGAACCTTCCGTGCCATGCATGATTTCAAACCATGACGTCTTAGTGTATTACCAACAGTAACCTTGGAAACGGTGGTCCCAGCTCTTTTCAGGTCATTGACCAGCTCCTCCCGTGTAGTTCTGGGCTGATTTCTCACCTTTCTTAGGATCATTGAGACCCCACGAGGTGAGATCTTGCATGGACCCCCAGTCTGAGGGAGATTGACAGTCATGTTTAGCTTCTTCCATTTTCTAATGATTGCTCCAACAGTGGACCTTTTTTCACCAAGCTGCTTGGCAATTTCCCCGGAGCCCTTTCCAGCCTTGTGGAGGTGTACAATTTTGTCTCTAGTGTCTTTGGACAGCTCTTTGGTCTTGGCCATGTTAGTAGTTGGATTCTTACTGATTGTATGGGGTGGACAGGTGTCTTTATGCAGCTAACGACCTCAAACAGGTGCATCTAATTTAGGATAATAAATGGAGTGGAGGTGGACATTTTAAAGGCAGACTAACAGGTCTTTGAGGGTCAGAATTCTAGCTGATAGACAGGTGTTCAAATACTTATTTGCAGCTGTATCATACAAAGAAATAGTTAAAAAATCATACATTGTGATTTCTGGATTTTTTTTTTTGATTATGTCTCTCACAGTGGACATGCACCTACGATGACAATTTCAGACCCTCCATGATTTCTAAGTGGGAGAACTTGCAAAATAGCAGGGTGTTCAAATACTTATTTCCCTCACTGTATATGTTGAAGAGGGTCGGTGATAGTGGGCAGCCCTGTCTCACACCACGCCCTTGAGTGAAGAACGCTGTTTGTTTTTTTCCAATTTTAATTGAGCATTGATTGTTTGAGTACATTGTTTTAATGATGTTGTACGTTTTGCCCCCAATACCTGATTCTAGAAGTTTAGACAGAAGACCTTCATGCCAAATTGAATCAAAGGCCTTCTGGAAATCTACAAAGCAAGTAAAAATGTTGGTTTTGTTTTGGTTAATTTGTTGGTCGATCAGGGTATGCAGGGTGAAGATGTGGTCTGATGTTCTGTAATTTGGTAAGAATCCAATCTGACTTTTGTTCAGGACATTGTGCTCTGTGAGGAAGTGAACGAGTCTTGTGTTGATGATCTTCCCCAGGTTACTGCTCACACAGATGCCTCTGTAATTGCTGGGATCTGATTGGTCTGCACTCTTGAATATGGGCGTTATGACTCCTCTATTCCAGGTGTCAGGGAAATGACCAACACTCAGAACCAAGTTGAACAGTTTTAGCAAAGCCAATCTGAATTTGTGCTCTGTGTTCTTCAGCATTTCATTGAGGATGCCGTCTGGTCCACTTGATTTTTAAATTTTTAGTGCCTGGATTTTATCAATCAGTTCATTTTCTGTGATGGGGTAGTCTAATGGGTTTTGGTATTTACCAATTGTATGTTCCATATTTATCATTTTTTCATGAATTTGGGATTGTTCTGGGTTCATTTTTAGCTTGCTATAAAGTTGTTCAAAGTGATTTTTCCAGGTGTCTCCATTTTGTATGGCGGTTTGTTCCTGCTGTTTTTTATTCAGAGAATTCCAGTTGTCCCAGAATTAGTTTGAATGTATAGATTCTTCAATGGTTTTGAGTTGATTTTGCATGTACTGTTCTCTCTTCCTTCTGAGCGTATTTTTATACTGTTTAAGTTCCTCACAATATTGATGACGCAAATCTGCATCGTTTGGTTGTCTGCAACAATTGTTTTACAATCTAAATCAAACCATTTTTCATTCTCTTCTTTGGTTTTGTGGATTTTCCTAGAGGATTTGACATTGGATAAAGTTGCCAAAGAATTAAATATATAATTTATGTTCTCCACGGCCAGATTTACACCATCTCCATCGCGAGGATAAACTCTGCAGAGGAAGTTGTCAATGAGTGAGCACACTTTTGGATGGTCCATTGCTGCCACATATTTCTCTCTCTCTCTCTCTCTCTCTCTCTCTCTCTCTCTCTCTCTCTCTCTCTCTCTCTCTCTCTCTCTCTCTCTCTCTCTCTCTCTCTCTCTCTCTCTCTCCATGAATAGTCTCAGCGAAGGGGAAACTGTCTGTTAAAGTAGTCAACTGTGTGTCTTTTCCTTTTCTCCGTCTGAGACTGAACCCGGAGCAGAAAACACTGGAATTTGAGTCGAGCTTTAACCCCTTGATACTCCAAACGCTGTTCAAAACTCATTTTCTGCCACAGTGTGACGTATAACTGAGTGAAACGGGAGATTCAAAGAGAAAATTGTAGGATGGGCCTTGGTTTTCTCCATCAGGGATTGATTAGATGGTCAAGAGTGTGTGTTTGTTTGATTGAGACGCTGAGGGGGCGTTTAGAGGCGACTGTGATCAAACACCAGCCGCTGTTCATTAACCCTGCAGAGCTACTGGATCATATCTAACACACAAGAGCCCTGTGATTGATCAACATGATCTGATGAACCTGCATTTTTATCAGTGACGTCACACACACACTCTCACACACTCGCACACACTCACTCATTCATTCACTCACACACACACACGCGCACACACTCACTCATTCATTCACACACACACTCGCACTCACACACACTCACTCACACACACGCACACACTCTCGCACACACACACATACACACACACGCACACACTCTCGCACACACTCACTCATTCACTCACTCACACACACACACACACACACACACACACTCGCACTCACACACACACACACACTCACACACACTCACTCATTCACTCACGCACACTCGCCCTCACTCACTCATTCACTCACACACACGCACACACTCACTCATTCACTCACACACACACTCGCACTCACACACACTCGCACACACTCACTCATTCATTCACTCACACACACACACACTCGCACACACTCACTCATTCATTCACACACACACACACACACACACTCGCACTCATTCATTCACACACACACACACACACACGCACACACTCTCGCACACACACACTCACACACACACACACACACACACACACACTCACGCACACTCGCCCTCACTCACTCATTCACTCACACACACGCACACACTCACTCATTCACTCACACACACACACACACACACTCACGCACACTCGCCCTCACTCACTCATTCACTCACACACTCGCCCTCACTCACTCATTCACTCACACACACACACACACACACTCACGCACACTCGCCCTCACTCACTCATTCACTCACACACACACACACACTCGCACACACTCACTCATTCATTCACACACACACACACACACACACACACACACACACACACACACACACACACACACACACACACACTCACACACACTCACTCACACACACGCACACACTCTCGCACACACACACATACACACACTCTCGCACACACACACACACACACTCACGCACACTCGCCCTCACTCACTCATTCACTCACACACACGCACACACACACACACACACACACACACACTCACACACACTCACTCACACACACGCACACACTCTCGCACACACACACATACACACACTCTCGCACACACACACACACACACACACACTCACGCACACTCGCCCTCACTCATTCATTCACACACACACACACACACACACACACACACACACACACACACACACACTCACTCACACACACACACGCACACACTCTCGCACACACACACATACACACACACACACTCACGCACACTCGCCCTCACTCACTCATTCACACACACACACACACACACACACACACACACTCACACACACTCACTCACACACACGCACACACTCTCGCACACACACACATACACACACTCTCGCACACACACACACACACACACACACTCACGCACACTCGCCCTCACTCACTCATTCACTCACTCACACACACACTCGCACTCACACACACTCACACTCACACACACACTCGCACACACTCACACTCACTCACTCACTCATTCACTCACACACACACACGCACACTCGCACTCACACACACACTCACACTCAGACTCACTCACACTCACACACACACACTCGCACACACTCACTCATTCACTCGCACTCACACACACTCACTCATTCACTCACACACACGCACACACTCACTCATTCACTCACACACACACTTGCACACACTCACTCATTCACTCACACACACGCACACTCGCACACACTCACTCATTCACTCACTCACACACACTCGCACTCACACACTCACACACTCTCTCACACGCACACACTCACACACACACACACGCTCACATGCTCACATTCAGTACCATGTGTTTTCTCTCTCAGAGGTTTAATCTTCTTCTTCTGCTGTTCATCTGCGATGCGTCCAGCGAGTGAAGTCATTTCATTTGCGCGATGAGGTGTGAGATTGTGTGTGCTTTATCACGCTGTTCTTCATACGTGCTCGCGGCGAACGCAGCCAGGAAACATCAAACGCGTCACCCTCGACCTCTTGTTGTGACATCATTAACAATGACATCATCTCGAATTAGAGCTCTGCTCTCGCCAATGCCCTCTGAACCGCTGCGGTTCGCTCATTAACACAGTGGATGAACTCAGAGCACAGCGCAAATGTTCAGTTCATGATTGAACTCAGAAGTTAAAGCTCTCGGCTGTAGATGATAGTGGATCAAACCAGGCGACAGAATCACCCTCAATATGGAATTTCAGTTCTGATCTGGGCCATTTTCTCGCCGTGTGTGTGTGTGTGCTTGATTTGCCTTTGGCATGAATTGTAAGCAATAATGAATGGCACAGATTACACAGAACACTTTGGATTAACTACACTACATTGCCAAAGGTTTTGTGACGCCTGCCTTTACATGCACATGAGCTTTAATGCCATCCCAGTCTTAACCCGTGGGGTTTAATATGGAGTCGCAGCTCTAACAGCTCCAGCTCTTCTTTCCTCAAGGGTTAGGAGTGTGTTTATGGGGATTCTTCTAGAAGCGCATTTGTGATGTTGGACGAGAAGGCCTGGGTCTCAGTCTCCGCTCTAATTCATCCCAAAGGTGTTCTATCGGGTTGAGGTCAGGACTCGAGTTCCTCCACACCAAACTCGCTCATCCATGTCTTTATGGAGCGATGCTTTGAGCACTGGAGCGCAGTCATGCTGGGACAGGAAGGGGCCGTCCACAAACTGTTCCCACAAAGTTGGGAGCATGAAATTGTCCAAAATGTCTTGGTGACGCATTAAGAGTTCCTTTCACTGGAACTAAGGGGCCAACCCCTGAAAAACAACCCCATCCCATAATCCCCCCTCCACCAAACTTTACACTTGGCACAATGCAGTCAGGCAAATCGCGCCGCGTCTGGTGTGAACGCACCATAAGAGTCTCTAAAACATCCAAAGAGAATATTAAAGTTTGACATGTTGCCATGACAACAGTATTCAAGATATCAATAATACCTGCTGTGGTGTCTTGACATTATTCTGACCAAGACTAAAGTAAAAATAAGGGCGATGTCAAAGCATTTTGAAAGTGACACATTTCCTGTTCACTGTAAAAAAAAAGAAAGTTGACATAACTTAAAAATGTAAGGCAGCGCAGCGTTTTTGAGTTCACTCAACTTTTACACAAAGTAGTTCACTCAACTTAATTAACTGAGTAAGGTCACATTTCTCCCGATTTAATTTTTTATGTCACCATGATGGTGATCAGTGTTTACTTTAGTTGGCCAGTTTGACGACTTTTTAATGTTAGTGTCTCTCTGGCTCCTGAATAAGAATATGATCATTGTGTAGTGGCTTACTTCACTGATCATATGACTGAGTTTAATATGAGCAATATACTATTAACTTTGTTTTATTGTGATTCTAGAAAAGATCCAGCGCGGTTTTAATCAGAAAAGCTGAATAAGGTTTAGAACCGATTGTACACTATACGCACTTTGACCTCCTGTGAGATTTACTCCCACAGACATCAAGAATCTACGGTGGCCCAGTAGTGCACAACACAACGCAATATAAAAAGCAAACATAAGTTCACAACACTACGTAAACAAGCCACAACACAACGAAATCATTGTGTTGTGGCTTGATTTTGTTGTGTTGTGGCTTGATTTCGTTGTGTGGTGGCTTGATTTTGTTGTGTTGGGGCTTGATTTCGTTGTGTTGGGGCTTGATTTTGTTGTGTTGGGGCTTGATTTCATTGTGTTGTGGCTTGATTTTGTTGTGTTGGGGCTTGATTTCGTTGTGTTGGGGCTTGATTTTGTTGTGTTGGGGCTTGATTTCGTTGTCTTGGGGCTTGATTTTGTTGTCTTGGGGCTTGATTTCGTTGTGTGGTGGCTTGATTTTGTTGTGTTGGGGCTTTTCCGTTGTGTTGGGGCTTGATTTCGTTGTGTTGGGGCTTTTCCGTTGTGTTGGGGCTTGATTTTGTTGTGTTGGGGCTTGATTTCGTTGTCTTGGGGCTTGATTTTGTTGTGTTGTGGCTTGATTTCATTGGATTGTGGCTTGATTTTGTTGTGTGGTGGCTTGATTTCGTTGTGTTGGGGCTTGATTTTGTTGTGTTGGGGCTTGATTTCATTGGATTGTGGCTTGATTTTGTTGTGTTGGGGCTTGATTTCGTTGTGCTGGGGCTTGATTTTGTTGTGTTGTGGCTTGATTTCGTTGTGTGGTGGCTTGATTTCGTTGTGTTGTGGCTTGATTTTGTTGTGTGGTGGCTTGATTTTTTTGTGTTGTGGCTTGATTTCATTGGATTGTGGCTTGATTTTGTTGTGTTGGGGCTTGATTTCGTTGTGTTGTGGCTTGATTTCGTTGTGTGGTGCCTTGATTTCGTTGTGTTGGGGCTTGATTTTGTTGTGTTGGGGCTTGATTTCGTTGTGTTGGGGCTTGATTTTGTTGTGTTGGGGCTTGATTTCATTGGATTGTGGCTTGATTTTGTTGTGTTGGGGCTTGATTTCGTTGTGCTGGGGCTTGATTTTGTTGTGTTGTGGCTTGATTTCGTTGTGTGGTGGCTTGATTTCGTTGTGTTGTGGCTTGATTTTGTTGTGTGGTGGCTTGATTTTTTTGTGTTGTGGCTTGATTTCATTGGATTGTGGCTTGATTTTGTTGTGTTGGGGCTTGATTTAGTTGTGTTGTGGCTTGATTTCGTTGTGTGGTGCCTTGATTTCGTTGTGTTGGGGCTTGATTTTGTTGTGTTGGGGCTTGATTTCGTTGTGTTGGGGCTTGATTTTGTTGTGTTGGGGCTTGATTTCATTGGATTGTGGCTTGATTTTGTTGTGTGGTGGCTTGATTTTGTTGTGTGGTGGCTTGATTTTGTTGTGTTGTGGCTTGATTTCATTGGATTGTGGCTTGCTTTTGTTGTGTTGGGGCTTGATTTCGTTGTGTTGGGGCTTTTCCGTTGTGTTGGGGCTTGATTTCGTTGTGTTGGGGCTTTTCCGTTGTGTTGGGGCTTGATTTCGTTGTGTTGGGGCTTGATTTCGTTGTGTTGGGGCTTTTCCGTTGTGTTGGGGCTTGATTTCGTTGTGTTGAGGCTTGATTTCGTTGTGTTGGGGCTTGATTTCGTTGTGTTGAGGATTTATTTTGTTGTATTGTGCACTACTGGGCCACCATTAAGAATCAGCCTATGAATCTCAGCAATGGTGACATCCTTCATGCCCGAAATGCATGCTGGGAGCCATGGATGAGTTTTGCATGATGCACCCAGAATGCATTGGTACCTTATTGCAGCTTGTATGCTTGTTAACCTTTACGATTAATACTAGGTTGGTCCAACTTCATTTCAGTGCATTTAATTGTCCAGTTAACTAAAAGATAATCATTAGTCTACATATTTTACAGTGTGGCCAGTTGGTGGCGCTATGACTTCGGGCGGCGCTAGGGCTTGGGCTCTAAAAAAGTGGTGATTTTTGCCGGACGCACGAGCAGAACCGAAGCGTTAAGCACAAACTCAGATGTCTCCTGAAAGAGCGAGAGTTATCATCGAGCTGAAGGATCAGCTGAAGCTGGTTTGGTCAACATAGACTGAGCTTTGACTGTGGAGGTGAACTCAACCTCACCTCTGCATCTGTAACTTCAGCTATGACACACGCTAGAGAGTTTAATAATAGAAACTGAGACTCTGAGCTCTGAAACTCAATCTGCTGTGTGTGTGTGTGTGTGTGTGTCTCTATCACCTGGATATATTCTCAGTAGACAAACACACTTTTCCCGGTTTTCCCTGTTTCTCGCGGCCTGCGCTTTGATATGATTCTCCCAGGGGATTGTGGGTGAAATAAACTCGGCTCAGCGGGTGCAATTATCTCTCATGCCTCTCGACGATGCGTTGGGATTATTTACACTTCAGAGCGAGCATAAATATTCATGTGGCGTTGACTTTAGCGCGTCCCGGCCGGAGGAAGACGCCGCGCGACAGATTTCTCTTCTTCTGCGGCGTTATTCTTGGCGGCCGGAGCGCGCGGATCATGCTGGTGTGAAAACAATCAACTCTTCACCTCCGATCGAGGGTCTGTCCGAAACGCGGATAACTGAGCTAATTCATGTGTGTTCACAGAGGAGCGCTAATGAGGAACACACTAATGAGGGGAAACACAATCTTGCATGTATTTCTGTCTTGTTTTGCAGCACAAACATCTAAACATTCATCAAGACTCATTTACTGGAGAAGAACAACGACTGGAGATGTTGATTCATGAGGCGAGTTTGAGCTTTAAACAAGAACAAATATCAGTCGATGGGGTCTGACTCCATTGTTCTTGTTTTAAGCTCAAACTCGCCTCATGAATCAACATCTCCAGTAAATGAGTCTTAATTTTGTGCTGGAAAACCAGACAGAAGCTCTGAGGAAGAGGATGTCAACGCTTCCCAACGTTAGTGTTGATGTTTGTCAGGATTCACTAAAGACGTTCATTTGGTTCACACAGCATTTCCATCTTCTGTTCTTCAGACAAAAGACATGTGGGAACCCAGAGAGTCCAGAACAATGATTCACACTCGGCCCTTTTGTGTGCGTTTCCTTTGTGTGTGTGTGTGTGTGTGTGAGCTACAGTTTGAGAACTCTTGGAAAGTCTTAGATATGGAACTCTATGGAAAAGGAGTTGCATCCCAGTTTGATGCGATCCTCTTTGTTCTCTATAGCAGGGGTTTTCAAACTGGGGTCCTCCAGAAGGTCCTAAGGGGTCCCCAGAAAATTTCTACCAAATATTCTGTTTAATTTCTAAATGTTTCTCTCATTTCTTGCCATATACATGAGCTACTTTCCAGACTTGTGTATGTTCGCTTTGTGTCTTTCTAGTGAGTTTTTCTCACTATAGTCCCCTTTTGTAAGTTTGGAAACAATATTTTGTATTTATAATGGCACACAATTTATCTAACAGTTGAAATGTTTTGTTCTTAAAAATAGATGGAATTTAGGAAGGGGGTCCCTCATAAAAGATCCATTGTATTTGGGGTCTTAAAGGTCCCGTTCTTCGTGATCCCACTGTTCAAACTTTAGTTAGTGTGTAATGTTGCTGTTAGAGCATAAATAATACCTGTAAAATTATAAAGCTCAAAGTTCAATGCCAAGCGAGATATTTTATTTAACAGAAGTTCCCTTTCAAAGCCTACAGCGAACGGCCGGCTTGGACTACATCCTGGTACTTCCTTCATTAATGACGTCAGTAGAACAGACTAACCTCCGCCCACAAGAATACACGAAAAAAGGGGCGTGGTCTTGTTGCTGTCCCACGTGGAGAAGAGGACGTGTCGCGTGGAGAAGAGGAAGTGTTGCGTTTGAGTGTGTTTGTCGCCATGTCGTCGAGACGCTGTTATTTTCATCCCGGAGTCAAATCACCTTTGTTTGGCTTTCCCAGGGACGCTGTAGAGATCATT
Source organism: Romanogobio albipinnatus (assembly GCA_023566225.1). Classification (NCBI taxonomy): domain Eukaryota; kingdom Metazoa; phylum Chordata; class Actinopteri; order Cypriniformes; family Gobionidae; genus Romanogobio; species Romanogobio albipinnatus. Next base: position 1,963,662 of record CM042246.1, on the reverse strand, counting down.
GAGCGCATACATCTCCCGTTAAGAGGCGTGACCTTTCCACGTGCGCTAAGCTGCTGTCCAATCACAACACAGGAACCGCTGGCACAATCAGAACTCGTTACGTATTTCTGAAGGAGGGACTTCATAGAATAAAGGAACTCATCAGCCGTTTTTAGGACAGTGAGAACAGCGGTGTACAGATGAGTACATTGTGTGAAAAATACTGTGTTTTTTTACACGCGAAACACGAACACATGTTATATTGCACACTGTAAACACAATCAAAGCTTCAAAAAAACACGAAGAACGGGACCTTTAAGTTTGAAATCCCTGCTCCATAGAACTCTCGGGATCTTCTATATAAGGAGAAATGTCTTAAATTATTTCATAAAACTTTAATGAACATAATACTTCATAATACAAACATGATATTTCATGTAATTATGTTTAGGAGCTGCTTCATTTAAAAAGTACAATTAAAATTACAACAAAACTACATCCATAAAATGATCCAATGATGGAATCCCTAAACGTTTCTACACATGAAAAATGGGCAAGCGTAAGGATTTGGTGAAGTGAGTAGCACTGATGATCTCTGTTAGTGGGTGGGATATATTAGGCAGCAAGTGAACATGTTGTCCTCAGAGTTGATGTGTTAGAAGCAGGAGAAATGGCCAAGCGTGAGGATTTGAGCGAGTTTGACAAGGGCCAGATTGTGACGGCTAGACGACTGGGTCAGAGCATCTCCAGAACTGCAGCTCTTGTGGGGTGTTCCCGGTCTGCAGTGGTCAGTCTCTATCAAAAGTGAAGGACCAGTGGAGAACCGGCCACAGGGTCATGGGCGGCCGAGGCTCATTGATGCACGTGGGGAGCGAAGGCTGGCCCGTGTGGTCCGATCAAACAGACGAGCTACTGGAGCTCAAACTGCTCCAGAAGTTAATGCTGGTTCTGATAGAAAGGGGTCAGAACACACAGAGCATCTCAGTTTGAGGAGTATGGGGCGCTGACCAGTCAGGGATCTGCTCTGTCTCCGTGATTTCATGTGTTTGATCTGCCGCAGGACTGAGACGTAATGAAGACGTGTGAGGTATTGAATATCATTAGACCAATGGAATCTTGTCTCGTAAAATAGCTCGTTGAATTCAGTTGATTTTGTTGTATATTCACTAACAAAATATTGAATATTGCTGCAATAAAATACACTTTACATTTATGCATTTGACAGATGCTTTTCTCCAAAGCGAATTGCATTGAATTAGTTCATGCATTCGCTGGGAATCAAACGCCATGAGAGGAAAGAGCAAATGTGTAGCGTTATCTGCTGTTGAGGTCAGGACTATAACTGGTGACTGAGGCCACATCCACACGAAGCAGAGCGTTCCCTATCCGATCTTTGATTGATTTGATCACAGGAATAAATGACACTTTACTGTATATTCACACAGAGAACAGCTGATCTACACTGGAGGAATATTCCACTGATTACTGGAGTTATGATCAGATTCATGAGCTTCACTGAGCAGAAGAGACAAAAACATTTTTAAATATCTCTGCAAGCAGCATTACTGAGGCCAAGCGCAAAGAAGAAGACAAGACATGCCAAACCGGCTGTGAGTGTCAGATCAGCTGCAGCAATTAAACACATTTAAAGATGATTTTAGGCAAAACGGCTGAAAAATGCACTGTAGTCTATGGGAATTTCATGTTTTGTTCTATTATAGCGCCACCAAGAGGCACAATCCTACCATTTGTTATGTGTCCTCGGAGTGAGCCCATACATGTGTGTGTCAATTTTGGTGAAAATATCTCATTTCGTTTTGGACATTAATATGAAAAAACATGTAAAAAATGACTGACACCTGACTTTGATTGGATGTTACTCCCCCTTACTATCAATATTTTGACATTTGGGCTTTAGCGTTTAGCTATCGACCTATGTTTCTGAACTTCTGATACTGGTTTCGTTTCGATCGGACTAGTGGTTTTGAAGATATCAGCTAACGTTTTATAAGCGCTAAATTACAACGCTGCACAAACCAAAGGCCGAAACCTGGCAAGTCAGGTATCGTTAGACTCGGCAAGGATTCAGGAGACAAAAAAAGTTTTCAAAAAAATCGAAATCAAGCCCCAACTCCCATGAAAATAAGTCAACCACACCCAAAGTTATAAGCGTTTGAAAACAAAAATTCTCCACTAGGTGGCGCTGTTTCAAAACTTCTCAGGCTCCTTCAGGGCCTCGTGCTGATGACCCATACCGAGTTTAGTAACAATCCGTTCATGTGTTCATAAAATACAGCATTTTAGCACATCATTCAAAATGGCCTACAGCCAAAATGGCTGATATGGTAAAAAGCCGTCCCAAATCTAACGAGACCACTTGATTTTTGGACAAACAGTTCAGAAGTTATAAGCAAAAATAGCCATTTTTTGTATCTCCGGAACAGTAGGTGGCGCTTGTGATGCTTGTGATGCCGGAAAATGACATCATAGGGTGCAATCGAATCGGCTTGAACTCAGGAATTTTTGTTTCTATCCCTTATGGTTCAAAAGTTATTAACATAAACATGAGTGAAACTTTGGACAGGTGGTGGCGCTAGAGGGATTGAGTTAGAGACTCCAAAATTGGTGTGGTTAATGTTGAGCCAGTCCTCTATCTGTGTGCCAAATTTCATAACTTTCCCGCAAACGGTTCTATGGGCTGCCATAGACTTCAAATGGCAGAATAATAATAATAATAATAATAATAATAATAATAAATCTAACGGTTGCTTGGCCGCCCATAATTACTCCACATGTTTTGCTGTATGTATTGACCATTGGTGTCGTTTATCGTGCTGTTGCTGTTGTAAAATCATGGTAATTCACAGCCGGTTTTATGTAAGAATGTTTTGATTTCTCTCTCTCTCAGGTTGAAATCACCCTTCAGGACGTGAACGACAACCCTCCCGTCTTTCCCACCGACACGCTGGACGTCACGATCCAGGAGAACATCAGCGATGGCTTCAGGATAATGCAGCTAACAGCCACGGACGCAGACGAGGTAAAGATCCTCTCCGGAGTCTCAGACGTCAGGCATCAGTCATTAGACGGACGGCACATGATTGATGTGGACAATGTCGCTAGCAGGCGTGTGGGAGGAGTCAGTTAGGCCCCGCCTCCAGACGCAGATGATGTGTGCAGCGTTTGACACGTTTCCGCAGTGCTAGATTAATTTTAATCAAGTGGAAAAGAGAGCGACACAGTCTAATAAACTGATGTTCTGTGACGGTATTCAGACTTCAGAGCTCATTTCCAGTGTTGATTCTCGTGAACGCCGCGTGTTCGTCTCAGGATGACGGTTAGTTGGCAGCCGCGCGGCCCATCCCTGAGAGAGCGAGAGCGAGAGAGAGTTCACCTTACATCACTGGATTCAGTCTGAACCATTAAAGCTCCGTCTTTGACAGGAAGACGACATTAAACCTAACTTGATGAACTAAAGTGACTGAAGCTTTATTTAGCAAACCAGTGTAAAACAGTATGGCAACAAATGCCAGATAAAATAACTAGAATGACACCGGATACCTCACACATACTTAAAATAAGACAATAATCAGAGATCCTGAATATAGACCTTTATTATTTTAAAGTGCCCTATTGTGCTAATATTGTGAAGCTCCTAGTGTTGTTTGTCTCCTACAACAGGTTCTCCTGCATCAGGTCAAACACACTTGAGTTCTCTCATAATCTCCACTGCAGCATCAGCTCTTTTCTCTCAGTGTCTGAAACGCTTCAGCTCCGCCTCTCTGAGAGCTGCTCTGCTCTGATTGGTCAGAAAGCAAACGCTCATTATCATATCTGAATCTCCGTTTTACCCATAGACTGGACGTAGTGTCTGTGACGTCACCAACATTTTTGAAGCCCAAAGTGGAAAACTGAAACCACGCCCATCTAGCTCAACCATAGTGGCAATCCACCTGTCACTCAAGTGGCCACGCCCTTAATTATGCAGAACTTTAAGGCTTAATATAATTTAAACGGATGAGTTATAAAATAATGACGTGTGTGTCGGCGATGGACCTAGTGGGGCAAGGGAGGGGGGACTCAAAATGTTTCTAAACTTAAAATCCAAAAGTTTGCATTTTTATTGTTTTACCACTTACATAATTATTTTAAGTATATAAAATGATATTATTTACAATACACAATGTGGTTTTTATTATATTTTTAGGGGGGACAACCCTCAGATGGGGTTGGTCCTGACGCAGAGCAGACCAGAGGCGGGCATTATGCTAATGAGTTACAACTACAGTGAGTGAGGGCGGGGCTAAGAGACACTGTTCAGCCAGTCACGACCAGAGGCGGGCATTATGCTAATGAGTTACAACTACAGGGAGTGAGGGCGGGGCTAAGAGACTCTGTTCAGCCAGTCACGACCAGAGGCGGGCATTATGCTAATGAGTTACAACTACAGTGAGTGAGGGCGGGGCTAAGAGATACTGTTCAGCCAGTCACGACCAGAGGCGGGCATTATGCTAATGAGTTACAACTACAGGGAGTGAGGGCGGGGCTAAGAGACTCTGTTCAGCCAGTCACGACCAGAGGCGGGCATTATGCTAATGAGTTACAACTACAGTGAGTGAGGGCGGGGCAAAGAGATACTGTTCAGCCAGTCACGACCAGAGGCGGGCATTATGCTAATTAGTTACAACTACAGTGAATGAGGGCGGGGCTAAGAAACGCTGTTCAGCCAATCACGACCAGAGGCGGCATTATGCTAATTAGTTACAATTACAGTGAGTGAGGGCGGGGCTAAGAGACGCTGTTCAGCCAATCACGACCAGAGGCAGGCATTATGCTAATTCGTTACAACTACAGTGAGTGAGGGCGGGGCTAAGAGACGCTGTTCAGCCAATCACGACCAGAGGCAGGCATTATGCTAATTAGTTACAACTACAGTGAGTGAGGGTGGGGCTAAGAGACACTGTTCAGCCAATCACCACCAGAGGCGGGCATTATGCTAATTAGTTACAACTACAGTGAGTGAGGGCAGGGCTAAGAGACGCTGTTCAGCCAATCACGACCAGAGTTGGGCATTATGCTAATTAGTTACAACTACAGTGAGTGAGGGCGGGGCTAAGAGACGCTGTTCAGCCAATCACGACCAGAGGCGGGCATTATGCTAATGAGTTACAACTACAGTGAGTGAGGGCGGGGCTAAGAGACTCTGTTCAGCCAGTCACGACCAGAGGCGGGCATTATGCTAATTAGTTACAACTACAGTGAGTGAGGGCGGGGCAAAGAGATACTGTTCAGCCAGTCACGACCAGAGGCGGGCATTATGCTAATTAGTTACAACTACAGTGAATGAGGGCGGGGCTAAGAAACGCTGTTCAGCCAATCACGACCAGAGGCGGGCATTATGCTAATGAGTTACAACTACAGTGAGTGAGGGCGGGGCAAATAGATACTGTTCAGCCAGTCACGACCAGAGGCGGGCATTATGCTAATTAGTTACAACTACAGTGAATGAGGGCGGGGCTAAGAAACGCTGTTCAGCCAATCACGACCAGAGGCGGCATTATGCTAATTAGTTACAATTACAGTGAGTGAGGGCGGGGCTAAGAGACGCTGTTCAGCCAATCACGACCAGAGGCAGGCATTATGCTAATTCGTTACAACTACAGTGAGTGAGGGCGGGGCTAAGAGACGCTGTTCAGCCAATCACGACCAGAGGCAGGCATTATGCTAATTAGTTACAACTACAGTGAGTGAGGGTGGGGCTAAGAGACACTGTTCAGCCAATCACCACCAGAGGCGGGCATTATGCTAATTAGTTACAACTACAGTGAGTGAGGGCAGGGCTAAGAGACGCTGTTCAGCCAATCACGACCAGAGTTGGGCATTATGCTAATTAGTTACAACTACAGTGAGTGAGGGCGGGGCTAAGAGACGCTGTTCAGCCAATCACGACCAGAGGCGGGCATTATGCTAATGAGTTACAACTACAGTGAGTGAGGGCGGGGCTAAGAGACTCTGTTCAGCCAGTCACGACCAGAGGCGGGCATTATGCTAATGAGTTACAACTACAGTGAGTGAGGGCGGGGCAAAGAGATACTGTTCAGCCAGTCACGACCAGAGGCGGGCATTATGCTAATTAGTTACAACTACAGTGAATGAGGGCGGGGCTAAGAAACGCTGTTCAGCCAATCACGACCAGAGGCGGCATTATGCTAATTAGTTACAATTACAGTGAGTGAGGGCGGGGCTAAGAGACGCTGTTCAGCCAATCACGACCAGAGGCAGGCATTATGCTAATTCGTTACAACTACAGTGAGTGAGGGCGGGGCTAAGAGACGCTGTTCAGCCAATCACGACCAGAGGCAGGCATTATGCTAATTAGTTACAACTACAGTGAGTGAGGGTGGGGCTAAGAGACACTGTTCAGCCAATCACCACCAGAGGCTGGCATTATGCTAATTAGTTACAACTACAGTGAGTGAGGGTGGGGCTAAGAGACACTGTTCAGCCAATCACGACCAGAGGCGGCATTATGCTAATTAGTTACAACTACAGTGAGTGAGGGTGGGGCTAAGAGACGCTGTTCAGCCAATCACGACCAGAGGCGGCATTATGCTAATTAGTTACAACTACAGTGAGTGAGGGTGGGGCTAAGAGACGCTGTTCAGCCAATCACGACCAGAGTTGGGCATTATGCTAATTAGTTACAACTACAGTGAGTGAGGGCGGGGCTAAGAGACGCTGTTCAGCCAATCACGACCAGAGGCGGGCATTATGCTAATTAGTTACAACTACAGTGAGTGAGGGCGGGGCTAAGAGACACTGTTCAGCCAATCACGACCAGAGGCGGGCATTATGCTAATTAGTTACAAACAGCTCTATTACACACTGCATGATGGGAATATCTGAAAAAGCATTAATATATTTATAATTAGTTTAATTTATGATTAATTTAATTAATTTGTCCGTTTACATTACATTAACGTTTGAGCTTTTTCATTATTGCAGTATAATTATTTTACTCCTAGTTTCGGAGAAACTGTGATTTTTCTCTCTTGTTGGTCATTTCCAGCATTTTTTCTTTTTCACGTGACAACCTTGGCCCAGTGGTCAGGAATTATGGGATGTCTGTGCTCCAATAGTCACTAACCCGGCCACTAACAGCATGTCTGAACCCCGTCCAGGGTTATTCCTGGCGTCCAGAAGCTCAAGCTCAAGTCCAGCTCTGGATCTGATAAAGACGCCGCCACCGCTGAACCCAGATCAGTCTCTGTGACGCATACATTAGTCCATCTGACTGGTTGCCGTAGATAAACAATATTATACTCCAACATTCATAAATAGCCGTTAACATATTATAACAGAAGATTCTACAGTGTGTTTATGAAGAACATCATCGCTCTAATATAAACAGTGTCATCCAGCGTTATTTTAGTATAGTTCATATACTATTAGAGTTTTATAGGTAGATCATATTTTTATACATTTTTATTTTTCTGAGTTTAAATTGATTTTTTTGTTTTTTTTTCAAATATTAGTACAGTAATTTAGCTTTAATTTAGTGTTATTTCAGTTTTTTTTTTTACATTTTTGATCTAATCTAATATCTTTAATCTAATATTTATATTTTATTTTGAGTTTTAGTATTGTGTTTTTTGCAACAAATTAAAAAAAAATTTATTTTTAATCAAATATGCCTATGTTTTTTTGTCATTTTTATTAGTTTATTTATTTTAGGAGCTGAAAAAAAATGTGTTTTTAAAAAATATAAATATATATATTTTTTTCACGCAACAAAATGTTTTTATGGCATTAGTTTGTTGGAGTGATAATAATCATTTACTTAATATTTTTTATAAATTTAAATGTTTCTGAGTTTAAATGTAATTAGTGTTTTTAACATTAGTACAGTATTTAGCTTTAATTGATCATAATTTCAGGTGTTTTATTTTTCATTCTTATTTTCGTTGGTTTATTTTTTCATCTAATATTTAATTTTATTTCATCATATTTTCTATTTTAATTAAAGTTTTAGTATTGTGTATTTTTGCTATTTTTTTTAAATATATTTTTAATCAGATATGCCTTTATGGTTTTTATTCATTTTTATCAGTTTATTTATTTTAGTACTTCAAGTTAAACTAAATGAAAATGACACAAGCCGAAATTTTTGTTGTTTTTTAAAATATTTGTAATTTTTTTCAAGCAACAGAAATGTTTTTATGGCATTAGTTTGGTAGAATGACCGATAATAATCCTTTACGTAATATTCTTTATAAATTTAAATGTTTCTGAGTTTAAATGTAATGAGTTTTTTTAATATTAGTACAGTATTTAGCTTTAATTTATCATAATTTCAGGTTTTTTTATTTTTCATTCTTTTTTTCGTTGGTTTATTTTTTAATTTTATTTCATCTTATTTTCCATTTTAATTAAAGTTTTAGTATTGTGTTTTTTAAATATATTTTTATTCAAATATGCTTATATGTTTTTATTAATTTTTAATAATTTATTTATTTTATACTTCAAATGAAAATGCGACAAGTGTTTTTTTTTGTATTTCAAGCAACAAAAATGTATTTTAATGGCATTAGTTTATTAGAGTGAATAATCCTAGTAACTCCGGGACATTCCCTCTCCATCTTTCCGTGAGTTTTTCCGCATGTCCCGCCGTTCCCTCCTCCTCCAGACGAGCGCTTGAAGCCGTCACAGCGTTCACTGGCGGCTGGCCGGAAGAGGGGGCGGCCCAGGTGGCTGATGGGAAATCCAGAGATCTGCTGCACCGATCAATGGCAGCAGGAGCCGGGAATCATATTCACTGGTTTTTTTTCCCTCTTCCTCTCTGCTTTCTTCTTTCCAGCAGACGTTTGAGACAGACAGAGCGTTTTCCAGAGATCGCTACAGGATTCAGGGCTTTTGAAAACCTGAGGAAAACATGTTTGCTCATATTTCAGTGTGTATGATAGGAAAGGCGAAGCGTTTGCAGGCTGTGAAATGGAAGCACAGGTTTCCAGTGGTGTATTGGGCTGGATGATCTGCTCTTTGATGTGGTGTAGCGTCTCTTCTCTGTGTGTCTGTCTGAACTCATATTGTCCTCTGCTCGAATGGGGACGTCACGATCTGTCACCAGCGTTATTCATGTGCCACGTTGGATTGGTCCTCAGTATCAGATGTTTAGCGGCTGTGTTGGCCGCAGGTATCAGGGGATCTATTAGCTGAATTTACAGAGGAACCGTATATCCGCTCGGTTCAAAGAGCACAACTCTCTCTCTCTCTCTCTCTCTCTCTCTCTCTCTCTCTCTCTCTCTCTCTCTCTCTCTCTCTCTCTCTCTCTCTCTCTCTCTCTCTCTCTCTCTCTCTCTCTCTCTCTCTCTCTCTCTCTCTCTCTCTCTCTCTCTCTCTCTCTCTCTCTCTCTCTCTCTCTCTCTCTCTCTCTCTCTCTCTCTCTCTCTCTCTCTCTCTCTCTCTCTCTCTCTCTCTCTCTCTCTCTCTCTCTCTCTGTGTGTGTTGGGTTTGTGTTTCTCCGCTGTCAGCTGTGGACTGCAGATCTGACCTCCAGGAAACTCAACACCAGTGTGGAAATGAAATACTTTGCACTCTCACTAATTGGTGCCACTGCAATCTGAAGTTCAGCGCTCTGAATGTGTGACGTGATGCATACACACATGGACCACTATTAATCATTTTACAATATTTATATACTGATCAGGCACCCGTCGAGGCATGGAGACCCCTGAAGGTGTGCTGTGGTATCTGGCACCAAGATGTTAGCAGCAGATCCTTTAAGTCCTGTAAGTTGCGAGGCAGAGCCTCCATGGATTGGACTTGTTTGTTCAGCTCATCCCACAGATGCTCGATTGGATTGAGATCTGGGGAATTTGGACTCAAACTCGTTGTTGTGCTCCTCAAACCATTCCTGAAGCATTTGTGCACATGCAAGGTTTCCCAGCAGAACATTGCCCAAAGCATCACTGCCTCCGCCGCCACGCCTTCTTCCCATAGTGCACCTGGTGCCATGTGTTCCCCAGGTAAGCCACGCACACACACCCGGCCATCCACGTGATCATCAGACCAGGCCACCTTCTTCCATTGCTCTGGTCCAGTTCTGATGCTCACGGGCCACTGTTGGTGCTTTGGGCGGTGGACAGGGGTCAGCATGGGCACTGGTCAGCTGCTGTGCCGCCCCATACTCCTCAAACTGAGATGCTCTGTGTGTTCTGAGCCCTTTCTATCAGAACCAGCATTAACTTCTGGAGCAGTTTGAGCTCCAGTAGCTCGTCTGTTTGATCGGACCACACGGGCCAGCCTTCACTCCCCACGTGCATCAATGAGCCTCGGCCGCCCATGACCCTGTGGCCGGTTCTCCACTGGTCCTTCCTTGGAGCACTTTTGATAGAGACTGACCACTGCAGACCGGGAACACCCCACAAGAGCTGCAGTTCTGGAGATGCTCTGACCCAGTCGTCTAGCCGTCACAATCTGGCCCAAACTCGCTCAAATCCTCACGCTTGGCCATTTCTCCTGCTTCAACACATCAACTCTGAGGACAACATGTTCACTTGCTGCCGAATATATCCCACCCACTCACAGAGATCATCAGTGTTACTCAACGGTCATAATGTTATGCCTGATTGGTGTATATAGCTACAAAGCTCATTTTCATTTAGTTTATTTTCTAATATGTTTATTTTTTAATTATAGATTTATTTCAATTAACTTTTTTTTTGTGTACATTCGATAAATTTTTCATTAATCAAGTCTTAATATCGTCAGTCATTGTTCTTCTCAGGCTCATGTTCGTGTGTGTGTGTGTGTGTGTGTGTGTGTGTGTTCTGGGGGTTTTGGTTTCCTTGCCACTGTTGCCTCTGGCTTGGCGTGCTCAGTTGGGGACACTACATTTTTCTCAGTTTTTAAACTAAATATCCAAATAAATCTAATTATTAAACTAAATTAACCATATAAACTAAATTATTGATCTAAAGCCCACACTGTCACCGTATGGAATTTGAAATGAACTGATGACATCAAATGGCTATACAGCTGAATAAAATTATGCTGCATTATTTTCCTGTTCAACACTGTAAAGCTGCTTTGAAACAATCCGCAGTGTTAAAAGCGCTATATAAATAAAGTTGACTTGACTTGTGTTCAGGGTGCGAACGCTCTGGTGACCTACGCCATCATCAGCGGAGCGGACGACAGCTTCCGCATCGATCCCGAATCCGGCGAGCTGATCGCCACCAAGCGTCTGGACCGCGAGCGGAGGTCGGAGTATTCTCTGCTGGTGCGGGCGGACGACGGCCAGCAATCCTCCGACATGCGGCTCAACATCACCATCAGTGACGTCAACGACCACCCGCCCAAGTTTTCCCGCTCCGTGTACTCGTTCGACATCCCAGAGGACATGAATCCAGGTACTGACCGTCTCCGTTCACACACCATGAGCTGCTTGTGTTTGATCAGTCCTTCCAGAAAAATGTGGCTTTTTTTGTGATTGTTGCGGGTAAAAATCCTTGATTATGCGGCACGTTTTCTTAAAAAATGCGATGGAAAATGCAGGAACTTGCAAAAACTGCGGTTTGATGAGAAAGAGAATAAAAGCACTACATCACAGAAAGTGCTGGGAATATTTAAGTTCTCATCTTGTTTTATTGAAGACCTTAATAAACACACGGCTCAAATTTACAAAACATTGAGTCAAACAAGTTCTGTAGCTTTACAAAAGGAATATGCTACAACTTCTGAAGAAATTAATAAATAACTTCCTGTTTTACAGAGGTAGCTTTACAAAACAGACATTTGAGTGCTTCCAATGCACAAGTGCAATCTCTTAAAGGGATAGTTCATCCAAAGATGTAAATTCTGTCATTAATGACGTCCCCTCATGTCGTTGGACACCCGTCAGACCTCCGTTCATCTCTAAATAACGACTTATATAGTGATGACCGATTTCAAAACACAGCATCATGATGCTATGAATCAGTGAGTCGATTTATGATTCGGATCGCGTGTCAAACATCTGAAATACGTGACTTTGGCGATCCAACCGCTGAATCGACTCACTGATTCATAACGCTCCAAACCGCTGAATCGATTCACTGATTCATAACGCTCCAAACCGCTGAATCGACTCACTGATTCATAACGCTTCACACCGCTGAATCGACTCACTGATTCATAACGCTCCAAACCGCTGAATCGACTCACTGATTCATAACGCTCCAAACCGCTGAATCGACTCACTGATTCATAACGCTCCAAACTGCTGAATCGACTTGCTGATTCATAACGCTCCGAACTGCTGAATCGACTCACTGATTCATAACGCTCCGAACCGCTGAATCGACTCACTGATTCATAACGCTCCAAACCGCTGAATCGACTCACTGATTCATAACGCTCCAAACCGCTGAATCGATTCACTGATTCATAACGCTCCAAACCGCTGAATCGACTCACTGATTCATAACGCTCTGAACAGCTGAATCGACTCACTGATTCATAACGCTCTGAACAGCTGAATCGACTCACTGATTCATAACGCTCCAAACTGCTGAATCGACTCACTGATTTATAACGCTCCAAACTGCTGAATCGACTCACTGATTCATAACGCTCCAAACCGCTGAATCGACTTGCTGATTCATAACGCTCCGAACTGCTGAATCGACTCACTGATTCATAACGCTCCAAACCGCTGAATCGACTCACTGATTCATAACGCTCCAAACCGCTGAATCGATTCACTGATTCATAACGCTCCAAACCGCTGAATCGACTCACTGATTCATAACGCTCCAAACCGCTGAATCGACTCACTGATTCATAACGCTCCAAACCGCTGAATCGATTCACTGATTCATAACGCTCCAAACCGCTGAATCGACTCACTGATTCATAACGCTCCAAACCGCTGAATCGACTCACTGATTCATAACGCTCCAAACCGCTGAATCGACTCACTGATTCATAACGCTCCAAACCGCTGAATCGACTCGCTGATTCATAACGCTCCGAACCGCTGAATCGACTCACTGATTCATAACGCTCCAAACCGCTGAATCGACTCGCTGATTCATAACGCTCCGAACCGCTGAATCGACTCACTGATTCATAACGCTCCAAACCGCTGAATCGACTCACTGATTCATAACGCTCTGAACCGCTGAATCGACTCACTGATTCATAACGCTCTGAACCGCTGAATCGACTCACTGATTCATAACGCTCTGAACCGCTGAATCGACTCACTGATTCATAACGCTCTGAACCGCTGAATCGACTCACTGACTCATAACGCTCTGAACCGCTGAATCGACTCACTGACTCATAACGCTCTGAACCGCTGAATCGACTTACTGATTCATAACGCTCCAAACCGCTGAATCGACTCACTGATTCATAACGCTCTGAACCGCTGAATCGACTCACTGATTCATAACGCTCCAAACCGCTGAATCGACTCACTGACTCATAACGCTCCAAACCGCTGAATCGACTCACTGACTCATAACGCTCTGAAGCTTCATGATGCTGTTCTGAAACTGCTTTGCTCTTTTGCTGTTATTTTTGTTGGCCAATGGGAGTTTGCGCTTCATCATGGTTTCACTGATATCTATGGTTTCTCCGCGGGGTTTGCAGCTTTTCGAGGACATTCACGTCGGGTAATTATGTCACTTCAAAGCGTTCCCATGGCAACAGGGGGCACAACAATGGCGGCTCTTGTGTGAAGTAAACAAACATTTGTCAACTTTCTGCTAATATATATATATGACTTTTTTGCAACGAAAATGCGAGGATTATGAAATCATGCTAGCCCCGCATATTTTGCACGCGGAAATAGGCAATTTGAAAAAATGCGGCCCCCGCATAAATATGCGGACTTTGGCTGATTATGCATTAATCATGCGATCGCATAATGGCGTTTTCCTGGAGGGACTGTTTAATGTATTTTCTGTTGTCCTTCGAGGTTCTATCGTGGCGGCGATCCTGGCCGGTGACTCCGACTCGGGCGCAAACGGAGAGATCACGTACTCCATAGAGGAGGATGACGAGGACGCCACCTTCCTCCTGAACCCGGTCACCGGGGTGTTCAACGTCACCCGTCCGCTGGACTATGAGTCTCAGCAGTATTACATCCTGACGGTCCAGGCCCGGGACGGCGGCGGCCTGTCCAGCTCCGTACGGGTCTACTTTAACCTGCTGGACGTCAACGATAACCCGCCCGTGTTCAACAGCTCCATCTACAGCACCTCCGTCCTGGAGAGCCTGAGTCCCGGGACGCCCGTCCTCACCCTGAGCGCCAGAGACGCCGATGACGGTATGAGCTCAAGTGCACTCATCTAAGATCGGCTTTCAGCGTTAGGGTCCTGACCTGATCAAATATCACCAATGTGTTTATACATAAAACAATACCATAAACGATACATACAACGATACCATAAACGATACATGCAACGATACCATAAACGATACATACAACAATACCATAAACGATACATGCAACGATACCATAAACGATACATACAACGATACCATAAACGATACATACAACGATACCATAAACGATACATACAACGATACCATAAACGATACATACAACGATACCATAAACGATACATACAACGATACCATAAACGATACATACAGCGATACCATAAACGATACATACAACAATAACATAAACGATACATACAACAATACCATAAACGATACATACAACGATACCATAAACGATACATACAATGATACCATAAACGATACATACAACGATACCATAAACGATACATACAACGATACCATAAACGATACATACAACGATACCATAAACGATACATACAACGATACCATAAAACGATACATACAACGATACCATAAACGATACATACAACGATACCATAAACGATACATGCAACGATACCATAAACGATACCATAAAGGATACATGCAACGATACCATAAACGATACCATAAAGGATACATGCAACGATACCATAAACGATACATACAACGATACCATAGACGATGCATACAACGATACCATAAACGATACATACAACGATACCATAAACGATACATACAATGATACCATAAACGATACATACAACGATACCATAAACGATACATACAATGATACCATAAACGATACACACAATGATACCATAAACGATACATACAACGATACCATAAACGATACATACAAAGATACCATAAACGATACATACAACGATACCATAAACGATACATACAACGATACCATAAACGATACATACAACGATACCATAAACGATACATACAATGATACCATAAACGATACATACAATGATACCATAAACGATACATACAATGATACCATAAACGATACATACAACGATACCATAAACGATACATACAACGATACCATAAACGATACATACAACGATACCATAAACGATACATACAACGATACCATAAACGATACATACAACGATACCATAAACGATACATACAACGATACCATAAACGATACATACAACAATAACATAAACGATACATACAACAATACCATAAACGATACATACAACGATACCATAAATGATACATACAATGATACCATAAACGATACATACAACGATACCATAAACGATACATACAACGATACCATAAACGATACATACAACGATACCATAAACGATACATACAACGATACCATAAAACGATACATACAACGATACCATAAACGATACATACAACGATACCATAAACGATACATGCAACGATACCATAAACGATACCATAAACGATACATGCAACGATACCATAAACGATACATACAACGATACCATAGACGATGCATACAACGATACCATAAACGATACATACAACGATACCATAAACGATACATACAATGATACCATAAACGATACATACAACGATACCATAAACGATACATACAATGATACCATAAACGATACACACAATGATACCATAAACGATACATACAATGATACCATAAACGATACATACAAAGATACCATAAACGATACATACAACGATACCATAAACGATACATACAACGATACCATAAACGATACATACAACGATACCATAAACGATACATACAATGATACCATAAACGATACATACAATGATACCATAAACGATACATACAATGATACCATAAACGATACATACAACGATACCATAAACGATACATACAATGATACCATAAACGATACACACAATGATACCATAAACGATACATACAACGATACCATAAACGATACATACAACGATACCATACAACGATACATACAACGATACCATAAAGGATACATACAACGATACCATAAACGATACATACAACGATACCATAAACGATACATACAACGATACCATACAACGATACATACAACGATACCATAAACGATACATACAACGATACCATAAACGATACATACAACGATACCATAAACGATACATACAACGATACCATAAACGATACATACAACGATACCATAAACGATACATACAACGATACCATACAACGATACATACAACGATACCATAAAGGATACATACAACGATACCATAAACGATACATACAAAGATACCATAAACGATACATACAACGATACCATAAACGATACATACAAAGATACCATAAACGATACATACAACGATACCATAAACGATACCATACAACGATACCATAAACGATACCATACAACGATACCATAAACGATACATACAACGATACCATAAACGATACATACAACGATACCATACAACGATACCATAAACGATACATACAACGATACCATAAACGATACATACAACGATACTCCAATGCAGGGCTTCGCAACGCATATGTTAAGTTAATGTTTCAATCATTTAACAACTCAGTGTTTGATTTAATTGAATTGAATTCATTTTTTACTTTAATTATTATTGTATTTTTTTTATTTTTTTATTAATTATCAGTTTTCATCTTTGGGAAATCCTGCTCTAATGAACATAAAAAATACATAATATATTACACACAAATATGGATTTGTAAGGTAAAATAATTTTGAATTATATTGAAAAAAAACCCCATTATTTTTGTATTTCTAAAATATTCGAATTCAAGGGCATAGAAATTGAAAATGATTAAACAAATGAACTCATTTTTATATGAAGGTTTTGTGAATTTTGAGTCATTTAATTTAATTGAATTATTTTAATGATTTTATTAGATTTTTTTATTATTTCACAATTATTCAATTTTTGATTTTTATTTTATTTGAATTCTTTTTTTATTTATTTTTAATTATTATTTTATTTGAATCATTATTTCATCATTTTGTTTATATATTTATTTATACATAATATACTACACACAAATATGGATTTGCAAAAATAATTTTAGGTAAAATAATTTTGAATTATATATAAAAAAAACCCCATTATTTTTGTATTTCTAAAATATTAGAATTCAAGGGCATAGAAATGGAAAATTATTAAACAAATTACAAAAATGTTATACGAATGTCTTGTGAATTTTAATTCATTTTTTTAATTCTATATCCTTAAATTCGATCTGCAGTTCTGTTGTTTGCTGGTTTTGCTTTTTCATAATTAGTTTAAAATATGGAATGAAATATATAGACGATGATCTATACTCGTAATTTTTTAAATGATTTTGATGTTTTCTCTAAATTCCCTTTATTAATTGAATACCATATTTCAGTGTAAGAATAGTGACTTATTAGGGGTTCAAGCATGAAATGCTGAAACCCTATTGTAATTGTAAGGTTTCGTAAAACGCATCGTGCAGGCCAAACCGTAAGGCCTAGAGACATGAAACCTGGCCAGATGGTAGGCCTCAGTTTGGGGACAACCTATCAGAGTATGACCCCGAATGGCCCATAGGTGGCGCTACAGCAACCAAAAGTTCAAAATTGCTCATAACTCTTAGACTGTTTGTCCCAGGATCAAGTGTCTTATATCGTTGGAATCCGTGGCTCAAGGCGGACAAAATGGCTATCTCAGATTGTTTAATCCCCGATCGGAACCAAACCAGTCTAAGACAATTCTCTGGACTCTCTAGATCAATAATTATCAAAAAAAAGTTGAACTTTTGCATTTGGGTGGCTGTAACAGGGTCATTTAGAAAAGGGGTGTGGCAAAATACACTCAAAAGCCTATACATTCTAAGGGAAAACTCAAAACTTCACGAATATTGGTGGGCATGTGTGACATTAGATCCTTAACAAGCATGCAAAGCTTTATAGAGATCGGACCATAGGTGGCGCTATAACTGTTAAAAACCAAACGTTTCCTATGGTAAATTGCCTATATTGCCTGTAATTTGAGTTTTCCATCTATTATTTCAGTGTTTAAAATCTTGCTAAATAAAACGTAATGTCTTTTGATGCTTGTGTGCTTAAAGGCCTTAAAGGCTTGAACCCCGCTAAATGCTGCTTGCAGCTTTAATTATTATTATAGTTTCTGCATTGAATGAAACACGTTCTCTACATTTTGTCACTTTTTGGATATTCTTTTTACAATGTTCATAAGTAAATTAACTTCATTCACGACCAGTTCAGACTAATATTAATATTTCTATATCATAAAGTGTTAGTGCTGGTTTAGGCCGGGGTGCGGTCCAGCTGGTGTTTGAGCTGATCGAGGACGGTCTGGTGTGGTCAAGCTGACCTACATTCATGCCGGTGGCTTTTCCTCCTCTTACCGAGACACTTCCTGACCCCTGACCTCTGCCCCCGGTCAGTGTTTAGTAAACAGGCCCAGTGTGGGAAGGTGCCACGGCGTTCCACATGAGCGGCCGTCTGACCGGCATTACGGACGCTCAATTAGAGCTCATTTACTCTGAGATCTGCAGATCCATATCACGCTCACTGGAGCATTAGCGCTGCTTCAGCACGTCTGGACAATCACACGTTCACTGGACTGACCCCTGGGCTGCATTCACGTCTGGACGATCACTACATGAGCTGTGCATGTGCAGACGAGAGCCTGTTCCAGATCAGTGTGGTCAATCACACATCACCGCGTTCACACACACTTCAGCCAAACTCCTATTACACAGGGCATCTAACATTCGCATGCTCAGGCTTCTCTGTTATTGTTTTATTCATATTTTTGTATTTTATTTACATTTAGTTAAATTTTTAGGGATTTTCTTATATGTTTTTGTCATTATTAATTGTTTTTAATTGTATTATATTTCATATTAATATTTAGCTTTAATTTGTTTTTGTTTTGTAAATAAAATATTTAATCTTTTCTTAATAAGCAATTCATATTTTGATTGTTTTTGTTTCAAATTATTTATGATTTTTTTATACATTTTTCTCTATTAGTATTATTATTAATGACTATTATTTTAATATTTCTTAAGGTTTTATTAAAAAGTTAATATTTTTAATATCAATATTTAGAATAATATTTAGTATAAATATTTAATATTTTTTATTTATTTCCAGTTAGTAAATAAAATATTTAATCTTTTCTTAATAAGCAATTCATATTTTGATTGTTTTTGTTTCAAATTATTTATTTTAATTTTGCGTTATGATTGAATTAATTGGTCAGTAGGTTGACAATATTTATTCATATTTTGAATTAGTGTTTATTTTTTTACTTTTCATTTTTAGTGATTTTCTTATACATTTTTCTCTATTAGTATTATTATTAATGACTATTATTTTAATATTTCTTAAGGTTTTATTTAAATGTTAATATTTAGTATAAATATTTAATATTTTTTATTTATTTCCATTTAGTAATTTATTTTAGTTATTGCAAAACTTTATTCAGTTTTAGTTTTTCATGTAATATTAAAATTTTATTTCAAGTAACAAAATGTTTTTAATGTTTTAGTTTTTATTTATTTCCAGTTAGTAAATAAAATATGTAATCTTTTCTTAATAAGTAATTCATATTTTGATTGTTTTTGTTTAAAATTATTCATTTCAATGTTGCATTTATATGATTTAATTAATTAGTCAGTAGTTTTACAATATTTATTAATATTTTGAACTAGTGCTTATTTTTTTTTATACATTTTTCTCTATTATTATTACTATTATTTTAATATTTCTTAAGTATTTATTTAAGTGTTAATATTTGTAATATTAATATTTAGAATACATTTAATATTTAGGTTTATTTTATTTATTTATTTCCATTTAGAAATTTATTTTAGTTATTGCAAAATTTTATTTGATTTTAGTTTTTCATGAAATATTTAAATTTCAATTAACAAAACAATTTTAATAATTTTATTTAATGATAACAACCCCATGGTCACATGACATGCAGGTTAATAAATACAATCTTTACTCTTTTTTTAATAAGTGTATAATTTGGATTGTTTTTGTAAAATAAATCATTTTAATTTTACATTTTTATGATTTTAATTATTATAGTTATGCTTTTCATCCTCACAGTCTACTTTGGGGAATTCTGCTCATAAAAATGTATATTACACACAAATATTGTGCAATTGTTAGATTTAAACGATTTAAGATGTACAATTATTATGTTTTAAAACAATAAGGTGTTTATTAATGTATTATTTGTACTAATTTAACAGCATTTGTGTTGTTTTTCAGGGCCGAATGCGGAGCTGCGTTACTCTATTGCGTCCGGTGACCCGCAGTCCCAGTTCACCATAACCGACCTGGGCGTCTTACAGACCAGGAAAGTCTTGGACCGCGAGTCGCAGTCTTTCTACAACCTGGTCATCACCGTTAACGACATGGCTCCGCCTCCCATGACCCGCTTCACCAGCACCGCCCAGGTGTCAATCATCCTGCTGGACGTCAACGACTGCCCGCCCACCTTCACCTCGCAGACGACGGCGTACATTCAGGAGAACACGCCTGTGGAAACGGTGGTGTTCGCGGCGCTGGCCACCGATGCTGACAGCGGGCCCAACAGCTATGTGGAGTATTCCCTCAAAGGGCCGTTCGGGAACAAGTTCAGCATCGGGAACATCGATGGCGGCCTGGTTTTGGTGGGCGAACTGGACCGCGAGGAGATGGCGAATTACTCTCTGACAATCGTGGCCACAGATAAAGGCGACCCGCCGCTTTCGTCCACCATGGAGGTCACGATGATGGTGCTGGACGTGAATGACAACACGCCCGGCTTCTCCCAGAACATCTACGACATCGAGATCGAGGAGAACACGCTCACCGGAACCGACGTCCTGCAGGTGTTCGCCAGCGACTCGGACGAGGGAACCAACGGACAGATCCGCTTTTCCATCGCCGGCGGGAACGCCAACTCCGATTTCCGCATCGACTCAGTGACCGGAGTTATCTCGGTGGCCAAGCTCCTGGATCGGGAGACGCGGGCTTCGTATTCTCTGTCCGTTCAGGCTGCGGATCGCGGGAGCAGCCCGCGTGTGGACCGCGCCACCGTCAACATCGTGCTTCTGGATGTGAACGACTGCTCGCCCGTGTTCGAGCTCTCGCCGTACAGCATCAGCGTGCAGGAGAACCTAGGAAACCTGCCCAAGAACATCTTACAGGCAAGTACACTAAATAATCAGATACACACACACACACACACACTCACGGCTCTTCACCGCAACACAACACGCCAAAATAAGAGTTCGGTTTAACTTGAAGAAATATATAAACACAGAGACACCTGTGCAATAAGTCCATTCGGGACATTTCCTCACTGCTAAATATTCCATGCTCAACTGTTAGTGGTGTTATTGGGAACAACAGCAACTCAGCCACAGTGAGCGGGGTCAGCGCATGCTGAGGGTCACAGAAGTCAGAAGAGCTCCAGACCTCCAAACTCCTGTGGCCTTCAGATGAGCTCAAGAACAGTGTGTAGAGCTTCATGGAATGGGTTTCCATGGCCGAGCAGCTCATCCAAGCCTTACATCACCAAGTGCACTGCAAAGCATGGGATGCAGTGGGGTAAAGTGCGCCGCCACTGGACTCTAGAGCAGTGGAGACGTGTTCTCTGAGTGACCAATCACGCTTCTCTGTCTGACAATCCCATGGACGAGTCTGGGTTTGGCGGTTGACTTGCCTGATTGCATTGTGCCAAGTGTAAAGTTAGGTGGAGGGGGGATTATGGGGTGGGTTTTTTTTTCAGGGATTAGTTCCAGTGAAAGGAACTCTTAATGCTTCACCAATACCCCTTTTCCACCAAGGCAGTGCTAGAGCTAGTTCAGAGCCAGAGCTAGTCCCAGTTCATTGTTGGTTCAACTGAGGAGCCTTCTTAAGAACCACTTTTCCTGGCTCGGAGCTGGGGCTTTGGGTGTGGAAACACAAAGAACCGATTTGAAACTAGGCTCTGGCTCCGATCTAGCTCTAGCACTGCTTTGGTGGAAAAGGGGTACAAGACATTTTGGACAATTTCATGCCCCCAACTTTGTGGGAACCGTTTGGGGACGGCCCCTTCCTGTCCCAGCATGACTGCGCTCCAGTGCTCAAAGCATCGCTCCATAAAGACACGGATGAGCGAGTTTGGTGAGGAGGAACTTGAGTCCTGACCTCAACCCGATAGAACACCTTTGGGATGAATTAGAGCGGAGACTGAGAGCCAGGCCTTCTCGTCCAACATCACAAATGCTTCTAGAAGAATCCCCATAAACACACTCCTAACCCTTGAGGAAAGAAGAGCTGAAGCTGAAGCGACTCCATATTAAACCCCACGGGTTAAGACTGGGATGGCATTAAAGCTCATGTGTGTGTGAAGGCTAACACTTTTGGCAATGTAGTGAATGCTTGACTAATCGATTTAAAATGGATATTGACTAAATAAGATTTCCCCAAGAATTAGCAAAAATAACCCTTCCTGACAGTTGAAAGCCACAAACTCGGAATTAAAAAAGTGGGAATAGCACGTAAATGCAGCATTGGCTCCTCTCATTAGAGCGGGCGGCTGTGGTTCTACATCATTTCTGAATTTGCTTTAACATGCAGAAATGCAAGAGCAGATTTCCAACGCAAAGTGCAAACGTGAAGAGTTTGACGGCGCTGGAATGATAAATGCAGGGCGTGTATTCGGCTCCGGCTTCCCACTGTAGGGTGACAGAGTGTAACTGCCACGGATAAATGACATAATGAGGGTTTCCTCGAATGTCCGAGTCCAAACAAACCTCACCTGAGAGGGGAAATGAGCCGGAGTCAGGTGTGCCAGCGGTTCAGCCTCTCACGCAAACTCAGAACCTCGGGAGACAGAATGAGAATGTTAATCAACCTCAATCACAATCTTTAAAACGCAAAGAAATTGCTCAAATAATGTAATCTTTCATCGAGATATGATGTTCGGATCCACTACAAATGCTCACTCAGTGTTTTTTTGGAGTTGTTTTTGTGCTCCACCCGTCCAATTGTGAAACTGGTTGCAGTTTAATTCAAATATAAGGTCATAAAGTCTTAAATATCTTAAAAGGCATTATTATTTAAGAGGCCTTAAATTGGGGAATGAAAGAATGGGAATCGTGATACTCTTAAATGTGATTATTAAACGTCAAAAGCTGATGATTTAATGAAATAAATGCACATTTCAAAGTCAAAACATGGATTTACAAGCTTGTGCTACTGTTGGTGAATTACTTCATGGTGTTTATATTGTAATATGTTGTAGATGGTTGTAAGTGTGCATGCTTTATCCATAGATATCCATAATAAAGGCTAGATGGAGGTCGACGTCCGCACCTGGCGGCCATCTTGTCACATTCAGCTCGCTCACTCATAACATTGTGTTTTAATGGTGCATGCACTTTTTAAATAACCATAACTTGCTCAATTTTCTACCCATTTTCAAACTGTTTGGTTTGTTATAAACGTCAGAGATGTAGTTATGACACTGCATACTTATGAAAAATTATTCATAATTTGTTCAAGCATCCAGAATTATAGCCACGTTAACAACGTTTGTAAGAAACCAAACCATTTTGTCAGCGAGGTGAGAGTATTTGTGTTCTGATCGCTCGCCTTACATCAGGAGCCCGCCAGAAAGCTTGCCTGCGACAAGATGGCCGCCGGTGATGACGATATATACTCCGCCCTAAGACATCTAGCCTTTATTATGTATATCGATGGCTTTATCTCTCAAATCTGTATGAGCGAGTAGTCGTAAAGTCATTTCAAAATAAGCGTCCCTCTATATTAACCTCCTGGGACCCACAAATAGACTTTTGTCCACTGTAGTGGACGTGATATTTGAGTGAATTTCTCTGACATCATACATGTCACATGTCACAGTCGGGATGTCCTGTAAAGAGCACATTCGGGGCTTTGCAGAGCCAAATGTTTGGAGGTTTCACCAGGACAACAGCTTCTTCTTGGTCTTTAAACACGGCTGACATTAATGTTTAGCACTCTGATAATATTTTTTAATTATAATTTAAATCGGATTCATTTTCAAATTGTTCGTTAAAAATGTTATGGGGTTTCTAATCAAAATATGACTTTCTGTTACAAAACAGGGCATTGATTTCAAAAATGTCCACTGTAGAGACGCCAGGACTAAATCATGATTATCAGGCATTCTGGAGACACAACAAGTGAATAGGGAAAGAAATTACATATCAATATTCCTATGAAATATTAGATATTATTATGAAAATGTTGCCAGTTATTACTCCCGTTATTACACTTCTATTTTTATTACATGTTGCACCCAGAACACATGCAGTGTGTAGAATGGGAAAATCCAAGCATGGCCATTTTACCCACATATTTCATAAAGTAAAATGGTTTATCAATGCATTTCATTATATCTTTCATAACATAGTTAAGAATCATCTTTAAACAAAGTTTGTTTAAAAAAAATTCTGAAACCTAAAAATTGATTGGTGAATTAAAAATAAATCCCTTTTTTTTTGCCTATACATGCAATTTCATGTCATTTCATTTTTTAAACAACTGAGTCCTGCTGTCAACTACAGATGACATATCATAACATAATCATAAATATCATTTTTCAAAAATGTTTTTTTCCCCCATTTGTTTCTTATGCTCTAAACAATGTAATGACCCTTTTTTCTGTTACAAAAAAAGTGTAAAAACACTTTTTTTTTCCTTTTTTTTCTGGGTCCCAGGAGGTTAAAAGTGCCGCGTTATGCATACAATCTTTTTCTCTGGTTATTATGGGTATTTATTCTCTGGTTATTACGGGTATAACTCTCTGATCCGCACGGCCACCGGAAGAAAGGACTATTGAACGCATACAGTATATAGATTTTGCACAATATTAGCACAATAATCTTTCAGCACTACTATTATATCAGCAAAATTTGATATCATTCGACCTCTAAATCATATTAGTATGCATGTATATTATACATAAAAAATGTCTTTTAATCTTGTTTTTAAGTCCTCGTTGAATGGTTTATTTATTTTGAGTGGTTATCCGGCAGGTTGTGGCCCGTGATGATGACCTGGGCGCTAATGGTCAGATCAGCTACACCCTGACCAGCGGGAATGAAGCGGGATCGTTCAGCCTCACATCCGGCGGTCAGCTGAACCTGATCCGAACGCTGGACCGGGAGACTCAGGACAAATACACGCTGGTCATCTCGGCTCACGACGCAGGTAAGACCGGCCCATGAGCCTACAATAATCCAGATGTGTTTCCGTCCACACTGAAACACCAGAAAACGTTTTAATCATCTTCCTGTGATGATGGCGAGAGACCTGATGCTGTTCTTCTGGCACGAGCAGAAAAATATCCAGTGATCGATCTTCCTGGTCTAAAGCGCACGATTGCGGCGACAGACTGAAACAGGCATTTCGTCTGGTTTTGTCGGATCAGCGCGTTCCCCTGCCGTTGGTCGGCGCTCGTTTTCGCCAGTTGAACTTGTTTAGTCGGCCTTGGTCGGGTCGTAGAGTGTCTGAGAAGCAATGTCCTGAAGTCGGTGATTGTCCATGCTGGTACGGTGTGAATTGGCCTTAACCTCTTAAACTGTCACCGTCCCACAGATGGGACGCCTGGTGCTCTTTTTTCGTATCATATATTTTAGTAATTATCATAAATTAGGTATCATTTGAAAGCTTACAAACTCAAAATTCATCCTGTGAAAACCGTTTTGAAATCGGACATTGTGTTACCATGGAAACGTTGCTTTAAATTATTCTAGCGGGCTCCTCCCCTAGTGGGCGGCGTCATGTTTCATATCACAACAATTATTTTAACTACTTTATAATCAAAATCTTTTCCAATCTTGACAAAACACATATCGTCGGAAAGCTCTGAGTCTCAAGGGTCCATATTTGGGGACTGTTTTGTGATGGAAGTGATATTTGGACAGAAATTTACAGGAAAATGCATCACAAAAAAACAAACAATGGAATGTGAATGACACCCGGTGGCTATTTGTGGTACAGCGCCTAAACAAAATCTCATGGGGACTTCAATTTTTGTGATATCAACTTCAAATTTGGAACACAACTTGGTTAGACACATGGCTTTGATTTTATAGTAATTTTAGAGTAAATTATTTTTTGTAAAATATATATTTTATATGAAATAAAAAATATTTAGTACAGTATTTTTCATTTAAAGTAAATTTAAACTTCCATAACTCTTTCAAACTTTCATATTTTGAATTTCTTTCACTTCAGCAATAATCTGACGAGTGTCGTCTTTAAAACGAGCCCAAACCCATTGGTCTATATTCCAAAGCATTCTTGAATTACAGCCCTTTAAGTTTGGATAGTGCATTTTCATATGTATTCTCAAAAAGGGGGATGACAGTTAAAGGGTTAAAACACGATAAACGTTGTTCTTGTTTTAAGCACTAACTCCCTAGCCTAGAAATCTAGATGCACCCTAGTGGCAGTAAATGTAATTTACAGTCAGGGCGTCTAGCAACTCTCCGTTGGCTTGCGAGCTGGAAATATCAAACTCTGGTCAGGCCAATCACATCATGTATAGAGTCGGTGGGCGGTCTTAAAGGGATAGTTCAACCAAAAATGAAAATGACCCCATGATTTACTCTCCCTCAAGTCATCCGAGGTGTGTGTGACATTCTTCTTTCAGACGAATAAAATCGGAGTTATATTACAAAAGTCCAGGCTAATCCAAGCTTTATAATAGCAGTAATAGTTGCTCTGTTTTTGAAGTCCATAAAAAGTGCATCTATCCGTCATATAACTGCTCCACCGGCTCTGGGGTGTTAATAAAGGCCTTCTGAAGCGAATCGACGCGTTTGTGTAAGAAAAATATCCATATTTAAAACTTTATCAAGTAAACTGTTGGCTGACCGCCTTCTGTGGAAAAGTGTTGAAAGTGAAGATCATGACCTGGTCGCGGCAGGAACTTTCAACAATTTTTCCAGAAATTGAACAGGGAAGGCGGTCGGCCGAAAGTTAACGTGATAAAGTTTTAAATATGGATATTTTTACATTTACATTTATGCGTTTGGCAGACGCTTTTATCCAAAGCGACTTACATAGCATTCAAGGTACACATTTTTGCCAGTTCTTGCTTTCCCTGGGATTCGAACCCATGACCTTGGCGTTGTTAGCGCCATGCTCCACTGTTTGAGCTACAGGAAAGCTCAAACGCACTTCAAATGCACTTTTTATTTTTCTTACACAAACGCGTCGATTCGCTTCAGAAGGCCTTTATTAACACCCCGTGTGGAGCAGTTATATGACGGATGGATGCACTTTTTATAGACCTCAAAAACAGAGCAACTATGAATCCAATTCTCTTGTAATATAACACAGATTTTATTCGTCTGAAAGAAGAAGTTCACACACACCTCGGATGACTTGAGGGAGAGGAAATCATGGGATAATTTTCATTTTTGGGTGAACTATCCCTTTAACATAACGAATGGGCTTTGACCACGACTCTGTTAAGCTTTTCTTTGAGGAAAGAGCAAAGAACGGCACTTTAATCCAAGTTATAGTTTTAGCTGTAAAATTGGATTTATCTGAAAATGACAGTGCGTTTTGACTGATCTAATCCAGGTTTTAATAAACTGTATCTGCAAAATATATTTGATCATGAAAAATGAAACACATGGTTATAAAATATAACCTTAAAATAGCCTGTTCTTATTTGGTTCTCCAAAGATAACCATATGGGAACGTTGGGGGATCGTTCTGTGTTTCACTCATATATCCCTCCTTCAGTCGCTCTGGAGCTGTGGTGAAGAGTGTGTGTGTGTGTGTGTTCTGGTTAACTCCAGCTCTCTGGTCTCTGGTTAACCGTCTCGGCCACTGGTGCCTCTGGTCCATTCCTCTGAGGTCACATGACCCGCTGTAACGCCGGGGATTTGCTCTGGACATCGCCGAGAACTTCTGACAATAAATGTCGGAGAGAGCCGGAAACGGAGAGACTCTCTGAAACTGTGACTGATGTTCTTACGTTTTCTGCACGGGGTTTGGTAGTAAATCTGCTGGAGTGTGTGCGCCGGCTTTAAGCGTGATCAGATGTGTGTGTGTGACAGACTCTAAACCCGCCTGACTGGACCAGGACACCGGCCTTCCGTCTTTATACTCCAGAACTGCACTGCAGTTATTAGTGATTGTGTAAATCCATGTTCATCAGGAACACACAGTGATTAATGCTGCAAATGTTTATGCGTGTTTGTCTCTGTTTGCGCTGCTTTCTGCCAAGAGTCCTCCAACACCGAGCGCTGCAGAAAGAGCCCATTGTGTGCTGATGGGGAAATATGGAGCGCTCCGGCGGATCTCAATGACTTTCCCATTCCTGGGCTTCCCGTGGATCAGACTCACGCTCACCAGACATTATTTCTCAGATTCCTAGTGGAGTTTTTCTATGGAAGCCCGTTTCCACCACATACGCTGGTGAATCATAATTGTGACGTAAAAAGGTGAAATTAGTCATAATCATGAGATTAAAAAAAGGCAAAATGATGGCATATTTAATTGAAATTATGACAAATCAAAATTGATTTCATAATTTTATCTCAAATTTTGTCACAATATTGACTTTATAAGTCATGATTTCGATTGTCATAATTTTGATCTATTATGTCATAATTTGACTTTTTCAATCATAATTTCGAATTTGTCATAATGTGGAATTTTAAGTCATAATTTTGATTGTCATAATTTTGACTTTTTAAGGCATAATTTCGAATTAGTCATAATTTCGATTTATGTCATAATTTCGACTTTTTAAGTAATAATTTCGATTTATGTCGTAATTTGGAATTTTAAGTCATAATTTTGATTGTCATAATTTTGACTTTTTAAGGCATAATTTCGAATTCGTCATAATTTCGATTTATGTCATAATTTCGACTTTTTAAGTAATAATTTCGATTTATGTCATAATTTGGAATTTTAAGTCATAATTTTGATTGTCATAATTTTGACTTTTTAAGGCATAATTTCGAATTCGTCATAATTTCGATTTATGTCATAATTTCGACTTTTTAAGTAATAATTTCGATTTATGTCATAATTTGGAATTTTAAGTCATAATTTTGATTGTCATAATTTTGACTTTTTAAGGCATAATTTCGAATTCGTCATAATTTCGATTTATGTCATAATTTCGACTTTTTAAGTAATAATTTCGATTTATGTCGTAATTTGGAATTTTAAATCATAATTTTGATTGTCATAATTTTGACTTTTTTAAGACATAATTTCGAATTATGTCGTAATTTGACTTTTTCAATCATAATTTCGAATGTCATAATTTTGAAATTTAAGTCAAAATTTTGCTAGTCATAATTTTGCTAGTCATAATTTTGCTAGTCATAATTTTGACTTTTTAAGTTATAATTTCGAATTTGTCATAATTTCGAATTTGTTATAATTTTGAGTCATAATTTCGATTTATGTTGTAATTTGACATTTTAATTCATAATTTTAAGTGTCATCATTTTGACTTTTAAGTCATAATTTTGATTTAGTGTCATAATTTGACTTTTTCAATCATAATTTCAAATTTGTCATAATTTCAAATTTTTAAATCATAATTTCGATTGTCATAATTTTGATTTATGTCGTAATTTGACATTTTAATTCATAATTTTAACGTTCATAATTTTGACTTTGAAGTCATAATTTTTATTTATGACGTAATTTTACTTTTTTAATCATAATTTGGAATTTGTCATAATTTTAAATGGTAATTTTTATGTAGTATGCTGTAATTTAACCTTTTAAATCACAGTTTCTCATTTTTTCTCAGTTCAGAGTTCGGCGGTAATGTTTCTGGATGTTGTGCTGTAGTTCCTGTTCTTGGTCATCATTAAAGTGTCACTCGCTGATTTTTGCTGCTGTCTCTTTAAGGCTTCTGTATGTAAATGAGCTGTGAGGCTGTATCTGGCGCTGTTGTGCTGCAGGCTGTGTGTGATGAGGGGGGTCATGTGTTGATTATTTGAATGGCTGTGGCGTCATAATCATGTTTTTTGAGCAAGTCGTTGTCTTGACGTGTGTAAGCGTGTAAGTCGTGTGTGTAAGCGTGTAAGTCGTGTGTGTAAGCGTGTAAGTCGTGTGTGTAAGCGTGTAAGTCGTGTGTGTACAGCGTCACGTGCTCATGACAGATCACAATATTATCAATAACAGGCGTTAACGTCTCAGTCTATCAGTTTATCGATCCGGAACAGGTCTCGCCACATTCCTCCAGCTCTACTGAATTTTCCGGCTCTACAGTCTCGACCTTTAACCTCTTGCTTTTCTTTGTCCCTAGAAATCTCCACAATATCTTTCCATATGATCTCTCTCTCTCTCTCTCTCTCTCTCTCTCTCTCTCTCTCTCTCTCTCTCTCTCTCTCTCTCTCTCTCTCTCTCTCTCTCTCTCTCTCTCTCTCTCTCTCTCCTCTCTCTCTCTCTCTCTCTCTCTCTCTCTCTCTCTCTCCTCTCTCTCTCTCCTCTCTCTCTCTCCTCTCTCTCTCTCTCTCTCTCTCTCTGAAGGAAAGCTGGCAGCTCAGCGGAGAGATCTTGGCAGGCCGGAGTCATTATTTGGAAATGTGTGTTTTTCTGCGGAGTGTGGCGGAGAGGCCAACAGTAAAAAGGTGCTTTACGAGAGAGAGAGAGAGAGAGAGAGAGAGAGAGAGAGAGAGAGAAAGAGAGAGAGAGAGGGGGGGGGGTATTCTGCGCACCGGGGAAAGATGTTGGCAGAATTTATGAGGAAAAACATGGACTGCTTGGCAGATAACAGAGAGAGAGAGAGAGAGAGAGAGAGAGAGAGAGAGAGAGGGATCCAGCTATAGGGAAAAGAGTCACATGATCTCTTGATGGTTTCTCTGAGGGCGATGATCCCTTTGCTCCAGTCGTTGTGGACTCCATTTAGAGTTATAACATTTGAGCGATAACCGTTTCTCTTCATTAAACGACTCCATTGACTGATATTTGTTGTTGTTTTAAGCACAAACTCACTTCATTTTGATGCATTCTTCATGAATCAAGTCTTAATATCTTCAGTTGTTCTCCAGTAAATGAGTCTTGAGTTAAGAATCTTTAGATGTTATTATAAGACAGAAGCTCTGAGGAAGACGATGATCTTTACAGTGAATACACACTGATTCTGTCCACACACTCACACACTTACTCACACACACACTCGCACATTTACTCACACACACACACTTACTCACACACTCACTCGCACACTTACTCACACA
>CM042246.1:1917107-1927107 GCA_023566225.1 Romanogobio albipinnatus | reverse complement strand
TTGTTTTTGACAGAAATCAAAGTGACTAGCAGGCACAACAATGTCGGCATAACATCCTGGCTACTGATGTAACCCTCATTTCCTGATGGAGGGAACGGAGGCGTTATGTCTACTGACACATAGGGTTTCACTTCTGACAATCACATCTGAGTTTTAGAAAAACGGCCAATGGAATTGGCGAGTGGAATTTGCATGCCGAGCCACTGCCACATACATGCGGGTATTTAAGATGGCGGCACGCATCCACACATTCAGATTTTTGGGCCCCACTTTATATTAGGTGTACTTAAGTACTATGTACTTACATAAAAAAATAAGTACAATGTACTTACTGTGTTCAAATTGTATTGCAAAACACTTTTGCTGATATTGAGGTGGGATACGGGTCCCATGGGTAAGTTTAAGGGTCCTTAAACTTACCCACACCACCACACCTGTCCCTAACCCTACCCTTAAACTTACCCACACCACCACACCTGTCCCTAACCCTACCCTTAAACTCACCCATACCACCACACCTGTCCCTAACCCTACCCTTAAACTCACCCATACCACCACACCTGTCCCTAACCCTACCCTTAAACTGACCCATACCACCACACCTGTCCCTAACTCTACCCTTAAACTTACCCATACCACCACACCTGTCCCTAACCCTACCCTTAAACTTACCCATACCACCACACCTGTCCCTAACCCTACCCTTAAACTGACCCCTACCACCACACCTGTCCCTAACCCTACCCTTAAACTTACCCACACCACCACACCTGTCCCTAACCCTACCCTTAAACTTACCCACACCACCACACCTGTCCCTAACTCTACCCTTAAACTCACCCATATCACCACACCTGTCCCTAACCCTACCCTTAAACTGACCCATACCACCACACCTGTCCCTAACTCTACCCTTAAACTTACCCATACCACCACACCTGTCCCTAACCCTACCCTTAAGCTTACCCATAACACCACACCTGTCCCTAACCCTACCCTTAAACTTACCCATACCACCACACCTGTCCCTAACCCTACCCTTAAACTGACCCCTACCACCACACCTGTCCCTAACCCTACCCTTAAACTTACCCACACCACCACACCTGTCCCTAACCCTACCCTTAAACTTACCCACACCACCACACCTGTCCCTAACTCTACCCTTAAACTCACCCATATCACCACACCTGTCCCTAACCCTACCCTTAAACTGACCCATACCACCACACCTGTCCCTAACTCTACCCTTAAACTTACCCATACCACCACACCTGTCCCTAACCCTACCCTTAAGCTTACCCATAACACCACACCTGTCCCTAACCCTACCCTTAAACTGACCCATACCACCACACCTGTCCCTAACCCTACCCTTAAACTTACCCACACCACCACACCTGTCCCTATACCACCACACCTGTCCCTAACCCTACCCTTAAACTTACCCACACCACCACACCTGTCCCTATACCACCACACCTGTCCCTAACCCTACCCTTAAACTGACCCATACCACCACACCTGTCCCTAACCCTACCCTTAAACTTACCCATACCACCACACCTGTCCCTAACTCTACCCTTAAACTTACCCATACCACCACAGCTGTCCCTAACCCTACCCTTAAACTTACCCATACCACCACACCTGTCCCTAGCCCTACCCTTAAACTTACCCATACCACCACACCTGTCCCTAACCCTACCCTTAAACTTACTCATACCACCACACCTGTCCCTAACCCTACCCTTAAACTTACCCACACCACCACACCTGTCCCTAACTCTACCCTTAAACTCACCCTTACCACCACACCTGTCCCTAACCCTACCCTTAAACTTACCCATACCACCACAGCTGTCCCTAACCCTACCCTTAAACTTACCCATACCACCACACCTGTCCCTAACCCTACCCTTAAACTTACCCATACCACCACACCTGTCCCTAACCCTACCCTTAAACTTACTCATACCACCACACCTGTCCCTAACCCTACCCTTAAACTTACCCACACCACCACACCTGTCCCTAACCTTACCCTTAAACTCACCCTTACCACCACACCTGTCCCTAACCCTACCCTTAAACTTACCCACACCACCACACCTGTCCCTAACCCTACCCTTAAACTTACCCATACCACCACACCTGTCCCTAACCCTACCCTTAAACTTACCCATACCACCACACCTGTCCCTAACCCTACCCTTAAACTCACCCTTACCACCACACCTGTCCCTAACCCTACCCTTAAACTGACCCACACCACCACACCTGTCCCTAACCCTACCCTTAAACTTACCCACACCACCACACCTGTCCCTAACCCTACCCTTAAACTCACCCTTACCACCACACCTGTCCCTAACCCTACCCTTAAACTCACCCTTACCACCACACCTGTCCCTAACCCTACCCTTAAACTGACCCACACCACCACACCTGTCCCTAACCCTACCCTTAAACTTACCCACACCACCACACCTGTCCCTAACCCTACCCTTAAACTTACCCATACCACCACACCTGTCCCTAACCCTACCCTTAAACTTACCCATACCACCACACCTGTCCCTAACCCTACCCTTAAACTTACCCACACCACCACACCTGTCCCTAACCCTACCCTTAAACTTACCCACACCACCACACCTGTCCCTAACCCTACCCTTAAACTTACCCACACCACCACACCTGTCCCTAACCCTACCCTTAAACTTACCCACACCACCACACCTGTCCCTAACCCTACCCTTAAACTTACCCACACCACCACACCTGTCCCTAACCCTACCCTTAAACTTACCCATGGGACCCGTATCCCACCTCAATATCAGCAAATGTGTTTTGCAATACAATTTGAACACAGTAAGTACATTGTACTTATTTTTTGATGTAAGTACATAGTAGTTAAGGCCACCTAATATATAGTGGGGCCTGATTTTGACTTTGATAAGAGATTTGTAACTTTTAAGCAAGTATTTAAATGAGTTCAAGATATGCTAGCATGTCGGATGGAGCCTGACTGGCTTAAACCACCATGATGGAACAGCGTGCATTCACACAACAATGCAACAATAATAAAATAATGCGTTTACTTTTACTTTTGATACTTAAGTACTTTTAAAAGATACTTAAGATACTTTGCTGTTTTCTTTTTAAATTTATTTTTCTTCTTTACATTTTTTTCTTTTAAAATGTTTGAACATTATTGTATTTTATTTTTTTCTTCTCTCATGTTCGAAATAAAGATATCAAATCAAAAGCAATACTTCTGTACTTGTACTTAAGTAAAAATCTATCTTTACAACTTTCACTTGTAATGGAGTAATATTTAACCAATAGTATTTTTACTTTTACTCAAGTAAGGGAGTTGTGTACTTTGGTCCACCTCTGCCTGCGTGTTCACATGGACCTCACGTAGAGTTTCAGCAGCTCAGAGTAGCTCTTTGTCTGCTTTGGAGGTCAGCAGAAGGGAAAGGCTGTCTCAAAACAGAGGTTGTCCCACTGGATAGTGGATGCCATTGCCTTGGCGTACCAATCCCAAGGCGAGCCGGAGTGTTGCCTCCTCCTGGATTACATAAATAACCAATACATTCCCCATCTGTCAGTCACTGCATGGTCCCTACGGAAAACCACTGAACTGTGTTACGAGCAATGGAGATGCAGATCCTCGCAAGCCATAGCGTGCCCTTTTGGCAACTGCTCCCATAAAGTCGTAACCTACCCAGCGCCCCATGTAAGCCAAAGTGATAGTCCTCCATGACATAACGGGGTGGAAGGGACAGGGCTTACCCTGAAGACGGTCGTAGCTGCTATACTGATGTATTAGAGAGCTTCGGCTCTCTTCCTAATTTTCCTTACAGCCATGACCAGAGTTGTTAACAATGGGGGAACATCCTATCGGTAGGGAGGATCATGTGGAAGGACTGACCCACAGGTCATGCTACATATGGAAGATCCTGCCTAGACATGGAACAACTACAGACACAGAGACGGGGCAGAGCTGAATCTGCCCAGGGAAAGACACAGGTTTACAGACCGTGGAAGAATAGCCATTTGGGATAACCAAGGGGGGAATCACAGCTTATGCCCCATGTGTTGTGATACCCCCTTGGTAATCCCATCTAGCCCCTGAGTAATGGGCCTGGAGTCGAACGCCTCCCCAGCGTCTGATTGCCGAAGGATGTTTGGAGTAGGGCTGGGCGATATGGCTGAAAACTGTATCACGATATAAGGGTTTCATATCGATGATTATTGATATGTTTTATGACCTATTTAAAATAAGGACCAGAAGAAAAATATTTTACATTTAAACATTTTTATTTTAAACTTAACCTTCCTCTGATTATAATCCCCTCAGTTATAAAGGCCAAAATGTCAACACAACCATGGAAATCACTCAAATAATTCAAATATAAACAAGTCTAAAATTTCAAATTTCAATTATCTCTTAACATTAAGGTGCAGTGCCTCCATTATTTCTTTGTAACTGTATGCAGAGTACCTCTCCAAGTAGTTTCTGAATCCGAGGCTGAAGGCTGAATCCGAAATTGCCCCACTATACCCTACATAGGGCACTATTTGAAGGGACAGCCATTTGTAGTGGTGTCCGAAACAATAGTGGACGTTAACGAGTGTACAGCCGATGTACACACTGTCCGAATTCGCTCACTCGTTTTCATTCACTCCTTCAAGTGAACTGTATCAGTGGACTAAAGTAGGGAATAGTGATTGAGGGTTTAGGGGGCGATTTCGGATTCAACCAAAGTCAAGAATAGCACAACGGCGAGCGAGCGTGTCGAGTATAAACACGTTCCCAAACGGACGAGGGGCGCGCGCTGTCAGCGGAGGCTCGCACTGCGGAGCCAGACAAAAGTATAACAAGGCTGGTAAAGAAGGTTTGTGGTATTACCAGTCTTGATTGGGATGACGGTCTTGCAGAACCATAAAAAAAACTGACTTGTTTTCCTGTTTTATTAACAATTTCCTCGCTCGCTGCTGCACTCATTTTCCACTTATCACTCCACGCCAGTTCTGTTTACTGAAGAATTAATCCAACACGAGACAACAATATGGCGAACCAAACCTGATGCAGTTACATTATTGGCTGTTAGCCTGTCACTCCCTCCGTTGCTTGGTTACCAGAGAGCGAGTGCCTTTGTTCATGCAACCAAACTTGCTTCGCAACCTCTGGTTTCTTCCGACAAAGTTTTTTTTTTTTACGTTTTAAGAAACGTTTTATCGAACGCATTTTATTGATATCAATTGCGTGTCTATCGCGATACATATCGTTTTCGTTTTATCGCCCAGCCCTAGTTTGGAGGAAACTCAATCCAGGGTTTGCCATATGGGCAGTCGTATCCCCCCTTGGAAGGGGAATGGCGCTGCAAGCGAGACACGGAGTTAGTCTTCCTGCACATTACCTGTTTGTACCCAACACACGAGAAGAAACCGGCTCCACCTGGAGATTGTAGAATCTTCTGAAGGTATTAGTTGTCGTCCAGCTGACGCCAACGCCTAGGAGGAGGCAACACTCTGAGGGGGCATGGCTCGCCTTGGGACTGGTACGTCAAGACGATGGCATCCACTATCCAGTGTACCAACCTCTGTTTGGAGACAGCCTTTCCCTTCTGCTGACCTCCAAACGAGCTGCTCTGAGCTTCTGGAAATCTGCGTGCGGTCCTTGTAAGTACGCAAGGCACGAACGGGACACAGCGGCGAAAGAGCTGGGTCTGCCTCCTCCAGGGGCAGCGGCTGGTCCTAAAATGGAGTGGTGGAAACTTTGGAGGGTTTAGTGGTCTGTGGGACGGGATGCATGGCCTTCCTGCGGAGGCTCGACAGGGCGGCCGAGAGGTTGTTTCCTGTCGCGCCGGAGCAGATGTAGATTCCTTAGGGTACTTTCTAGGGGTGTAACGGTACACGTATTCGTATTGAACCGTTTCGGTACAGGGCTTTCGGTTCGGTGCACGCGTGTACCGAACGGTTATGAATGCAATCTTTAACAGTTAACAGTCGGCTTGTTTAAAGCGTGGAACACACTTCAATCCGAGTTCCCACACGAACATATTGAGTATTCAGTCCATTTTATCACGAAATTCAAACGATAAATGGCGTTTTAACGCTCTTTAATGTGACGTGACTGATAGACGTGTATCAGTTCAACTTCAAGCGGCCACACACGAGTGAATGCGATCATCTCTTCCTAAAGAATAAACATAAATTAATATCTCTTAAGGTATATTGAGGATATATTACAACTAGTGGTCGGCCGTTATCGGTGTTAACGAGAGACTCTTATTGGGCGATAAAAAAAATATTGCCGTTAATCTATTCTCAAAGTTGGGTTGGGAGCTGGGTCTATACTACGCAAGCTATGATGACTTTCACCTTGATATTTTAGCGCGGATGTACAGCTAGCCGAATTGCACTGTAGTGGGCGAGAGAACGAGTCTTCGAACCTGTGTGTATGCCTACTAGTGTTGTCAAAAATATGGATATTTCGCTATGTATCGATACTGAAATATCTGAAACGATACAATACTCATTTTCTACAGTATCGATATCAGCTGCGCTCTCCTCTCTGACGTGACACGCACCGCCTCCTCTCATTCTGTCCGGTTAATCCTCTGAACATTGCAAACGCGTGTTCTGCTGGACTTTTGTTAGTATTGGTGTGACCGGTCTGAATTTCGTGCGGGGTTGCACATAACGTTAATTCTACTAATTCCCACAGTTTTCGCGCTCGCATCTGAAGCGCACACACACATACCGTAATAAAGCCGCCTCTGACACACAAGTGCAAAATGAGCTCCTTTTTCCAGCTTATTA
The DNA here is from genome assembly GCA_023566225.1 of Romanogobio albipinnatus. Classification (NCBI taxonomy): domain Eukaryota; kingdom Metazoa; phylum Chordata; class Actinopteri; order Cypriniformes; family Gobionidae; genus Romanogobio; species Romanogobio albipinnatus. The sequence goes on along the minus strand of CM042246.1, from coordinate 1,920,270 downwards.
ATGGTCAAATACACTCAACAAATGTCTCAATGCCCATCTTGGTGAGTTTTAACGTAAACACAGTCGTAACCAGCTCACAGGAACAGTGCTTGGATATGCGTGCGTCAGGTCTTAAAGGGACAGAAGTTATTTATTATTCAAACTACAAAAAGACAAACGATCACTTATGAGCAAACATATTCTGAATGCCTTCGAATGAATCTAGATTAATCTAGATTTAAAAAAATGAATCTATGCCCACCACTAATTACAATTTACTGAAATGTATCATATGTCGTGTAATCATAATCGTTCCATCTGTGTTTCAACCGCGGAAAGACAATAAAACAGCTTGTAAACAATGTCATGTAGAATCACGTTTACCTCAGAAGTCATTCAGTGTCCACAGCTGTGAGCTCACTAGAGAAATCAACTCTTTCACTGAATACATGCACTATATTAGCCGTTATATTCATTATATTAGCCGTTATATTCATTATATTAGCCGTTATATTCATTATATTAGCCGTTATATATTCATTATATTAGCCGTTATATTCACTATATTAGCCGTTATATTCATTATATTAGCCGTTATATATTCATTATATTAGCCGTTATATATTCATTATATACTACTTAGCCTGTTAGTGATGTCTTGTTTATTTAATGTATGTTTAAATAAACCTGTCATGAAAATTACAGCTACTAAATGATTATATTTCAACAACGAATTGGAGAAAAAATTATAATAATTAGATTTAGAAGTTAATGCAAAAACTGCCTTATGTGAAGCTTATGAGTGTTGATTATTATATCTAAAAATAAATAGCAACTGAATTTAGGCTAATAGGTTGGGCTCTGTTGTTAATCTTTAATAGCTATATGTAAGTAAGGGCTCCCTATATAGTTTACAGCATTATCTTTAAGAAACTTTTAGTTTTAACTGAATTCATTTAAGGACAGACACAATTTTTTTTCCATTAAACCACTGTTGAATAAAAATTAATAAAAGGCAATTTTGTAAAATTGCTGTACCGAAACCATAACGAACCGTGACTTCAAAACCAAGGTACGTACCGAACCGTTAGTTTTGTGTACCGTTACACCCCTAGTGCTTTCACATCTCTAGTTCAGTTCATTTGGTCCGAACCAAGGGTAAACAATTATACATTGTAGCATTTTTCAGCTTTTTTGGTTCCTTTTCACACCACACTGATTGCTTTGGTCCGAACCAGTTGAAACGAACCAAAATGCAGTCACATGACAACATCCACATCACTCATTGGCCATGGCGTATTTCCTAAACTGCGACTGCACGGGCTGGTTTTATCCCTGGCCATAATCTATTACATTGTTTGTATACACCAGAATATGCAAAAAATAAATTTCTATAATGAAGCGCGGATGCGGCTTGAAAACACCGCTCTAATGCACTGCAAACGGCGAGCGGAGATCGTGCTGTTCTTGTGAGTTTTCCAAAGTTGGGACCTAAAATTATAGATATACATAATAAAGGCTAGATGTCTCGTCCGCGCTGCTGGCCAATGGAGGTCGACGTCCACACCTGGCGGCCATCTTGTCACAGTCAGCTCGCTCACTCGTAACATTGTGTTTTAATGGTGCATGCACTTTTTAAATAACCATAACTTGCTCAATTTTCTACCGATTTTCAAACTGTTTGGTTTGTTATAAACGTCAGAGATGTAGTTATGAAACATTATTCATAATTTGTTCAAGCATCCATAATTACACTCACCTAAAGGATTATTAGGAGCACCATACTAATACTGTGTTTGACCCCCTTTGGCCTTCAGAACTGCCTTAATTCTACGTGGCATTGATTCAACAAGGAGCTGAAAGCATTCTTTAGAAATGTTGGCCCATATTGATAGGATAGCATCTTGCAGTTGATGGAGATTTGTGGGATGCACATCCAGGGCACGAAGCTCCCGTTCCACCACATCCCAAAGATGCTCTATTGGGTTGAGATCTGGGGACTGTGGGGGCCATTTTAGTCCAGTGAACTCATTGTCATGTTCAAGAAACCAATTTGAAATGATTGGAGCTTTGTGACATGGGGCATTATCCTGCTGGAAGTAGCCATCAGAGGATGGGCACATGCTGGTCATAAAGGGATGGACATGGTCAGAAACAATGCTCAGGTAGGCCATGGCATTTAAACCATGCCCAATTGGCACTAAGGGGCCTAAAGTGTGCCAAGAAAACATCCCCCACACCATTACACCACCACCACCAGCCTGCACAGTGGTAACAAGGCATGATGGATCCATGTTCTCATTCTGTTTACGCCAAATTCTGACTCTACCATCTGAATGTCTCAACAGAAATCCAGACTCATCAGACCAGGCAACATTTTTCCAGTCTTCAACTGTCCAATTTTAGTGAGCTTGTGCAAATTGTAGCCTCTTTTTCTTTTTTGTGTGGATTAAGGTAGTGCAAAGAAGTATGGACAGAAGCTATCCGAAAAAAAGTGTAAAGTGCAGTGGAAGTGGTTGCATATTACAGTTAGAAGTACGGTGCAAAATGCAAATGTAAACAGTTGGTACTGTGAATACAGTCGGCAGTGCAAATGAGCATAATCCAGTTAAGGTATGGTAGTGCAAGATGCATAAGTAAACAGTTTTTCCAGTAGTGCAAATAAAGTGAAGGCAGATGTGAGGTAGGAGAGTTGGCAGTATATGAGGGGAGTGGATCAACGGGGGTTCGAGTTCAATAAAGAGACAGCTCTGGGGAAAAAACTGTTCTTTAGTCTGCTGGTCCTGGTCCGGAGGATCCTGAAACGCCTGCCGGAGGGCAGGAGAGAAAACAGTCTGTGGGCTGGGTGAGAGGAGTCCTTGAGGATGCTGTGAGCTCGATGCAGGCAGCGTTTCCTCTGGATGTGCTCGATGGCAGGTAGTGGAGTCCATGTGATGCGCTGGGCAGTTTTCACCACCCGCTGCAGTGCCTTGCGCTCCGCAACAGAGCAGCTCCCATACCATACTGCCACACAGTTGGTCAGGATGCTTTCTATTGCGCAGCGGTAGAAGTTCACCAGGATAGCCGAGGAGAGCTGATTCTTCCTTAGTGTCCTCAGGAAGAAGAGGCGCTGGTGAGCCTTCTTGACCAGACTGGAGGTGTTGGTTGTCCACGACATGTCCGCCGAGATGTGGATCCCCAGGAA
>CM042246.1:1717107-1909607 GCA_023566225.1 Romanogobio albipinnatus | reverse complement strand
CTCAGAACACGACTCATGAATCTCAGAACACGACTCATGAATCTCAGAACACGACCTCATGAATCTCAGAACACGACTCATGAATCTCAGAACACGACTCATGAATCTCAGAACACGACCTCATGAATCTCAGAACACGACTCATGAATCTCAGAACACGACTCATGAATCTCAGAACACGACTCATGACTCTCAGAACACGACCTCATGAATCTCAGAACACGACTCATGAATCTCAGAACACGACCTCATGAATCTCAGAACACGACCTCATGAATCTCAGAACACGACTCATGAATCTCAGAACACGACCTCATGAATCTCAGAACACGACTCATGACTCTCAGAACACGACCTCATGAATCTCAGAACACGACCTCATGAATCTCAGAACACGACCTCATGAATCTCAGAACACGACTCATGAATCTTAGAACACGACCTCATGAATCTCAGAACACGACCTCATGAATCTCAGAACACGACCTCATGAATCTCAGAACACGACCTCATGAATCTCAGAACACGACCTCATGAATCTCAGAACACGACTCATGAATCACAGAACACGACTCATGAATCTCAGAACACGACTCATGAATCTCAGAACACGACCTCATGAATCTCAGAACACGACTCATGAATCTCAGAACACGACTCATGAATCTCAGAACACGACTCATGAATCTCAGAACACGACTCATGAATCTCAGAACACGACCTCATGAATCTCAGAACACGACCTCATGAATCTCAGAACACGACTCATGAATCTCAGAACACGACCTCATGAATCTCAGAACACGACTCATGAATCTCAGAACACGACTCATGAATCTCAGAACACGACTCATGAATCTCAGAACACGACTCATGAATCTCCGAACACGACTCATGAATCTCAGAACACGACTCATGAATCTCAGAACACGACTCATGGATCTCAGAACACGACTCAAGAATATCAGAACACGACTCATGGATCTCAGAACACGACTCATGGATCTCAGAACACGACTCATGGATCTCAGAACACGACTCATGAATCTCAGAACACGACTCATGAATCTCAGAACACGACTCATGGATCTCAGAACACGACTCATGAATCTCAGAACACGACTCATGAATCTCAGAACACGACTCATGGATCTCAGAACACGACTCATGGATCTCAGAACACGACTCATGAATCTCAGAACACGACTCATGAATCTCAGAACACGACCTCATGAATCTCAGAACACGACTCATGAATCTCCGAACACGACTCATGAATCTCCGAACACGACTCATGAATCTCAGAACACGACTCATGAATCTCAGAACACGACTCATGAATCTCAGAACACGACTCATGACTCTCAGAACACGACTCATGAATCTCAGAACACGACTCATGAATCTCAGAACACGACTCATGAATCTCAGAACACGACCTCATGAATCTCAGAACACGACTCATGACTCTCAGAACACGACTCATGAATCTCAGAACACGACTCATGAATCTCAGAACACGACTCATGAATCTCAGAACACGACCTCATGAATCTCAGAACACGACTCATGAATCACAGAATACGACTCATGAATCTCAGAACACGACTCATGAATCTCAGAACACGACTCATGAATCTCAGAACACGACTCATGAATCTCCGAACACGACTCATGAATCTCAGAACACGACTCATGAATCTCAGAACACGACTCATGAATCTCAGAACACGACTCATGGATCTCAGAACACGACTCATGGATCTCAGAACACGACTCATGAATCTCAGAACACGACCTCATGAATCTCAGAACACGACCTCATGAATCTCAGAACACGACTCATGAATCACAGAATACGACTCATGAATCTCAGAACACGACTCATGAATCTCAGAACACGACTCATGAATCTCAGAACACGACTCATGAATCTCCGAACACGACTCATGAATCTCAGAACACGACTCATGAATCTCAGAACACGACCTCATGAATCTCAGAACACGACTCATGAATCTCAGAACACGACCTCATGACTCTCAGAACACGACTCATGAATCTCAGAACACGACTCATGAATCTCAGAACACGACTCATGAATCTCAGAACACGACCTCATGAATCTCAGAACACGACTCATGAATCTCAGAACACGACCTCATGAATCTCAGAACACGACTCATGAATCTCAGAACACGACTCATGAATCTCAGAACACGACTCATGAATCTCAGAACACGACTCATGAATCTCAGAACACGACTCATGAATCTCAGAACACGACCTCATGAATCTCAGAACACGACTCATGAATCACAGAACACGACTCATGAATCTCAGAACACGACTCATGAATCTCAGAACACGACTCATGAATCTCAGAACACGACTCATGAATCTCAGAACACGACTCATGAATCTCAGAACACGACTCATGAATCTCAGAACACGACTCATGAATCTCAGAACATGACCTCATGAATCTCAGAACACGACTCATGAATCTCAGAACACGACTCATGAATCTCAGAACACGACTCATGAATCTCAGAACACGACTCAAGAATCTCAGAACACGACCTCATGAATCTCAGAACACGACTCATGAATCTCAGAACACGACTCATGAATCTCAGAACACGACTCATGAATCTCAGAACACGACTCATGAATCACAGAACACGACTCATGAATCACAGAACACGACTCATGAATCTCAGAACACGACTCATGAATCTCAGAACACGACTCATGAATCTCAGAACACGACTCATGAATCTCAGAACACGACTCATGAATCTCAGAACACGACTCATGAATCTCAGAACACGACTCATGAATCTCAGAACACGACTCATGAATCTCAGAACACGACTCATGAATCTCAGAACACGACTCATGAATCTCAGAACACGACTCATGAATCACAGAACACGACCTCATGAATCTCAGAACACGACTCATGAATCACAGAACACGACTCATGAATCACAGAACACGACCTCATGAATCTCAGAACACGACTCATGAATCACAGAACACGACTCATGAATCTCAGAACACGACTCATGAATCTCAGAACACGACTCATGAATCTCAGAACACGACTCATGAATCTCAGAACACGACTCATGAATCTCAGAACACGACCTCATGAATCTCAGAACACGACTCATGAATCACAGAACACGACTCATGAATCTCAGAACACGACTCATGAATCTCAGAACACGACTCATGAATCTCAGAACACGACTCATGAATCTCAGAACACGACTCATGAATCTCAGAACACGACTCATGAATCTCAGAACACGACTCATGAATCTCAGAACATGACCTCATGAATCTCAGAACACGACTCATGAATCTCAGAACACGACTCATGAATCTCAGAACACGACTCATGAATCTCAGAACACGACTCAAGAATCTCAGAACACGACCTCATGAATCTCAGAACACGACTCATGAATCTCAGAACACGACTCATGAATCTCAGAACACGACTCATGAATCTCAGAACACGACTCATGAATCACAGAACACGACTCATGAATCACAGAACACGACTCATGAATCTCAGAACACGACTCATGAATCTCAGAACACGACTCATGAATCTCAGAACACGACTCATGAATCTCAGAACACGACTCATGAATCTCAGAACACGACTCATGAATCTCAGAACACGACTCATGAATCTCAGAACACGACTCATGAATCTCAGAACACGACTCATGAATCTCAGAACACGACTCATGAATCTCAGAACACGACCTCATGAATCTCAGAACACGACTCATGAATCACAGAACACGACTCATGAATCTCAGAACACGACCTCATGAATCTCAGAACACGACTCATGAATCTCAGAACACGACTCATGAATCTCAGAACACGACTCATGAATCTCAGAACACGACTCATGAATCTCAGAACACGACTCATGAATCTCAGAACACGACTCATGAATCTCAGAACATGACCTCATGAATCTCAGAACACGACTCATGAATCTCAGAACACGACTCATGAATCTCAGAACACGACTCATGAATCTCAGAACACGACTCAAGAATCTCAGAACACGACCTCATGAATCTCAGAACACGACTCATGAATCTCAGAACACGACTCATGAATCTCAGAACACGACTCATGAATCTCAGAACACGACTCATGAATCACAGAACACGACTCATGAATCACAGAACACGACTCATGAATCTCAGAACACGACTCATGAATCTCAGAACACGACTCATGAATCTCAGAACACGACTCATGAATCTCAGAACACGACTCATGAATCTCAGAACACGACTCATGAATCTCAGAACACGACTCATGAATCTCAGAACACGACTCATGAATCTCAGAACACGACTCATGAATCTCAGAACACGACCTCATGAATCTCAGAACACGACTCATGAATCTCAGAACACGACTCATGAATCTCAGAACACGACCTCATGAATCTCAGAACACGACTCATGACTCTCAGAACACGACTCATGACTCTCAGAACACGACCTCATGAATCTCAGAACACGACTCATGAATCTCAGAACACGACTCATGAATCTCAGAACACGACTCATGAATCTCAGAACACGACTCATGAATCTCAGAACACGACTCATGAATCTCAGAACACGACCTCATGAATCTCAGAACACGACTCATGAATCTCAGAACACGACTCATGAATCTCAGAACACGACCTCATGAATCTCCGGACCTGAACACGTGCGGCTCACAAAGACAATGGTTGGAACTGTAAAACTAAAAATTATTATTGTTTTAAATTTATATGTTTACTCATTATTTTCAATAATTGTTCTTTATTTTCCACAAAGACAGTGAAGGTTATTTATAGATTTTTTACTCTAATTAGAAAACAGATATTACTTGTTTTCCAAATTACAGTAAAAATCATAACCATAATTTGTAGTGCAGTTATGAGAATTTCCGTTTTGGACTCAATTTTCTTTATGCAAATAATATAGTTTACTTGTATTATTATTATTATTATTTTATTATTATTATTATTTTGAGGTGAAAAGTGACCAAGACTAAGTCACATAATCAAGGGAACAGGCGAGTCACATCAGCTCAGTTTCACTCGTCCTCATCTGACGTGAGATTAGATTATAAACCGAAGGAGTGTAAGTGTGTGTGTGTGTGTGTGTGTGTGTCTGTGTGTTAGTGTGTGTTTCCTTTCAGTGTTGTATCTTGTGTAAGATATTCTGCATGTATGATCATTAATATGTGCAGTCGAGCTGTGGTTCATGTGCCGGTCTCCTCCAAACCCAATGTCATGCTCGTAAACAGGTAATGATGTCACTTCCTGTAGTCAAAGTGGAAGCGCCTGGATCGCGTCCAGCAGAATCCTGGAGAGCAGGAGCTCAAACTATTAAATCAGTTCTGTTCTCTCCAACAAAGCTGACATCAGATATAAATATTAGTTCAAAAACTTAAACGAAACAAAAATTGGAAATGTTGCCATGGTAATAATCTGAAATAAACACAAATGAAACCGAACTATATGCAATTACTATAAAATTAAACTAAAATTAACATTAGAATATTAATAAAACTATGATCAAACAAAAGCTGCTGTGCCGTTCTCAATTTAGAAACGCTGTGAATAAACTTTTAGGACCACAAAATATGAAACATTATCTTTGTTTTAATAAATATTTCATGGCATCGTTCCAGCTCACAGGGAACGTTCTCTGAATGTTCTTCCTGTAACGTTTATAGAACGTTTCTCAAAGTTATCTGCTCTTTAATAAAGTTCTCAAAACATTAGCAGAAAAACATTATTTATAAGTTATAGGCATTGAGTGGGACACCCCCCCCCCCCCCCCCCCCTCAATAATTGGAAATGGCCAAATTGCAGACAGGATGCCAGACATTTTAAAAAGTTACATTTTGATCTGTTCTGCCTCAGCTCGTCAATGTCAAAATGGTGGCCAATCAGATCACAGGAGGCGGGGCTTAATGTTCACTGAAGACGAGTGTGAATTCAAACGCTTTGAGTTTTTACAGTGAAAGATAAACGTTACTAAACATTTCTTATTTGAATTATGCAAACATGCAAACTACTCAACTTTCTAATGTAATTTCGCCCTTTTGAATTTAAAATATGCAATCATATACACCGATCAGGCATAACATTATGACCTAATATTGTGTTGATGACCCATCGAGGTTGCACTGTGGTATCTGATCTAAGATGTTAGCAGCAGATCCTTTAAGTCCTGTAAGTTGCGAGGCGGGGCCTCCATGGATCGGACTTGTTTGTTCAGCACATCCCACAGATGCTCGATTGGATTGAGATCTGGGGAATTTGGACTCAAAGCATTCCTGAAGCATTTGTGCACATGCAAGGTTTGTTCTGCACATGCAAGGTTTGTTCTGTGTCGTCTAGCCGTCACAATCTGGCCCTTGTCAAACTCCCTCAAATCCTCACGCTTGGCCATTTCTCCTGCTTCTAACACATCAACTCTGAGGACAACATGTTCACTTGCTGCCGAATATATCCCACCCACTAACAGATCATCAGTGTTACTCACTTCATCGGTCATAATGTTATGCCTGATCGGTGTATATTATAACTGATTCATTTTAAACTGATTACCAGTAGGTTTTAAACCCTAATGTATATCTTACCCTAACACATGTAATGCATAACTCAAAATGCAGGTAAAACAGAAAACTCTTTAATTTGAACATTAGGGCCTTTTTACAGATCTCGTGACACTGTGTGTTAAAGACGGGCAGAGGAGAGCTCCTGTGCAGGAACACAGATCTGAACGGATCACATTAAGTGGATCAGACGTCTGATAATCCAATGGACACCTGTCACGCTCACACACACCTGCGTCTGTGTGTGTGTGTGTGTGTGTGTTTGAGTCAGCGGCTGATTCTTCAAAACACAACCTATATGAGTAATCAATAAACCCATCATGTGTCATGTACACGTGTCAGAGGGAGTTTCACACACACACACACCCACACACACACACACACACACTCTCACTCTCTTTTTTAATTACTTTAAGACTGTGTGTGTTTTGAGTAAAATTTAGTGGCTTCTTCAGTTTTGCAGTTTTATGCTTTTCCATTTCTAATGTTTGTTGAGGTTTTGTGCGCCAAACTTAATTTACTCGTGCACATTATTCATTATCATTCATCATTTTAATAGTGCATAAAGATCAAACTAACTAAACTAGCTTGTGTGTGTGTGTGTGTGTGTGTGTGCGTGTGTGTGCGTGTGTGTGTGTGTGTGTGCGTGTGTAAGTGACTGTGCATGTGTGTGTGCGAGTGTGCTTAAGTGAGTGTTTGTGTGTGTGTGCGCGTCCATGTGTATGTGTGTTTGTGTGTGTCCGTGAGTGTGTGTATGTGTGTGTGTGAGTCCATCTGTGTGTGTGAGTGTGCTTGAATGAGTGTTTGTGTGTGTGTGTGTGTGTCCGTCCGTGTGTGTTTGTGTGTGTCCGTGTGTGTGTGTGTGTGTGTGTGTGTGTGTGTGCATCCGTCCGTGTGTGTGTGTCCTCGAGTGAGTGTTTGTGTGCGTGTGTGCGTCCATGTGTGTGTCCATGTGTGTCCATGTGTGTCCGTGTGTGTGCGTGTGTGTTTGTGTTTTTGAATGTGTGTGTGTGTAAGTGTGCTTGTGTGTGTTTGCGTGTGTGTGAATGTGAGTGTTTGTGTTTGTGTGTGTGTGCATGTCCATGTGTGAGTGTGTGTTTGTGTGTCCGTGTGAGTGTGTGCTTGTGTGTGTGTGAATGTGTGCGTGTGTAAGTGACTGTGCATGTGTGTGTGTGCGTCTGTCCGTGTGTGTGTGCTTGAGTGAGTGTTTGTGTGTGTGTGCGCATCCGTGTGTGTGTGTGTGTGTGTGTGTGTTTGTGTGTGTGTGTGTGTGTGCGTCCGTCCGTGTGTGTGTGTTATTATTATTATTATTTTTTTTATTATTTTTTTTTATTATTATTATTATTTTGAGGTGAAAAGTGACCAAGACTAAGTCACATAATCAAAGGAACAGGCGAGTCACATCAGCTCAGTTTCACTCGTCCTCATCTGACATGAGATTAGATTATAAACCGAAGGAGTGTAAGTGTGTGTGTGTGTGTGTGTGTGTGTGAGTGAGTGTTTGTGTTTGTGTGTGTGCGCGTCCATGTATGAGTGTGTGTCCTTGTGTGTGCGTAAGTGTGTGTGTGTGTGTGTGTGTGTGTGTGTGTGTGTTTGTGAATGTGTGTGTTTGCATGTGAGTGTGTGTGAATGTGAGTGTTTGTTTGTGTGTGTGCGCTTCCATGTGTGTTTGTGTGTCCGTGTGTGTGTGTTTGTGTGCGTGAGTGTTTGTGTGTGTGTGTGTTTGTGAATGTATGTGTGTGTGTGTAAGTGTGCATGTGTGTGTGAGTGTGTTTGCGTGTGATTGTGTGTGAATGTGAGTGTTTGTGTGTGTGTGTGTCCGTGTGTGTGTATGTGTGTATGCGTGTGTGTGTGAGAGAATGCGCGAGTGTGTGTGCAGCTTTAAATAGGATTGTATTGTTCTTAAACTGTGTGAGACAGCAGACGTTCTCTCAGCATCTTCATCAGACACGGGTCAGTTCTGGATGTCTCTGAATGAGAAAAACACACACACACACACACACGTTTCTTTGTGCTCATCAGATAAATGCTAATCTGACACCATGCTAATCTCTTTGTCTTCGCAGTGAGGATGAAGCGATTAAAGCGTGTGCTAGCAGCTCATTAGCATGTGTTATTAGTTCCACTAATCGTCTGGAGGCCTTCAGGAACGGCCTGCTCTGATTGGCTGCAGACGATGGGAAAAGTTTCAGCCATTTTCTTGTTTATACGAGCGGGATTTTCTGTGTGTGTTGCCGCACTGTACGCGGACGATGCGATCAGAGGCTGAGTTTATGCATGGAGCAAATTCATTTTAATGTCAGCGAGAGGGGGCAGATGTTTGAGTGGCTTCCCCTCTCTGTGCTTCTCCTCATCTGCTCTTGATTTAGCTCGATCCCCTCAGACTCGGGCTCTCGTCCCGGGCCCGGAGGCGGTGTTTCTGCCGTGTGCCTCACTGTTTTAAACAGCAGGATTGCATCTGTAAACCGTGCCGCCCCCTGCAACGCTCCAGATACATTCAAACATTCCAGAGAGTTTTGAGTCGGAGATTAGCGCGTGGAGGAGTGCAGACAGATGCCACCCGCCTCAGCTCGGGATCTGGGCAGAGATGCTTGGGATTGAGGAGTTAATCTGCGCTGCTAGAATATCAAACCATCTGTGTTTAATGAGTTAAGCAGGGTCCAAACTCAACCGGTCACACCTGCCAAAAGCCAGAGATTCAGATCTGCTCTTAAGCATTTCTTCACGAAGCTCAGTTTTAATGTGAACGAGACAGTTCGTTTATTTAAATCCTTCCTTGGCGTGATATGTTGCAACTCACCCGTCAACCGGTGCATAACGCTGATTTATTTACTAGTCATAGAAGACTGTGCAACACTCACACACACATATACACAGATCAGGCATAACATTATGACCTGATATTGTGTTGGTGACCCGTCAAGGCATGGACTCCACTAGACCCCTGCTGTGGGATCTGGCACCAATATATTAGCAGCAGATCCTTTAAGTCCTGTAAATTGTGAGGCGGGGCCTCCATGGATCGGACTTGTTTGTTCAGCACAGTGTTAATTTTGACAGCAAATTTTGATTTAGTTTTAGTCATAGTCTTTTGACTAAAATGTCATTTAGATTTAGTCATATTTTAGTCGCCTGAATTGTTTTTAGCTTTAGTCTAGTTTTAGTCGACTAAATATCATAAGATTTTAGTCGACTACAACTACAGTAGAGTTAGTCTCCTAAAATCTAATGAGTTTAGTTCAATTGTAATACATTAAACATTTAAGCGTCACATGACCGACTGTCACTTGAACTGACATTCTGACATCATTTTGTTTTTGACATTAAAAATACACGAAAGAGCTCAATTCACTTTTTTAAAAACCTCTATATAGTTTTTATAACTTTGTATTTCTGTTTTAGTCAGTATATCAGGTTAAGCTAAAGCTTCAAATAAGTTTGTTTATTTTTTTCTTTTTTATTTCAGTTAACATTTATTTAATTTCAAGTAATGAAGATTTTTTAAATGGTTTTAGTGAACTATTATAACCCTGATACTTTATTGAATATGTGTCAAATACTGCTCTTTCCTCCTGACTATGAATTAAATGGGAATGAAATTAAATACAGTTTATTGTGTAACCAAAAACGAATATATAATGCGTGACTTTTAATGATAAACAAGCTCGAAATACACCGGGACTCTTATTTTGAAATGTCTCTGTTGCAGTTGCAGGAGCTCATTCAAGTTCAGATGAGGAGATAAAATAAGCATTGTTAACCGTCTAAAACACATTACTATATAAACATGGTAAAGTAAACACTGTCATTATTCATCAGCATTAGTTCATAAACAATATCCTGGCATAAATGTGTGTTATTGATTGATTGAGCCGCTCTGGAGCGCTGGATTGGGGATGAGTCTGTAGATCAGCTCAGATCAAATGTGTTCATCTGTGACACAGGACATCAGTTCTGACCCGATCTCTTCCCTAATCGTCCCTCACTAACATTCTCCTCTCGTTTTTATTTGTTGACGAAAATGACAGTTGATTTTCGTCATAGTTTTTGTCATCAACACTAGTTTTTATTTAGTTATCGTCTCGTTTTCGTCAGTGAAAAAAGGTAGTTGACGAAAATTATGACGAAAATTATTTGTCACGAAATTAACACTGATTCAACGTGATGTAGAAGAACACGTGATCATCAGACCAGGCCACCTTCTTCCACTGCTCTGGTCCAGTTCTGATGCTCACGGGCCACTGTTGGTGCTTTGGGCGGTGGACAGGGGTCAGCATGGGCACTGGTCAGCGGCTGTGCCGCCCCATACTCCTCAAACTGAGATGCTCTGTGTGTTCTGACCCCTTTCTATCAAAACCAGCATTAACTTCTGGAGCAGTTTGAGCTCCAGTAGCTCGTCTGTTTGATCGGACCACACGGGCCAGCCTTCGCTCCACACGGGCATCAATGAGCCTCGGCCGCCCATGACCCTGTGGCCGGTTCTCCACTGGTCCTTCCTTGGAGCACTTTTGATAGAGACTGACCACTGCAGACCGGGAACACCCCACAAGAGCTGCAGTTCTGGAGATGCTCTGACCCAGTCGTCTAGCCGTCACAATCTGGCCCTTGTCAAACTCGCTCAAATCCTCACGCTTGGCCATTTCTCCTGCTTCTAACACGTCAACTCTGAGGACAACATGTTCACTTGCTGCCGAATATATCAGGAGATGATCAGTGTTACTCACTTCACCGGTCATAATGTTATGCCTGTTAAACATGTTTTTCTCTTTGTGTTTGTAGGATCACCATCTCTAAGCGGTTCTGGTACAGTGATGGTGCTGGTCGGTGATGTGAATGATAATATCCCATCATTCAGTTCGATGTCTTTCCACACGACTATTCCTGAAGATGCGCCCACCGGAACGGACGTCCTGTTGCTCAACAGCTCGGACTCGGACGTCGGACTCAATGGAGTGATCAGGTACACATTTTTACAAACTTCAAATGTTTAGTCTCTTTATATTTGGGTTTCCCCAAAAGTTTAGCCACGTCTCACACACACTTGTTCCCATACAACGCTATCTCTAAAGTGCCCCTGTGTGAGCTCATGTGGGGGCAACATGTTCCATTTTCCCAAAAACGTGCTAATGAGGATGATAATGGAGTGTGACAGACAGATCAGAGTCCAGTGGGTGGAAACAAGACATCAGTTCTTAATACTTCACAGATCCAACATCATAGTTCTCACCGATCATGTGTCACTCATGAACTTGCGTGATGGAGGGCGATGCGTGACTGTGGATGATGTTGTTGTCTTCTCGCTAGGGTTGTTTTTCACACTTTGTTCTGTAATTTGTGGAATTCCCGTCTCACTGACACAAGCGCGCAGTGGAGTTGCCATGTGTGCATGTTACTGTCAGAACGAGTTTGTGTCACAGGCCCCGAAAATGAACCTCACTGAAACTCAAAACAGCATGGGGACGACTCGAATGTGCTGTTTCTGATCAGTGCGGGTTCACTGGTGCTTAGCTGAGAGAACATGCGGCGGGAGTTAGGAAAGAGACAGAAAGATGAAGAAAGAATGAGTCTTCCCGCCACCCAGAGGATAACATACTTGGAGAATAAAGTTCTGAAGGCTTGCTTATAAGGAATTTGCCTTGGGGCAGGTGCTGACACAGTACACAGAGAAACATATTCAATGAAACATATCCTTTTTGTAGCTCAAATGGTAGCTAGGAATGCCAAGGCCATGGGTTTGATTCTCAAGGCACTGATAAAATATGTAATTTGAATGCGTGTAAATAACCTTGGATAAAAGTGTCTGCTAAATGCATAATATGAATAATATCACACGGGTAAGAAGTGCGATATGGCTGTATATCAGATTAGGCCGTAGTTAATCACAGCTCGCTGATATACAGCCATATCGCACGGCTACAAGTGTGATACAACAGTTTGATGGCACAAGGGAGTAAATAAACAAACCCTTTAAAAACCCTATTTTGTGCAGAACTTCCTTCCACCACGGATTCCCATCCCAAGCCTCCGTTGCTAATTCAGAAATGTCACGTTAGAGCCAAGCGGCTCCTCCCGCAGTTTCTCCTGAAGCCGATACTGAAGTGAGTTAAACTGCAGTTCATGGACTGGCCACTAGAGACATACTCCAGAAGGAGCAGAATCTCATTGAGCTCATGTTAAAATGCCCAGCTTTAAAGCAGAAGAACACATGTTTACAGTCTGGGACAAACTGTGCTTTTGGTCTGTACGGCTAATGTTGCCCTTCATGACGACTGTGAGGGGGGGAATGTTTTTATAACTCATTCGTTTACATTATATAAAGCCTTAAAGTTCTGCATAATTAAGGGCGTGGCCACTTTGAGTGACAGGTGGATTGCCGTTTGTCTGCTGTCTGTTAGTCATCACCTTTGCTCTGCCTACATCCCGCCTCTTTGTCCATTTTCTGTTATCTGGGAGTGACGCTGACAAGATGGCGATGGCCAGCTCGACCCGACTTTACACTTCAGAACTGCTCTTCAGATCCTATGAGTGACGTCACAGACACTACGCCCATATTTGTTTTACAGTCTATGCTTAGAACGAGTAACGAAGGAGCGTTGAGTCGCTTCATTGAAGATTTACATTTATGCATTTAGCAGACGCTTTTATCCAAAGCGACTTACAACTTGGGGGTACATGAAGCGATAGGTCATGAATAGTCGAGAAGCGCAATAAGAGCCTGAAATCCTGAGACTGTGTACATTGCTCAGTGTAGCACAGGCTAGAGTAGGGAGGGAAGAAGGAAGAGAAAGAGGAAAGGAAAGGTTTTTTTTTTATTTATTTTTTTTATGAGGTTAAGTGCTCACGGAAGAGCTGAGTTTTAAGTTGACTTTTGAATGATGTCAATGATTCTGCGTTTCGGATGGCGTTGGGAAGATCGTTCCACCAGCTGGGAACGTTGAATGAAAATGTTCTGGAAAGGGATTTTTTCCCCTTCTGTGATGGTACCACAAGCCTTCGTTCCTTTGCTGAGCGAAGGCTTCTGGTTGGGGTGTGGATTTGTAGAATGGAGTCAAAGTAAGTCGGAGCTGAGCGTGTGGTGGCTCTGTATGCAAGCGTCAGCGCCTTAAACTTGATGCGAGCAGCGAGTGGTAGCCAGTGCAGGGAGATGAAGAGAGGTGTGACGTGGGTCCTTTTGGGCTCGTTGAAGACAAGACGTGCTGCTGCATTCTGGATCAGTCGAAGTTTTTGGATCGCACAAGAGGGGAGTCCAACCAGAAGCGCATTACAGTAGTCAAGTCTAGAAATAACCAGGGCCTGGACAAGAAGCTGTGTTGCGTGCTCTGTTAGGAACGGTCTAATCTTCCTGATGTTGTGGAGCGCAAACCGGCATGAGCGAGCTGTCTTAGAAATGTGTTCTCTGAAGGACAACTGGTCATCAAATGTTACTCCAAGATTTCTGACTGACTTTGATGGGGAAATCAAGGATATACCTAACTGGATGGTGAAGTCATGTTGTATGGTGGGACTGGCGGGGAAGATGAGAAACTCAGTCTTTTCCAGGTTGAGCTGCAGGTGATAATTTCTCATCCATGCAGAGATGTCAGCCAGACAGCTGGAGATTTGTGCAGCTACTGTGGGGTCGTCTGGGTGAAATGAAAGGTAGAGCTGAGTGTCATCAGCATAGCAGTGGTATGAGAAGCCATGTGCCTGAATGATGGGTCCCAATGAAGTAGTGTAGTTGGAGAAGAGGAGAGGACCAAGCACTGAGCCCTGGGGAACCCCAGTGGTCAGTGGATGTGCTTGGGATTCCTCTCCTCTCCAGGCAACCTTGAAAGACCTACCTGTGAGATAGGACTCAAACCAAAGGAGTGGAGTCCCTGTGATGCCCAGTGATGAGAGGGTGGACAGAAGAATCTGATGATTGACCGTGTCAAAGGCCGCAGATAGATCGAGCAGGACGAGGACTGATGATTTGGGGATTATTGACTTATGTAGAGTATTATGAGAGAGAGATCGACTAAACGAGTGTATTACCTTCATCTGACTGATGATTTGGAGATTATTGACTTATGTAGAGTATTATGAGAGAGAGATCGACTAAACGAGTGTATTACCTTCATCTGATATAGCATTCATTCTTCAGGTCCATGTCCATAATATCCATTATAAAAAATCTGTTTGAATATCCGCTGAGGAAAGCGATATCTTTGTCCTTTTAAAAGATTGACAGCACTAAAACAACTTCCTTGTTTACAACCACTCACTCATAAAGACCGTCCTTGACGGCATCTAGTGGTTTAATAATGTAACGTCACTGAAGTCGACTATTGCAATCACTTATGCTGTGTTCACACCAAACGTGAATAGAGCCTCAAAATCGCGTCTAGTTTGACGCTTGAACATTTTCAATCCATTCGTGCGTCCACAGTGAATTGGATGGCCGTATAAATTGAGCGTTTGAAGTGAAATAGACGCGCGCTCAAGGCGCTCCAGGGTAAATATGTCATAAAACACCACTCTGCCTCTTTTCATTCTCATTAAAAATATATATTAAACATTAATAGCCACACACATGTGGTCCAGGCAACGCCTACATTATCTTCACTGCATGTGTATTTAAATATCCTAAAAAATAAAGTTATGAAACTTCTCTTTGCCCTCAGTCAAAACGCTTCGGCAAACAAAAAATTATGATTCATGAGAGCAAAGATGGGCCGTTAGATCCACACAAGATGAATTATATCTCATGTTTAACCACCACAGAGACATCAGAGCCAGCGTCAGACGGCAGAAGGACTGTCCGAGGAAAGGCTGCTCTCGCCGGGGTTAATGAGCGCTGAGCACCGCTGATCCACTGGAGCTCACAACAAGATTTATTTTTTTAAATAGGCACTCTCTTTAGAAATAAATCACAGATTTGAGCTTTAACAACTACATTCTCACCTGAAAAAGTCTTAAAACCAGTGTCCACAAAAACTATGACGAAAATAGTCAAAAGACTATGACTAAAACTAAATCAAAATTTGCTGTCAAAATTAACACTGCTTAAAACTATATTTTGTGACACAATAGTAGTATTTTTAAATTATGCAGGGTTTCTCATCACGTCACTTCACCACGTGACAGCAGCAAGCAGGCTCCTGATTGGTTAACACGGCGCGAATAGATGTTCAGATATTTCAACTCGGGCGTCAGACGCAAATGCACAAAAAGCACCAAATAAAATCACTTGCGGTCGCTGGACCTCCAAATGCGCGTCAACGTGTCTTTCCATTGACTTAACATGGAAATCACTCGCTCCTGGCGCTCTATTTACGTTTGGTGTGAACGCAGCATAACGGACCCTTTCTCAATACCAAATATGCCATATTATTTATATAAAATAATGTGTTGAACAATAATATTTAAATTAACAGCATTAGCCATTATAAAAGACAATAGGAAACAAACACATGCAAACAATTCAGTCAAACGTACAAAATAAGCGCTCTAGCATGCCCTACAGGATTTAAAATAAACAGCCTTAATTTCCCCCTTAACCCAAATCGGTTTGCTCTGGAACAAGTAATAGATTAATAAGAACAAAGATTGCCAGTTTGATTTACCCCAAATAAATTATCTCGTGTTAAACCACTATCTACATACAGTAAGAGCCAGAAGCAAACTCCCGAAGGAAACGGATAGAGTGCTGTTACTGGGAAAATATCGCACAACTCTCGACCAATCAGATTCGAGAATCAGAAAGAACTGGTTCAAATCTTTTGATATGTGGGTAGTTGGAAAATAGCATGGTTTGGTGTCCGTGCATATATTGAATCTGTTGTGTTTGTGATTTACAGTTACAGTCTCAGTGGTGGGGACGGTCAGTTCTCCATTAACCCGTCCACAGGCTTGATCATCACCAGCTCCCTGCTGGATCGCGAGTCGCGGGCGAGTTACCAGCTGCTGGTGGTGGCATCGGACGGTGGACAGCCCACACCACTATCCAGCTCTGCCACAGTGTCCGTGGTGGTGGCCGACATCAACGATAACCCTCCACGTTTCCACCATCATCCATATGTCACGCACATACCTGCTTCTACTTCTACAGGTGCGTGTTCTGTTGCATGAGTTCATGGTTTCAATGAGTTTTGATCAGCATCTAATCACTTCTGTTCTGTTGTTGGCAGGCTCACTGGTCTTTGCGGTCACAGTAACAGATGAAGATTTTGGCTCAAATGCTCAACTTCACTATTCACTCACAGGACGCAATTCAGAAAAGTTCAAGATAGACCCGATCAGAGGTGCAATCACTGCCAATGAAAAACTCACAGGAAGCTCAGAGGTCACCTTCACAGTCCATGTAAAAGATGGAGGCACCAACCCCAAAACCGACAGCACGACAGTTACAGTTCGCTTTGTTACTGGAGGAGACTTTCCCCATATTAGACTCAAGGAGAAATCCTTCACCTTTCCAGAAAACCAACCCACAAACACAGTTGTAACTAAGGTGACCGGCTCATCACCCAGGGCCGGTCCTTTGTCGTACTATATTGCAAGTGGAAACCTGGACAATGCCTTCCACATAGATCAACTTTCCGGAGAGCTGTCTATCAAAAATCCTCTGGACTATGAGAATATTGAGAAGTACGTCTTATGGATAGAGGCCCGAGACCAAGGCTTTCCTCCTTATTCGGCCTACGAGAAAGTAGAGATCGCAGTGCTGGACGTTAATGACAACCATCCCGTTTTCAAGCAAGAGCCGTTCCACGCTGAGATTTTAGAAAGCCTCTCTCCTCAACGTGTGCTCATAGTCTCTGCATTCGACCAGGACAGCGGACCAAACGGGCAACTGGAATTTGCCATCATTGATGGCAACAAAGAAAACAGCTTCAGCATCAACCGGGCAACCGGTGAAATCCGCACAACACGACCACTGGATCGAGAGAAGGTCGCTCAGTATTCTTTGAGGGTGAAGGCGACGGATAGAGGTAACCCTCCGAAAAGCACGGCAGTCAAAGTCTTGATCAGTGTGCTGGACGTTAATGATAATGCTCCCAGATTCTCCAAAATCTTCAGTGCCACTGTACCTGAAAATGCACCAGTGGGCTTCACTGTGACCCGAGTAACCACCACCGATGAGGACGCAGGAGCTAACGCTATAAGCCGATACTCCATCAGCGACGCAAGTATTCCCTTCATCATCCACCCCAGCACAGGAGACATCACTATCAGTAGACCTCTGAACAGAGAGGACACAGACCACTACATTGCCAAAGTCACAGCACATGATTCAGGATGGGCGGTTAGCACAGACGTCACAATATTTGTGACAGATGTGAATGATAATGCTCCAAGATTTAGCAAGCCGTCATATTACCTAGACTATCCTGAGCTGACAGAGGTTGGATCCGTTGTGACTCAAGTCTCTGCCACAGATCCTGACGAGGGATTCAACGGTAAAATATTTTACTTCATCAGATCTCAAACGGAGTACTTCCGAATCAACTCCAGCTCTGGTGAGATCTTCATTAAACAGCAGCTAAGGTATCAAAACTCAAGTGGCCACAGTAACGTCAACGTAAACCGGCATAGTTTCATCGTCACCGCTTCAGACAGAGGCATCAAGCCACTCATGAGCGAAACCACAGTTATCATAAATGTTGTTGACAGCAATGATAACCCACCCATGTTTGAATCTTCTTTTTACTTTACTCCTGTCACTAAAAGTGTAAAAGTCGGCACCAGACTCCTCAAAGTCACAGCCCATGATCAGAAGGACTTTGGCCTGAACTCTGAAATAGAGTATTTAGTGTCTGGAGGCAACAGTTCCAGCAAGTTCCGCCTGGATAAACAAACTGGATCAGTTACAGTAGCGTCCTCGCTCAATGCAGACACTAATAAAGTTTACCTGCTGGAAATAACAGCAAGTGACAAAGGGAACCCTCCTCTGTCCGCTAGGACAACGGTCAGAATAGCTGTTACAGAAGAGAACCATCACACTCCAGAGTTTTCACAGAACCAAGTAACAGTCACTGTGTCTGAAGGTCTGGCTGTCGGCACAGCCATCCGCACCCTATCAGCACGAGATAAGGACAAGGACAAGCAAATGAATGGCCTAATTACGTATAGCATCTCCTCAGGCAATGACGACGGCTTGTTTTCAGTTCACAGTCAAACGGGTGTTTTATCCCTAGCAATGCCACTGGATTATGAGACAAAACAGAAGCATGAAATCAGAATTTCTGCAACAGATGGAGGGTGGATTGCCAAGACAAGCTATGTTACAGTTAACATCCATGTTACTGATATAAATGATAACCCTCCTGTGTTCGACCCTGTTGAGTACTTCCCAGTCGTGCAGGAGAATGTCCCCAGTGGCACTACTGTTGTAAAAATGAATGCGACGGATAAAGACTCTGGGCCAAATGCCCTGATGGCGTACGTCATTCAGTCATCAGACAGCGACTTATTCATAATTGACCCCAACACAGGAATCATCAACACACAAGGCTTCCTGGACTATGAAGCTAAACAGGTGTATCACCTGACTGTCAAAGCCTTTAACGTTCCAGATGAAGAACGATGTAGCTTTGCATATGTTAACATTCAGCTGAAAGGTGCTAATGAGTACGTCCCTCGTTTTGTGTCAAAGCAATACTACTTTGAGGTCTCCGAGGCAGCACCTAAAGGCACGGTCATTGGGGAGGTGTTCGCTAGCGACAGAGACTTGGGAGAAGACGGTGTAGTGTACTACTTGATTTTTGGCAGAAGCAGAAAAAGGGGTTTTAGCATTAATAAAAAGACAGGTCAGATCTATGTCTCAGGACCACTTGATCGTGAAAAAGAAGAAAAGATTTCCCTCAAAGTCTTAGCTAAGAATGCAGGAGGCATAAGAGGGGCGGATATTGATGAGGTGCTTGTGAACATTACAGTTCTAGATGCCAATGATCCTCCAGTATTTACCCAGGAACTCTATGATGTTCAGGTTAATGAGGGACTGTCTCCTGGAGGTCTGGTTACATTCGTTAGTGCTGAGGATTCAGATTCTGTCCCTAGCTGGAGCAGATTCACCTATGCCATTGCTGCCAACTATGAAAGAAGTACTTTCACCATCAATCCTCAGACAGGACAGGTGTCTGTGGCATCCGAACTGGACCGGGAAACCATCCCAGTGTACAACCTCACCATCCTAGCAGTAGACTCGGGTTCTCCAGCTGCCACCGGCAGTGCCATTTTAATTGTGACCCTGGAGGACATTAATGATAATGGACCGACTTTGGTCACTACAAGTGGGGAGGTGATGGAGAACCAGAGGGCAGGAACCCCCGTGATGACGCTCAGTTCAAGTGATCCAGATCTTGCTCCAAATCAAGGCCCGTTCTCCTACAGCCTTGGCAGTACTGGAGCAGGATCCAGCTACTTCACCCTCAGTCATACCGGAGAGCTGTCCACCAGCAGGGAGATAGACAGAGAGCAGATAAGTGATTTCTACCTCTCTGTGATTATCAAAGATTCTGGTATTCCTCAGATGTCCTCAACCGGTACTGTCCACATCAAAGTCAATGATCAGAATGATAATCCCTCCGAGTCTCGCTCTGTAGAGATCTACGTCCATTATTTTGGAAACATGTTCCCTGGAGGATCCCTGGGGGTGGTGAAGCCACAAGATCCTGATATACAAGACACGTTCCAGTGTTCTCTGACTCCACCAGCGGCTGCCCTCTTCAGCATTCCCACGGGTACCTGTGACCTCAGCTCAAACAGTCGCTCCACAGATGGCACCTTTGATTTATCGGTGCGCAGCAGCGATGGCGTCCACAAAGCCGTCAACAGCCATGTGCGTGTCCTCTTCATTGGATTCAACAATGCCACAGTGGACAACAGTATCCTGATACGTGTAATCTCCCAAAGCACCAGCGACTTCCTCACCAATCACTACCTCAGTTTCCTGCGTATCGCCAATTCACAGCTAGCCGGTTTAGGCACCGGAGTGCAGATTTATGGGGTGTTTGAACTCAAAAACAGCACTTTCTTGATGGCAGCGGTCAAGCGTGGACACGGGCAGTACGTCAATCCAAGTGGAGTGGCCACTTTCTTCCAGAGCATCAAGGAAATTCTGCACAGACAAAGTGGAGTTAAGATCGACTCCGTGGACCATGATCCCTGCTCCCACAATCCGTGTCAAAACGGGGGCAGTTGTAAGAGGCGGCTGGGTGTTGGACCAGACATGAAGACTGAGGAGAGCGTCCCGATCATTCATGTGTCCAATCGCCCCATTCAGCCGTACGCCTGTAACTGCCGGCCCGGATATGCTGGTGCCCTCTGCGAGATGGACATTGACGAGTGCCATCCAACACCTTGCCACAATGGTGGAACTTGCCACAACTTGGTGGGGGGATTCTCTTGCTCCTGTCCAGAGGGTTTCACTGGGATGGCTTGTGAGAGGGACGTCAACGAGTGCCTTTCGAACCCCTGCCAGAATGGGGCACTATGCCAGAATTACCCCGGGGGCTTTAACTGCCTGTGCAAATCTGGATTTGCAGGTACAGTCTTTCATAATTTGCACTTTACCACTAACACAACCACAGATGTTAGGCAAGGCGCATACAGGCAGCTTGCACACAAGTTTGTTAACATTTTAGGCCAAGAAAAATATTTGCTTCTAAGTAATTGGAGGGGTGTTATAACCCAAGCATACAGTGGCCTTTGCCAAAAGCAGTTTGCTATTAGGGTCACAGACTGGGAGGTATCAGCTATGATGCAGATCAACTTGTCATGTTTACTTTAATGAAAGGAGATGATCAAATTCTCACCCTAATAAGGATATGCCTGTAAACCGCCTTCAGATTTCACCTGTGCAATGCAGTTTTGGTTACTTTAAAGAGTTTAAGGAGCATCTGGCTTTGGAAAAAAAAGGAAGTCATCGAAACAAATCTGCAGATCACTTGAAAAAATATGAATGTAGTATCTCCCATGTTGTAAAGGATACAGTTAGATAGCTTGAGCCATGTCCGTTTTTTTAAATACTCAATCTTTACATGATTGGAGGGACTGTAAAATCAGTTTATGTATGTGTATATAGCTCCATGACTGTGATGGTTGACTTTGAATCAGCTCTGTTTGGGCAGGTGTTGGCTGTAGCTTTTGGACATTGTTTTCTAAATGGAGCCGTAACAGAGGCTTTTTTTTTTCAGGCTCTGAGTCATTACGATTCTTTTTTTATTCTGATCATAACAAATGACTGCAGTGCATTCACATCAGAGGCCCCAGATAAATGGGTCTGCTAGAGAATTACACCTATTGACTTACAGTAGTGTGCATGCACTCCAGCTGAACCCCACACTTCCTGTTTTGCAAGTGGTGATGGAGTTTTCGTTCTTCATGCCATTTGTTTTATAGCACCACATTTGGAGAGAAGGAAAGATCTCAACTTAAGTTTATGCTTGATCATTTGTGTGTCCAGCCATCCTGTTGTTGTCATAGTCCTCAGCGTATTCGTGTGTGTTTTATATCAGCACCTTTTTTATGGGTCTCCCAGAATGATGTATACATGCACAGCTTATACCTTCAGCCTCTCTTTCTTAGAAATGTGGATCCATTTACAAGGTGTAAGAATTCAAACTGTTTGTATTAGGAAGATAAAGTGCACCAGAGATGTGAGAGAGAGAGAGAAAAAAACACAGGGGGTTCTGGGAGCCCCATGTGAGAACAGTCATTTTCGTGTGTCATGCTCACCTCATTGTTTTCATTGGTGTTGTTTCATGAATTCAGGGAAAGCCTGTGACTCCATCATCAATTACTGTGAGTGTAACCCCTGTTTTAATGGGGGCTCCTGCCAGAACCGAGTGGAAGGCTATTACTGTCACTGTCCTTTTGGTAAGTCATTATTTCAGCCCCAGGACTAGCTCATGGTCCTACAAATGCTGCTATTAATTCTGAACTGTGTGTGTGTGAGACTGAAACAAATGTGCTGTAGATTACAGAAAATGAATTGCAGTGTGAATTTGTCAGTTGACACATACGGCAAATGCTCAACCTTATTTTTTTTTGTGTTGTACCATGAATGTCATGGGTTGCCATGAATTTTTCACTGCAAGAAATTCCTTCGCCGCAGACAGACAGTAAATCACTCTCCCTCCGCAGGTGTGTTTGGAAAGCACTGTGAACTGAACAGTTATGGATTTGGGGAGCTCTCTTACATGGAGTTCCCCAGCCTCGACCCCAACAACAACTACATCTACATTAAGTTTGCCACGTTGAAGGAAAACGCCCTGCTCATGTACAATCACGACAACCAGACTGGTGACAAGGCGGAGTTCTTGGCCCTTGAGATCTTTGAAGGCAGAATGAGGTTCTCGTTTAACTTGGGGAGCGGCACGTACAAGCTCATGACGACCATCAGGGTCTCAGACGGCCAATTCCACACGGTCATCGCCAGGAGGGCAGGAATGGTGAGTCCTTTCTGTATGTCTGAACCCAGATAGCAAGCCACCATCGAAACAATTTCAATAAAACATCGACATCTAAACCTCTGTTAATTCTCAAAAAAAACCTTTGAGATCTAGAGAGATGTATTGTCTTCTTTCATCTTCAGTTGATTTCAGGCTGTGTGGCTTTAGTTGTAGTTGCTGTGTTTCATGACGTTGAACCAACATCACATTGCAACATTGATTCAATGCCATTACCATTGATTTTTGGATGAAATTTCAACATTTTTCAACATTAATTGCGGGTGCAAACGTGATGTTGATTCAATGTGGTTAACACTGACACATTAACATTGATTTAACAATGTTTCGAAGGTTGCATGCTCCTATCTGGGTGGGGAAGTTCCTGAATTAGGGGCCAAGCACCGAAGGTGTGAAATTGTTAGCGTTCCTATTGTTATTATTCTACTTCTTCTTCTGTCTTGGCGTCTGTGGCAGCCCATATAACCGGTTGTGGGAAAGTTGTGAAATTTGGCACACTCATAGAGGACAGTTGGATCTGTCACCATAGCAAATTTGAAGTCTCTAAATCAATCCCTCTAGCGCCACCACCTATCCAAAGTTGCACTCATGTTTATGCTAATAACTTTTGAACCATAAGGGTTAGAAACAAAATTCGATTGCACCCTATGTTGTCATTTTTCATCATGAACATTTTCCCGCCATTTTGAATTTTCCGAAAAAATATACTTTTTCGAACTCCTCCTAGGTCGTTGCTCCAATTTTCACGAAAATTGAACCAGATCATCTTCAGACTATGCTGACAAAACGATATTAGATTCAAGACGATTAGTCAAACTGTTCTCGAATAACTCGCAAATGAATTTGACAAAGTGCCCATAAAAACGAAAGTCAGGCTATATCTCCGCAACGCTTTAGCATATTCTGACCAAACTTTGTGTGTTATGACAACCATGACCTGAGGCTGCCTGCAGCGTTTCGGCGCAGTGCCCCCTAGTGGTCCAGAGATACAAAAATTGGATATTTTTAATTATAACTTCAGAATGCTTTAGCCAAAAATCACTGGTCTCTTTAGATTCGGGGCATCACGCTGAGCCATACCATACCCAATTTTACCATATCAACCATTTTGGATGTCGGCCATTTTGAATTTTGTCATAAAGTGCTATATTTTATGAACGCATTTGCGTATCATTACGAAACTCGGCATGTGTCTTCGGCACCAGGCCCTGACAGTACACGAAATGTTTTGGGCAAGCGCCACCATGTGGACAAAAGTTATAATGAATTTTCCAAAAATGCTAATAACTGTTGATTCAATTTGATTATTGTCATAAAACAGTTTTTAATCGATTCGTTGGTTCATGCCAAGAATATAGATCCCAATTTTACCATATTTGGCCAAACTTCCTGTTCGCCATTTTGATTTTCTTTACAAACCTACTTTTTCGATCTCCTCCTAGACCCTTTGTCAGATTTTCACCAAAATCGAATCGTAACATCTTCAGACTATTACAGCAAAAAGTTATTAATTTCGTGTCAACAGACAAAACCGTTCTCATATACCGCAGAAACGAAGTTGAGCCATGATGCCAAACTGACTCTTGAGGCTGTATCTCTGCAATGCTTTGACATACTGACACCAAACTTTGCATGTGTCATCGTCCCCTCACTCTGACCACACCACATCAATTTCATAACTGCGCCACCTATTGGTCAAAAGTGATAAACCATTAAATCATATTATTAGTGACTGTATGTATGATTTTTCAGCCATTTTGCCTAAAATCATCTTAAAATGCCTTTAATTGCTCATTGTTGCAGTTGGTCTAACCCTCCCAGCCATGTTGGCATGTCTTATTGGCTTCTTAGCGCTTGGCCCCATTAATGGCTGCTCGCAGCTTTATTTGTACTCTGTGATTTCACAGGTTTGCTGGAAATGAAAGGGTTTAGTTCAGTCGCTTTACTAAGGCTTCTTGATATTTTGGCTTGAGTTTTATGCATCTGAGATAGTCTAAACTCTTTGATCACAGTCAGATCACAGCTGTCTGTAAATACTGCAACGCCTCACCGTTGTGTGATCCGACCAATGTTCCCTGAAAAATAGGCTGAAAATGTTGTGGGCCTCACTGAAGGCCGTGTGTCATGAGAACCCAGCCCCTACGGTGCAATAAAGAGAACCTGATCTGTGTGTTTGGAGAAGCGGATGTGGGTCACTTCGGTGGTTCTGTAGGGCCGTTTTCCTTTTTCTTTCTTTTCTTTCTAGACGTGAGCTTGAGCAGATGTTAAAGTCATACATGGCCCCTTGTTTTCCCCCGTGGAGAGAGCCGAACTCTGACAGTCAAGGGTACTTTTGTTTAGTTAAGATGTCCTAGTTTACCCCACAGCCAGATGCGTTGGATTCTGGCACGCCGCCTCAAGCTCATGGTTTTTCTGTTTACAGGAGAGTCGGAGTTTATCGAGAGCTGGCCTACAGCCACGTTTTTGCTCTTCACTTGATTCTAGTTTGTGTGTCGCAACATAGAAGTTTGATGGATTATAAATAGCAAATTAGAAATCTGGTCGCACACCCACACGCTGCACGTGTTTCCAAACACCCTCCACAAAAGCAGCCAAATATATTTAAATATACAGACTCTGAGAATGCTCTGGGTCCAGTTTCAGACTTTCAGACTCTCACAGTGTAATCGTGCACTGGATTTGCAGCCCAAAGTTATCACAGTTAAAGTGCTTTTGATGCTCATTTTTAAATGCAACCGTTTCCTCTGTTTGCTGCAACATATGACTCCTGGAAAAGGGAGCGTGTTGTGGTCTGGTTTAGTCTTTTTGAAGTGCAGGGAGGCATTAATGCGATGCCCAGACTCTCGAGCCGCGCAGGAAGTCGTCTGTATCAGCGTTTAGCGGAGCTCCAGCACACAAACACCACTTGTTTCCATTGTTACTGCAGGATTTTCTTTTTATAGGCTGAAATTCCTCCATAGCGGAAGTGAAGTGTCAGTATTATCTGAACGTTGAGGTTGTGCTGTTGTATGATGTCACGCCTTTGTACTCGCTGCTGCGCCTCGGAGATGTTTTTCTCCCAGATTTCTTCCTGGGACTCATAAAGCACAGACAGGACAGGACAGATCACTGTAGAATGTCTTGTGGTAATTTATTTACCAGCATCTGGGTGTCGTTTTTATCCTGGAGTATTAGGACAGTTTCATCCGAGAAGCTTCGCTGGTTCATGAAATAGTATCAAACTGATAAAACCGTTCCAATACACAAATACATGAACACAGTATAATTAACTCAACAAATACACATATTTATATATGTACTTTATTGCACAAATACATTCCAACATGGGTGTAGGTTGATTTAGACATGCATGTGAATGTTACTTCCGACACTGTTATCACATGATGTTGAAATAGAAGTCGAATACAGTAAAATGAAGCTGATGCACCAGTCTAATCGTTATAAATGCAGAAACTTTCCCTGTTGCACACAAACATTAAACTCAATTGTCTGTCTGTTGTGTTAAAGGCGGCGTCTCTCACTGTTGATCTGTGTGGAGAGGAACAGGAACCAGGATACTGTGCTGTCAGCAATGTGGCCGTTCATACTGACTGGTGAGAAACACACATATTCATGTTATATATATATATCCATCCATCCATCCATCCATCTTCTTCCGCTTTATCCGGGGCCAGGTCGCGGGGGCAGCAGTCTAAGCAGAGATGCCCAGACTTCCCTCTCCCTAGACACTTCCTCTAGCTCTTCCGGGGGGACACCGAGGCGTTCCAAGGCCAGCCGAGAGACATAGTCCCTCCAGCGTGTCCTTGGTCTTCCCCGGGGCCTCCTCCCGGTTGGACATGCCCGAAACACCTTCCCGTGATGCCCAGGAGGCATCCGGAACAGATGCCCGAGCCACCTCAGCTGTCCCCTCTCGATGTGGAGGAGTGACTGAGCTTCTCACCCTATCTCTAAGGGAGCGCCCAGCCACCCTGCGGAGAAAGCTCATTTCGGCCGCCTGTATCCGGGATCTTGTCCTTTCAGTCATGACCTAAAGCTCATGACCATAGGTGAGAGTAGGAACGTAGATTGACCGGTAAATCGAGAGCTTCGCCTTACGGCTTAGCTCTTTCTTCACCACGACAGACCGGTACATCGACCGCATTACTGCAGAAGCTGCACCGATCCGTCTGTCAATCTCCCGTTCCATCCTCCCCTCACTCGTGAACAAGACCCCTAGATACTTGAACTCCTCCACTTGGGGCAGGAACTCTCCACCAACCTGAAGTGGGCAAGCCACCCTTTTCCGACTGAGGACCATGGCCTCGGATTTGGAGGTGCTGATCCCCATCCCAGCCGCTTCACACTCGGCTGCAAACCGTCCCAGCGCATGCTGAAGGTCCTGGTTAGAAGGGGCCAACACGACAACGTCATCCGCAAAGAGCAGAGACGAAACCGTGTGGTCCCCAAACCTGACACCCTCTGGCCCTTGACTGCGCCTAGAAATTCTGTCCATAAAAATTATGAACAGAACCGGCGACAAAGGGCAGCCCTGCCGGAGTCCAACATGCACCGGGAACAAGTCTGACTTACTGCCGGCAATGTGGACCAAACTCCTGCTCCGGTCATACAGGGACCGGACAGCCCTTAGCAAAGGACCCCAGACCCCATATTCCCCATATATATATATACACCAACTTTTTATGACCAATGGGTAAGACTTTAGGTCAAGGGTCCGTCATTAATAGGATCAGTAGTGATCCAGACCATTATTTTAAAGTGAAAAATCATCTTTTTCACTTTAAAATAATGGTCCGGATCACTACATAGTTCCTGCATAGTGACTAGGTAACCCTTGAGTAACTAGTGATGCATTTTATGATTGATTGATTACGTCTCAGACACACAATAATGTTATTTATAATTTTTCAGTTAGTTAATAGTTATTAATGAGGCTAATCTCATTCAGTAAGTATTGATCCTAAATTCGATATTACTTACTGATTAGTAAAGCTTTAGTAGTTATAGCTATAGTATATAGTATAGTTAGTAGTAGTAGCTGCTGAAGTGTTAATGTAGTACTACTCATTAGTCCTGCATAGTTACTTATTAATGACGGACCATTATTCTAAAGTGTTACTGACCCACTTAATTTTTACCATCTCTAATTCATCGCATATCTGTTCAGCTACCCCTAACCGATTAACACTTTATTATTAAACACACGTTAGATGCTTTATATTTAATATAAATAAATAAAAAAAATAAAAAAAATGTAATGGGGAAAAAGGAGTAGAGCGAGTTCGGCAAAAGGCAGATTCGAACTGAGTCGATTTGCATTGAAACTTTCTGCCATGTGCTTTACCCGTACACTAGTACCACTGTAAATTATTCAGTGTCTTCCATCATTTTCCAAAGACATTTAGTAAACAAAGTGGAAACTATATGCACTTAATGTAAATGGCATCAAGTCCAGTAACATTTTTCGGACCCACCCACATTTTGTTTTCCAACACCCGTGTGTGTGTGTGTGTGTGTGTGTGCGTGCGTGCGTGCGTGTGTGTGTGTGTGTGTATACTTATATATAAATATAAGTATGTGATTGTATAATAATCATTGTATGATTGTATTTTTAAAGAACTTAAAATATATATATATATATATTTATATATATATATATATATATATATATATATATATATATATATATATATATATATATATATATATATATATATATATATATATTAAAAGGTTTGTCACGTTATTGTTGGAAATCCAGTCTCTTCTGGAAGCTGAGTGCTGATGATTTTGTGTCATATCTCAGGATTCTGGATGTCCAGCCGAACCGTCTGTCTGTTGGCGGCGTTCGCTCGATTGAAGCCCTCCTGCATCGTAGAGGTCAGGTGGCCACACACGACTTCGTTGGGTGCATCATGGAGTTCGCTGTCAACGGACGTCCGCTGGAACCGTCTCAAGCTCTGTCCTCACACGGCATCCTAGACAGGTCCGACACACACACACACACACACTCTCTGAATGAAAGCTGTCTTCAGCTGGCTGAACTAAGTCTTGTTTTTGAGGGCTGTGTGTGAGTTTTCTGGAGCAGTTTGAATAGTGTGGATTTTATTTCAGGTGACTGTTGCTTTGAAATGAGCTAAGCTCTTTTGCACATATGCTAATGTTGGACTGTTGTGTAGCTGAGATATTTCCCGCTGAAGGTTTTTGTGTGTCTTTCGTCGACAGATGTCCCAGGTTAGAGGGTGCATGTGTTGCGGAGCCCTGCAGACACGGGGGTACGTGTCTGGACATGTGGTCATGGCAGCAGTGCCAGTGTATGGAGGGTTTCACTGGACCCATCTGTGAGAAATGTGAGTTTTTGCCATCTGGTATATAAATATTATTCTATATATTTCATGCATTGGTCAATTTTGAGTTTTTGGTCCATTTTGCCTCCATCTTCTTTCAGTCTAGTGGAAAGAAAATATCCAAAATACACTTATAGATTTTAATTATGATACATATCTTTAAAGAGTTCGTTCTCCACTTCAGTAACACTTACACACACCAAAACTTAGAGTTTTATTCATATATATATTCTGATGATTTCTTGTGAGGGATTTGTTCATATATCATTCACACTGATTTTTATAACATTTTATTCCTAAAAACATGGTGAAAATGTGTTTTTTTCCACCTGTTGACAGTATTTTCTGATTTATGGAGCGATAAAAAGAGAATTCTAAAATCCCCTCTCTAAAAACCTTTAACTCTAATATATCAACACAATCAAACAAGAATTTTGAACTTGGCTTTATCCAATGTTCAGATTTATATGCTCGAAATGTATGCAAATTAGTGCATATTTAACTGATAAATCATTGTTTGCGTATTTAAACATAACATTTCAGAAAATATGTAATACAAAATAACTTTCTTAAAGTACTGTGATTAATCAGCGTGGGAAAGGATATCTATTAGTTACATTTTTTCACGCATGGTTATATTTTAAAAAGCGAACTTTAGTTCCACAAATTCCCTTAAAAATACAAAATATTTAATAAAAAAACACTATCAAACTAAAATATAGTACATTCATGTCATTGAAATACATTTTTTAAAGCACATCAGAGGGTTAAATATCCAACTTTAAATATATCCGTGTGCGATAATAGTTACATTTTTCAACAATATAAACAAGATTTTTTTTTTGCTTTACTCAACTATACTGCATGTATACAGATAAAGTTTGATAAAATATAAATCTTTTTTTTTTTATATAGAGCTGTGTGTTAATATAAGGTACATTTTGGGACTATATAAACAATCACAGAGATGCAATTTGCTATATAGTATATACACTCACCTAAAGGATTATTAGGAACACACACTAATACTGTGTTTGACCCCCTTTGGCCTTCAGAATTGCCTTAATTCTATGTGGCATTGATTCAACAAGGAGCTGAAAGCATTCTTTAGAAATGTTGGCCCATATTGATAGGATAGCATCTTGCAGTTGATGGAGATTTGTGGGATGCACATCCAGGGCACGAAGCTCCCGTTCCACCACATCCCAAAGATGCTCTATTGGGTTGAGATCTGGGGACTGTGGGGGCCATTTGAGCTTTGTGACATGGTGCATTATCCTGCTGGAAGTAGCCATCAGAGGATGGGCACATGCTGGTCATAAAGGGATGGACATGGTCAGAAACAATGCTCAGGTAGGCCGTGGCATTTAAACCATGCCCAATTGGCACTAAGGGGCCTAAAGTGTGCCAAGAAAACATCCCCCACACCATTACACCACCACCACCAGCCTGCACAGTGGTAACAAGACATGATGGATCCATGTTCTCATTCTGTTTACGCCAAATTCTGACTCTACCATCTGAATGTCTCAACAGAAATCCAGACTCATCAGACCAGGCAACATTTTTCCAGTCTTCAACTGTCCAGTTTTAGTGAGCTGGTGCAAATTGTAGCCTCTTTTTCCTATTTGTAGTGGAGATGAGTGGTACCCGGTGGGGTCTTCTGCTATTGTAGCCCATCCGCCTCAAGGTTGTGCGTGTTGTGGCTTCACAAATGCTTTGCTGCATACCTCGGTTGTAACGAGTGGTTATTTCAGTCAAAGTTGCTCTCTTCTATCAGCTTGAATCAGTCGGCCCATTCTCCTCTGACCTCTAGCATCAACAAGGCATTTTGGCCCACAGGACTGCCGCATACTGGATGTGTTTCCCTTTTCACACCATTCTTTGTAAACCCTAGAAATGGTTGTGCGTGAAAATCCCAGTAACTGAGCAGATTGTGAAATACTCAGACCGGCCCGTCTGGCACCAACAACCATGCCACGCTCAAAATTGCTTAAATCACCATTATATAATGATTTACATTTATATTTATTACTTCATTTTGCAATTGCAGTGGGAACTGATACTTTTAAATGTCAATTTGCTGGTCGCACTTCCTGACATTTTAGGTCTTTGAAACACCACAACTCAAAAAGTCAAAAAAATTGAAAGAGTATCTTATAAAGGAAATATTGTAGATCATGATATGTGACATGTTTTTTTTCTTCAGGAAAATAATTAATTCGGTCACAAAAAATACATGTCATGTCATTGACCCATGCGTGAAAGTGTGATGCTTTATATGTAGGACACTGTGTCAGAGATGTAATTGTGTGCTTCTCTCAGACATCTCAGCAGATTCGGCTCTTTCTCTGGATGGTTCCGGACGTTTGGACTACGGTTTGAGTCAGAGCCGCAAGAGGGACGTGTTGCTGGCGCGAGCGCTGCGGGACCCCGGCCGTCCCGTGCAGGAATACAGCAGCCTGGAGCTGAAGTTCCGCACGCGCAGCGGCTCTGGGACGCTGCTGCACGCACAGGAGAGCTACAACTACACCAGCGTCAGGGTAAGAGTGTGTGCCGCTCCGGCTCCGGGCGCACGGCCAGCTGAACCCGCTCGCCCTCGTCTCTCACTACAGCTGTCCGACGTGACGTCCTGTGCGAGTAGTGAGGCCGCCGAGAGCTACTACTCAAAAACACACAAACACAAGGACACAAACACACTCGCCGTATATCACAGCACTGTGTCGCACATTTCAGATTTGGCAAGACGGATGTTCCATTTCCAGATTTTGTAGGTCTCTAAATCAGCTTGCCTCTCCGCTGCAGTTCTTCTCTGTCGTC
Organism: Romanogobio albipinnatus; assembly: GCA_023566225.1. Classification (NCBI taxonomy): domain Eukaryota; kingdom Metazoa; phylum Chordata; class Actinopteri; order Cypriniformes; family Gobionidae; genus Romanogobio; species Romanogobio albipinnatus. Next base: position 1,877,344 of record CM042246.1, on the reverse strand, counting down.
CCTTCTTTTTTCGAGCAAGATTATTTTTCCATTTCGGTAATGAATCCATCAGATTATCCGAATGACGGAAACGTCTGTTACAAAACCTCGTGAGCTGCCGACTTTTTACCAGCTTTGGCAATATTATATCAGTTGAATTGAGTTAAGGTATCATAGATGCACCGCAGATGCAAAGATTATTTTAGTATTAATTATATACTGTTATAGTATATATTAATGTTTTGAATTAGCATTTCATTTATAATAAGTTTAGTTTATTCAATTGTTATTTTTCAGTTGTACACTCAAAAAAAAAAAGGTTCTATATGGCACCAAAAATGGTTCTTCGTCGTAATCATAGGGGAACCACTTTTGGTGCTATATAGCACCATATCTTAGCATGTTCTGTATATGGTAGCGGTGCTATATAGCACCTTAGTCAAAGAACCGGTGAAGAACCTCTGAAGAACCGGTGAAGAACCACTGAAGCACCAAAATTGGTGCTATATAGCACTAAAAAAGGTTCCCCTATGATTACGAGCCAAGAACCATTTTTGGTGCCATATAGAACCTTTTTTTTTAGAGTGTAGTACATTTTAAAACCTCAGCTGGAACTTATTTCAGGTATTATTTTATGTTTAATTGAATTGCTAATAATTTGTTGTGCTTCTGTCGTTTTTTTATTATTATTTCTATTTATCTTTAATCTATTTTTTAATTTGAATAATTTTAGAACCTCGTCTTGAACTTATTTCAGTTATTTCATTAAGTTTAACTTAACTTCTGTTTTTCTTTTTTAAATATTTCTATTTAATTTATTTTTCAGTTTTATTAATTTTAGAACCTCTGCTTATTTCAAATTGTATTATGTTTAGTTTAATTGCTAATAATTTTGTTGTGCTTCGTCATTTTTTTGTTTGTTTTTAAATATTTATATTATCTTTCATTTATTATTTCGTTTTAGTCATTTTAGAACTTTTTCAGTTAGTTGCCAGGGCGATATTTATAATTTTTGTCCAAAAAAATCTAATATTTATATTTTATTCAATTTCAGCTTTATTTCCCCAAAGGTTTTAGTAGTTTTAGTTTACAATAACAATACTACTTACTAAGATCCCTTACTTTTATGTTATCTGTTAGCATTATATGTACTTTACTGATAAAGCAATCCCAGAATGCTCAGTGGGAAAAAAAGGCAGACAAAGCAAAATAATAATAATAAAAAAAATTTAAATACCTTTTGTTCTGTTTAGTTAAACCAGAGTTTGGCACAGTTTCAACACATCCTCCTGCTTTCTGTCTGAAGAACTCACACTGCATTCATTGACCACCTCTCTCTCTCTCTCTCTCTCTCTCTCTCTCTCTCTCTCTCTCTCTCTCTCTCTCTCTCTCTCTCTCTCTCTCTCTCTCTCTCTCTCTCTCTCTCTCTCTCTCTCTCTCTCTCTCTCTCTCTCTCTCTCTCTCTCTCTCTCTCTCTCAGTTGAAGAATGGACTTCTGCAGTACGTGTCTGACGCCGGTGTCGCCGGGAAGGTGGAGAGGATTGTGGGAGATGTGGTTTTGTCGGACGGTCAGTGGCACACACTGCTGCTTCAGAGAAACGGATCATCCACCGTTCTGCGGATCGACGAGTCCCGCTCGAAAGTCATTCTGCACAATACGCAGGACTTCGGAGGGATCGACGTGCACACACTGTCTCTCGGGGGCGTCCCGGCCCGACCCACGCAGCAGAAAACCAGCCCAGGTCAGTTCCCATCAGCCCACATTCTGGACAAACTCTTATATTTCTGTATGTTGATGCCTTAAGTTTCATTACAGAGCAAAACACTTGCAATATTTCCCGCGGTATCTTAAAAACATCGCTGACATTTTTTTATTACATTTTGCTGTTTTAAGTTCTCTCAGGAAACTATATTACCCAGCAATCACTTTTGAGTCAACCATCAATCCATTTTATCCAAAGCAAAACGTATAAGCTCTTTTATAGCATTTCATCCTGTTGCTATTGTCATGAAAATAGCATTATGGTTTTAAAACACCAACCAACCAATAATCCCGGTAATATTTGTACTTTTAAGCAGCTTCCAATAAATTTTAATCTGCAGAAATGACAATGACATAATTCTCATTTTAATTATGAGGCAAATTTAATAATGAGAACCGTCTGGCTCGCAGGCAGCGGATGCGTCATAGTTTGGCGCAGTCCTTCAGATTTTCTGCCTGAATCAAAACCTGGGAGTGTTTTTCCTCTATGAGTGAAAGTGACAGGAGAAAGTTCAGAGAAAGTGTGTGTGTTTGTGTGCTAACTAGGTTAGACAGCGGACTGCCAACAGGAAAGAATGTCTGAAGTTTCCTCCACAGGACCTGCGCAGTGCACAACTACTGTCCATTAAAAACAGACACTCGCAGAGACACAACGTTTAGCCTGCGATAAGACTGGGATCTTTATTAGCGCTCCAGACAGGCTGAGTAAGATGTGTTCAGTGAGGTCCAAAAATCCCTGTAAAATCCAACAGTGATTCTAACTTACACTTTTTAGTTAACTTTACTTAGTCTTAACCTAATTGTAAAAATCTAGTAATCTGTACTATTCCTACTAATCCCAAGTTAAGATGAATTGATTGGTTTTGTAGTACCTTTTTGACAAGTCACCATTATGGGGATCAGTGTTACATGTGGTCGGCACTTGGGACATTCATATTATTATATCTTCCTTGCTATTGATGCAACAATGCAACAATAAATCACAGTGATTTGGTTTCATAGGAAGAGAAGTAATAAATAAGTCTCCTTCTCAGATGTTTTTCCCTGAGGATAAAGTGTCTATAGTTTCTGAAGATATCACAATGTCTTAAACCTTGCTCAGATTTACCAAAAGATCTCAGTATGAACACAATCTGAGCTGCTATCCACATTAATTTAGTCAACTATTGTCCTTTTATTTCCTTAAGCCTCATGCACACCGGGATGATTATCGCGCGATGCATCTTTGTACTCATGGCAAAGCGATTTTCACACCGCGCCTAGTGAACGTGTAAATTCACTCCCTGACAGTAGATGGCGCTTTCGATTTCAGACATGTTCATTTGGCCTCGTTGCATCTTCTCTTCGTCCACTTTCTATTCATCCCCTTCTTCTTAGGTATCAATGCTCATCTCATTGGTCGGCCATTTTTTAACACGGCGCGTCAAACCAAAAAAACTAACCTGAGGCGTTTTTTTTAATGACGCTTTTATGCCTGCCGTTTTGCACGTCAGTGTAAACACTCACATTGGTGCCCTTTGTTTAGTCACGAGGCGTTAAACGTCGGCGATAAGCGCACAAGATAATCGTCCCCGTGTGAACAAGCCTTTAGGAGAAATAAAAGAAAGTTAACGATTGATTGAAACACAACTGAGGAACCTCCGAGCAAAAAGATCACCAGCTAATGTTCTTATATGGTCAAATTGAGCTGTTGGGTTGTGACCCACTTTTTTACTGGAATAAATCAAAATATCAAATAAAATTATCCAAGCTTTCTTAAGGTAAACATGTTTTGTGCACGTAAGGTCATGCCATTCTTGGATTCAACGGCTGAAAGAGAGAGCGAGAATGAAAAGTAGAATTGGGCCAATATGCTTTTTCCCTTTAATAAACAGAACCAAATGTTCTCAGTTTGAATGGGGCATAAATTCAATAAACATCGATTTACATTGTTGACTGCTCGTTGTTAGGCAACATGATAGTGCAGGTCTGAATCAGTGACATCAAGATTTTTCCCAGATGGCGTGGTCTTAAAAGGTTGCATTTTTGGCTTGCAGGATACTTGTGTTGAAGAGAAGAGTCTGTTTCTCTTCCTCCTGATGTAAAAACGACATTTGTTGATGTGTTTCCCAGGGGGGGATTTTTTCTACATTGGCTGATGCTACAGCAATCAGAAAACCAAACAAAATGTCTCCCTGTGTAGCGTTAAACCAAGTAATGTCCATTTCTTCAAGTCAATTTCATTTCTTTGTGATGTTGGGGAAGCTGTAGTCTCTCACATAGCCAAAGATCGACTACAATCTGGTGCTGTTTGCAGCTTATTTTGTCCAAAAAATGAGGCAATTCTTCAACATTTAGTGATCATGTAGTAGTCCTTTTTTAACAGGTACATCTAAAATAGTACTCAATAGTAATTGATTTTGAGTTTGAGGTAATGTTCTTCTCTCTGTTTTTCTAGGTTTTGATGGGTGTTATGCCTATGTGAAATATAACGGAGAGATGCTCCCCTTCAGCGGTGAACACGGGACCGTTTCCATATCCAAGACTGATCCCTCTGTGAAGATCGGCTGTCGTGGCCCTAATCTATGCGAGAGCAGTCCATGCTGGGATGGGTTGATGTGTGTGAACCAATGGTACACCTACCAGTGTGTCCCGCCGGGCGACTGCACCTCGAACCCCTGCCAGCACGGCGGCAGCTGCGCACCCGGGGCTCGTGGAGGCTTCACCTGCACCTGTGAGGAGTTCTACACGGGCAGAGTGTGCGAGAGCCTGGTGGCCTGTCTGGGAGTCCGGTGTCCACAAGGTACGGATTGCAAGCTGGGAGCAAATGGAGGGTTCACCTGTAGTCCGAGCGCCACCACCGAAGAGATGGTTCTGCCCATCTGGGCGGTTCCTGCGATCGTGGGCAGCTGCGCGACTGTCCTGGCACTGGTGGTTCTGAGTCTCATACTGTGCAACCACTGCAAAGGCCGCAAGAAAACCAAAGTGCCAAAAGACGAGAAGAAAACAAAGGAGAAGAAGAAGAAGAAAAAGAAAAAGAAAGGCAGTGAGAATGTGGCGTTTGATGATCCGGACAACATTCCGCCCTACGGAGACGACATGACTGTCCGGAAGCAACCAGAAGGAAACCCAAAACCTGACATCATTGAGCGGGAAAACCCCTACCTGATCTACGACGAGACCGACATTCCGCACAACAGCGAAACCATTCCCAGTGCTCCCTGTGCTCCGTGCGCTGGGCCTGAGGCCGACATGGAACACTATGACATTGACAACGCCAGCAGCATTGCTCCATCGGATGCTGACATTATCCAACACTACAAACACTTCCGTAGCCACACTCCCAAGTTTTCTATTCAGCGCCACAGTCCGCTGGGATTTGCCCGGCAGTCCCCTCTTCCACTGGGTGCCACCAGCTACACCTACCAGCCAACCTACACCCAGGGGCTCCGCTCTACCCCCCTCAGCCATTCAGCTTGCCCTACGCCCAATCCCCTATCCCGCCACAGCCCGGCTCCCTTCACCAAGCCATCCTCCTTCTACCGCAATACTCCCACCCGTGAACTCAACTTGGCACGGCGGGAGGGCAGCCCCCTTGATCTGCATGGTGACGTGTGCCAGCCTGGTATGTTCAACTACGCCACCCGGTTGGGTCGGCGCAGCAAGAGCCCTCAGACCATGGCGGGTCACGGCTCTCGGCCCGGGAGCCGCCTGAAGCAGCCCATCGAGCAGATCCCGTTGGAGAGCGGCCCGCCTGTGGGGTTGTCCATAGAGGAGGTGGAACGCCTCAACACACCTCGACCCAGGAATCCCAGCATCTGCAGTGCCGATCACGGGCGCTCTTCGTCTGAGGAAGACTGTCGCCGACCGCTCTCACGTGTCCGGAACCCTGCGGATGGCATCCCAGCTCCGGAGTCCTCCTCCGAGAGCGACTCCCATGACTCCTTCACCTGCTCGGAGATGGAGTATGACCGCGAGAAAACAGTCTCCTACAGTTCTCGCATGCCCAAGCTTTCCCAGGTCAACGAATCGGATGCTGACGATGAGGACCACGGGGGGAGGCTGCGACAGAGGCGGTACTCCAGCCGGCGTGCGGAGGGTGGGCCGGCCAGTGGTCACAACACCCTATCGGAGTATCAGCACCACACTTTACCCCACAAACTGGGCCAAGGGTCTAACAACTTCAACTGGGACAACCTACTGAACTGGGGTCCGGGGTTCACCCACTACGTGGACGTTTTTAAAGACTTAGCACTGCTACCCGAGAACTCTGCTGCTAAAGATATCGAAATGAAGAGCGGGGACGGCTCCATCACGATTCTGAACGAGGGCGAAGCCGAGCAGTACGTATGAGAAGCACTGAGCCCTCATCTAGGACTGGAGTCAGGAGCTGTGATGAAACTGATCTTTCTGATATTTGATTAAGACGAACTTAAATGCAGCAAGGCAGAGCACTGATTCGAACACCCTACACACGAGGGGTTGCACAGACTAGTCGTCTCATGCCATTAGTTCATGTGTTGGGTCTCCGTTGATTAATTGTGTATCATGCAAAGGTGCATCCCAGGTTATTTGCATGCCATTATCTTTGTACAGTATTGGCCAATTGTTTTTGTAGTTTAGTCAGAGAAATATAAAGTGAACCCACTGGTGCTGTGTACAACGGAGATTGTCTAAACGTCGCATTTACCATGCTGGATGCCGTATTGTGAGTCATTAATGTTAAGGTAAACTGTGACTAGTGAACGAATAGCTGTGCAACCCCTACTACAAAACGCACACCGCCTGGAGGAAGGAGGAAGCTGGGAGAGGTGCGGCACTACCACAAACACACATATGAAGTGAATCAGTTCTGGTCCGTCTGTCTGTTCTGACTGAGATCAGAATGCCTAAATAAAGTTGGTCATAACGAGGGGTCGTTGTGACCCTCCGGCGCTGCAGCCCATGACTCTGGGCTCCGTCCAATTGGCTGATTTTCCTGTGTGTTAGTGCCTCGACCTCTAGGAAGCCGATCCATGAGCTCGGTGTGAAGAGCAGGGCCGTATTTGGCTCCGGTTCTTCGTGCTCCAGCCAAAAGAGAAAGAAAAGCTCTGGAACCGACCGCCAAGAACGGGTGTTTCTCATCCTGAATAACTGGCTGCCGTCTAAAACAACAAAACCTCCAGATATGAGATTAATCAGGCCTCTGCCTTCTGGATATTTGAGGATTTACGTTTGGGAGCACGGACACTATAACTTTCGTTGGTTGTTTGTATTGGTGTATTGCAGGTTTCGTACACACACGCTTGACCCGTCCAACGCAATACCCATCTGCTACGAGACTATGAACTTGTGTACATTTTGTATTAATAAGGAAGCTCTTTGGAAGTCGATGTTCTCTGTTGATATGTGTTTTCGTTGTTGTTTTATTTTGCTCTGTTTTTAAAAAAAAATGTACTGTTTCTACTTTTTTACTGTTTATTAACTTAAAGGTTCATCAGTGTTTTTATGGATATTTTTCATATGCTGGAATTGAGGTTCTTACTTTCAGCGGAAGATTGAACTTCTTATTTTTTACATTTGTTACTTATGTAACATCAGTATTTTCCACTATTTTGATAAAACTATAACATAATGTCTGATTTATACGTGTAAAAGCCAATAACAGAATAAAAAAATATTTATTTACAAAAGTCATAAACAGCTCCTTTTGTGGACAGAAATGACTCTATAGGAATTGAATAAAACATTTGAGGGTTTGGATGAAAAATACGGCGTGACTTTAAACTTTCAACTCTCTTATATCAAATACTCATTACTGCAAGTCCAAATATTTCACTTTTGAGTTTTTGTAGTTTTCATGGTCACACAATCTATGTCGTTTGAACCACATTGAGTTTAATGCAGGACTGCCGTTAATGATGTCAGTCATAACTTCTGCTGATTAATCTATTCGAGATCTCAGAGACGAACATCGCACATAATGACGACTTCACGTTTTTGTTACATGTCATTTTGCTTAATTTGATGTTTGATTTATCGCAGGTTCCCTCATCTGCGACCCTGGAGCTCAACAGCAGTCCTGCGTCTCACGGGTATATCTTTGGCAATAGCTAACAATACATTGTATGGGTCAAAATGATCCATTTTTCTTTTATGCCAAAAATCATCAGGATATTAAGATCTTGTTCCATGAAGATATTTAGTAAATTTCCTACCGTAAATATATCAGAAATGTATTATTAGTAGTAATATGCATTGTAATTTGGACAACTTTAAAGGAGATTTTCTCAATATTTAGATTTTTTTGCACCCTCAGATTCCAGATTTTCATAAATAGTTGCATCTCAGCCAAATATTGTCCTAACAAACCATACATCAATGGAAACTTATTTATTCAAACAAAATTGACTGTGGTCCAGAGTCACATATGTCATGGAGCTGATTGTTGACGCTGAAATATATACTGTAGTATTACAATGTATATATATTTAAATAGAATGAAAGCTATACAATGTACTGAACGTTAGCTTGCCAGTGTTGGGGAGGTTACTTTGGAAATGTAATAGGTTACAGATGACAAGTTACCCTATTTAAAATGTTTCAATTACTTTATTAATGTAACTGATTACCTTTCTACATTTCTAAATGTTTTCGACTCTTAATCATTTAATCACAGTAGTGACACTGATTGCTGTCAGACGTTCAAAATCCTTCATCACTTGAATTCAGATTATAATCATTTAATTTTAAAACACGGCCAGCACAAAATCTGACTTTAGCAGCTCGTGTTACTTTGAGATCGTTCTGAGGTTAAATACAGACTTAATAGCTATGACACTTGCATCTGTCAATGCCTTGGAAAAAAAACATTTAATCTTAAAAAAGAAAGCATATACACAAACCCAAATAGGAAATAAGCTCCCGATGTCCTAAGCTCACTGCAAAAAATGCTCTTCTTAGTAATTTTGTCTCGTTTATAGTCTAAATATCTTAAAATTCATAAATCAATATGCATTTACTAGACAAGTAAAATTACATAAGATATTTTTTCTTGAAACAAGCAAAATTATCTGCCAATGGGGTGGGAAAAATGCATCTTGATTTAAGAATTTTTAGATATTTAGAAACAAGACAAATATAGCTGCAAGAAGCCATTAATGGGGCCAAGCGCAAAGAAGCCAATAAGACATGCCAACATGGCTGGGAGGGTTAGACCAACTGCAGCAATGAGCAATTAAAGGGATGATTTTAGGCAAAATGGCTGAAAAATCATATATACAGTCATGGTCTTTTTGCTGTCATGGTCTGAAGATGTTATGATTTGATTTTGGTGAAAATCTGACAAAGGGTCTAGGAGGAGTTCGAAAAAGTAGGTTTGTAAAGGAAATCAAAATGGCGAACAGGAAGTTTGGCCAAATATGGTAAAATTGGGATCTATGTTCTTGGCATGAACCAAGGAATCGATTAGCTTCTCCGAAACTTTCGAGTACTGTCAGGGCTTGGTGCCGAAGACACATGCCGAGTTTCGTAATGATACGCCAATGCGTTCATAAAATATAGCACTTTTTGACAAAATTAAAAATGGCCGACGTCCAAAATGGTTGATATGGAAAAATTGGGAACAGTTCGGCGTGATGCCCCAAATCTAAAGAGACCAGTTTTGTGACTTTTGGCTAAAGCATTCTGAAGTTATAATTAAAAATATTCCATTTTTGTATCTCTGGACCACTAGGTGGCACTGCGATTCAAGAACAGTTTGGGATCTATGTTCTTGGCATGAACCAAGGAATCGATTAGCTCCCCCGAAACTTTAGAGTACTGTCAGGGCTTGGTGCCGAAGACGCATGCCGAGTTTCTTAATGATACGCCAATGCGTTCACAAAATATAGCACTTTTTGACAATATTAAAAATGTCCGACGTCCAAAATGGTTGATATGGAAAAATTGTGTATGGTATGGCTCGGCGTGATGCCCCGAATCTAAAGAGACCAGTTTTGTGACTTTTGGCTAAAGCATTCTGAAGTTATAATTAGAAATATTCCATTTTTGTATCTCTTGACCACTAGGGGGCACTGCGATTCAAGAACAGTTTGACTAATCATCTTGAGTCTAATACGGTTTTGTCAGCATAGTCTAAAGATGATCTGGTTCAATTTTTGTGCAAATTGGAGCAACGGCCTAGGAGGAGTTCGCAAAAGTAGGTTTTTCGGTTAATTAAAAATGGCGGGAAAATTATTATGACGGAAAATGACATCATAGAGTGCAATCGAATTGGCTTGAGGCATGGAATCAGAGGACTTTGTTTCTATCCCTTATGGTTCAAAAGTTATTAGCAAAAATATGAGTCAAACTTTGGACAGGTGGTGGCGCTAGAGGGATTGAGTTAGAGACTCCAAAATTGGTGTGGTTAATGCTGGGACTGTCCTCTATCTGTGTGCCAAATTTCATAACTTTCCCGCAAGCGGTTCTATGGGCTGCCATAGACTTTCGGCGGAATAATAATAATAAAAAGAAATCTAACGATTTCAATAGGTGCCCGCACCTTCGGTGCTTGGCCCCTAATAATAATAATAATAATAATAATAGGAACAATAACAATTTCAATAGGTGCCTTCACACCTTCTGTGCTCGGCCCCTAATTACTAAGTAAGGCCCCGATCACACAGAACGCGTTTTTCAGGTTCCAAAAAGTGAGGCGCACCACACTGCCTTTTTTGGTTGACGTTTTTTCATTTATAAATTAGCAGTGCGCTGGTTTTTTTTTTTTGTATATGTTGCTAGGAAACCCCCAAATCAGCTGTCCTGTCAGTCCGTGCCAGTCTAATCAAGGTAACGGTCGCCACAACGGAAGGCCCGCCTCTCCATTCATTCGATTGGACAATAGAAAAAAAACGCAATGATGTCGGGCGCTTTTCCGCTTCGAGTTGATTTTTTTTCAACTTAATGCGCTCAGAGCGCTCCTTCTAAAACGCATTCTGTGTGATCAGGGCCTAAGAAGAGCATTTTTACATTTCTAGCACTGGAAAGCATTTTTGGATTGATGTAACTGGTAGACGCAAATTCAAACGAGAGCCAATCAATAGCATCGCTTTACTCAACAGCCTTTAAATAGCAGGAGACATCGAGCACGTCAAAAACAGGCAAAGCAACTCATTAATATTATTCAACATATCCTAGGTTTCGGAAATAACCAATTTTTCCTATAAACAGTCTTCATTAAAGAGCTTTAACCAAGCCAATCGGCTACAAAGACAATCACAACACTACAAACTTTGATTTGAACCAAAAAAAAGTGTTCAAAAGTTTAACAAAAAGACAAAGACTTTAGTGAGGGAAAGAACTACAATCCCATGATGCATTGCAAACAGCATAAACGATGGAGAAATATAAAACTACTCATTTATTTCCGTTGATTACACTGTGTGCAGAATTATTAGGCACGTCGATTTTCTGATCATATTTTATTTCCAGGCACATTTGACCAATTCTAAATAACCACAGTAATCCTAATAACTACTATTAATTTAGTATTTAATAATGTATACGTGATATATAATTGTTCATGAAGGCTTGAAATGAAAAACACCTTATTTTCAGGTGTGCAGAATTATTAGGCAGGTTTTCTTTTACAGATAAAATGAGCCAAAAAAAGAGATTTAACTCAGACTGAAAAGTCCCCCAATGATATTAAAAATTATATTTAGAAATAAGTTAATAGTTAATTATTACTGTGATATTTACTAAGCCACTGAATTATTTTTTAGAGTGTAAAAAATGACCCCCACTAAATAAGAACCACAAGCTGAAGTGTTGTAAAATACATGAAGAAGTGTTGCGAATACAGAATGTTTTTTATAGGCTTTATGGACAGATAGAAGGACCAGCACCACATCCTCTAGTACCAAAATTCATCTTCCAGAATCTGGCAGGACGTTTTGGGAGTTCATTTTAGTCCGTTTTGCTGAGATGGACTCCCAAAAAGTATACTGCCAGATTCTGGAAGATGAATTCTTCATTCTTTTGCGGTTAACAGGTGTCTTTTCTCCGCCACATGTTTTCGTCTGACCCTGCTGACCCAACGAGCATTTCACTGTGCAATGGTCATGCCTTAACTGCAATGTCTAGTATTGCGTCCTTCTCATATTAAAGAGAGATTTAATAATTTTTGAGTTAAATCTCTTTTTTGGCTCATTTTATCTGTAAAAGAAAACATGCCTAATAATTCTGCACACCTGAATATAAGGTGTTTTTCATTTCCAGCCTTCATGAACAATTATATATAAATTAATAGCAGTTATTAGGATTACTGTGGTTTAGAATTGGTCAAATGTGCCTGGAAAAAAAACAAGATCAGAAAATCAACGTGCCTAATAATTCTGCACACAGTTTATGTGCATAAAAATAATATATTCTACGTTTATAGAAAATATACATACAATTATAGAAATGTGTGTAAGTGGGCGGAGCTAAAGAGCTATTTTCTGTACAGCATCATGGGTAATGAAGTTTTTCACCATGAATTCTGCTGTTAAACACGATTATGTTGAAATAATGCGGGCTGATGGCTTCAGTAGGGCTGACTTAAGTTATCATTAAAAATCCTTTTCCTATGGAGAAAATCTGTGCCCAAGTCCACATGTCATTTAACTAGAAACTACTTCTAGCCACAGGCCGAGAGCTGTCGTTCCAACCACACAAGTTTGCGAATGTTCGTTGGAACTATGGTTTTCGGGAAATGCCAAATCGTCAAATCCCTCACACACAAACACTAACAATGCTTTTGGAAAAGGCTCGCTTGGGTGACAAAATGCATTTCCTTCAAAATAGAGAAATTCTGGCAAGTGCAGCTTTAACACTTTTTAACAATTAGCAAAAAGAGACACAGATGGATAATAATTAAGATTTAAAAATGAGAAAGATTGTACTATGAAGTGAGCAGAAGCTGCATGCGCTCCTGAGGGTTTGTTTACAGCAGCGACACACAGCTGATTTTGCACAAACTTACAGGAAATGACTGTGAATAAACAATCACACATTCCATAAACCAGCGTGTCACATCCATGCCAAAGCTGCGGCTCCAGCGCAATCCAGATACTATACAACTCCAGCTGCGGTGGATGTGTTTTAGCAATCGAGAATCATATTTATATCCTACACGTATGATTGTCATTCATAATGTAATGATCAAATGAAACCATTTCTATCCTACCAAACTGGTGCTAAATAGAAGGAGATCGATTTTCTTCAACGCTGCGATGTTTAAATGTTTTCTGAAGCAGACAATAGACACACAAAATTAAAAATACTGATTTCTGTAACTTCAATAGCTCATGAAGTGTGGGAACCGTATTAAAACTTCCCTTCAGAAGCCGTCTGGTGGAGTTTAACAAGTCAAACAGTGTGTGTGTGTGTGTGTGTGTGTGTGTGTGTGTGTGTGTGTGTGTGTGTGTGTGTGTGTGTGTGTGTTCGTTAGACGTTTTTATAAGAGAAGATCTTTCAGGACGGTCTCAGAAAGTTATTTGACACTGTTTGCACACACCCTCGATTCTCTCTGGAACGTTGTGAAGTCTGTGTCCGTCCAATTCCCACAATTCCTGTTCCAAACACGTCTCGTCCAGAGCTCCTGTCCGTGTGTGTGTGTGTGTGAGGACGTTTGTGTGGCATCGGTCAGACATGTGGCGTGTGATCAGTGGACGCTTCTGTGGACCAAAGGTTCCCTCCATCAGGGTTCAGATGGAGAGACCTTTAAATTGTGTGATCGAACGAATCTGAAGTCCTCCTGCTTCATCAGTGAAGGTCAGGGGTTCTATATAGAATTATTAGCTTAATTTTAAAGAATCTTTAATGCCAAAAAGGTTCAACTGCTTTCTCATCTTTCCTCTAATGACCTTTTTGAGCCACTTCAGTCTGGATTCCGCAAACTCCACAGTACTGAAACAGCGTTAGTTAAGGTCACTAATGACTTGTTAATGGCTTCTGATTCTGGTCGTCTGTCTTTACTGATTCTTCTTGATCTTAGTGCCGCTTTTGACACTATAGATCATTCCATTTTAATCACCCGTTTACAGACTGTCTTTGGAGTTTCTGAAACTGCATTACAGTGGTTTAGGTCCTACCTCTCTGATCGCAAGCAATTTGTTGTGATGGGTGATTATAAGTCTGAGGTCGGTGTAGTGCACTCTGGTGTCCCCCAGGGATCAGTTCTGGGCCCTTTACTTTTTAATATTTACATCTTTCCACTTGGCCAACTTTTACGAACTCTCGGACTTAACTTTCACTTTTATGCCGATGACACTCAGATTTATATACATTAAAAAACCTGATGTCAATATGCCCGTGTCTTTTCTTTCTCAATGTTTTGCTGAGATTAGAAAATGGATGTCTGAAAATTTTCTCTGTCTAAACCGTGACAAAACTGAAGTAATGCTTATTGGTTCACCTCATCAATTGCGTAAAGCAGAGTCCATAACCTTAAGTGTGGATGGCTCTGCTTTACAATTTCAAACTAAACTGAAAAATCTGGGGGTGATATTTGATGCCAACTTAACATTTGACCATCAGGTTCGTAACACAGTCAAAGCATCATTTTTTCATCTGAAAAACATTGCAAAAATACGTCCGATGTTGACTTTCTCTGTGGCAGAACAGTTAATCAACACTTTTGTTTTTTCACGCATTGATTACTGTAATGCATTGCTGGCTGGAGTTTCTAAAGCTACCCTGAGCAAATTACAGTTGGTACAAAATTCAGCTGCTAGAATTCTAACTAGGACCAGTGCAAGGGAGAATATCACTCCAATCCTTGAAAAATTGCACTGGCTACCTGTTAGTTTTCGTATTGATTTAAAAATTCTAATGCTCACGTATAAGGCCTTGAATAATTTGGCCCCTCAATATTTGTGTGAGCTTTTAACCCTCTATACGCCAACACGTGCTCTACGCTCCTCTGAAGCTGGTCTTTTAAATGTCCAAACAACACATCTGAAAACCATGGGTGATCGGGCTTTTTCTTCTTTGGCTCCTAAGTTGTGGAATTCCCTGCCCTCTGAGATTAGAAATGCAGAATCCCTTAGTGTTTTTAAATCTTTACTTAAAACATATTATTTTAGGATAGCTTTTATGTGATTCATTTGTCTATTTTGTTTATTTTTTACTGCCTGCAATGTTGTGTTTTTTTTTTATTCATATTTTTATGTAAAGTGCTTTGAGATGTAACTTTTAAAGGCGCTATATAAAATAAAGTTTATTATTATTATTATTATTATTATTATTATTATTATTATTATTATTATTATTATTATTATTATTATTCTATATAAGCAGAAATTATACTTTCATATTTAAGGGGTAATTTCAAAAATTGAAACTTAATCAAAAAAACAAATGGTCACAAGATTAATGACGTCATCTGATGTCAAACAATGTCAGTAAAGTTATAATAATAATCTGTTCCAGGGGCCGGATTCACGAAAATCTTCTTAAGAAAGAAGTTAAGATAAATTCTAAGAAGTTCGTAAGAATGTTCGTAAGTCCAATTCTTGAAAAATTCTTAAGAAGTTCTCAAATATTTTCTTTCACAAAAATGAAAATTAGCCCATGATTTACTCCCCCTCAAGTCATCCGAGGTGTGTATGACATTCTTCTTTCAGACGAATAAAATCAAGCTTTATAATAGCAGTAATAGTTGCTCTGTTTTTGAAGTCCATAAAAAATGCAGCTGTCCATCATATAACTGCTCCACGCGGCTCTGGGGTGTTAATAAAGGCCTTCTGAAGCGAATCGATGCGTTTGTGTAAGAAAAATATCTATATTTAAAAATGTATTTCATTTTTTTCTATGGCTCTGCATCAGCCGTCCCCGCGCCATCACTTCTGGCGAATAAGGTCAACATACCGGCGCGATCATAGATATGCTCCTCCCTCTTTTTCTGTGGGCCTATGGAATTGTCAGTCAGCGGCCGATAAAGCTGACTTCATTCCAGCCTTTGCCACTCAATCCGCTCTCAAAATCTTGGCCTTGACTGAGACCTGGGTCCGCCCAGAAGACTCAGCAACACCCGCTGCTCTTTCTAATAACTTCTCTTTCTCCCACACCCCACGCCAGACTGGGAGGGGTGGTGGCACTGGTCTTCTCATTTCTAACAACTGGAAATACTCAACTCACACATCTCTTTGCAATAACAACACATTTGAATACCACGCTATTACACTTACAACTCCCATTAAACTCCATATTGTAGTCATTTACCGCCCCCCTGGTCCACTGACCACCTTTGTTCATGAGCTAGATGTTCTGCTGTCCTCATTTCCAGAGGATGGCTGCCCACTCATAGTACTTGGTGACTTCAACATTCATCTGGACAAATCTTATGCTTCAGATATCCTCTCCCTCCTAGCATCATTCGATCTCAATCGCCTCATCACTTCACATACCCACAAATCTGGTAACTCATCTGGACCTCATTTACACACGCAACTGCTCTACAGACAACATTTTGGTCAAACCTCTACACATCTCAGATCATTTCTTCATCACATTCAACCTTCAACTCACTACTCATGCACCACCAGTTCCTCCACCTGTTACCTTCAGGCGAAATCTGCGCTCACTTTCTCCTTCTCATCTCTCCTCTGCTGTCTCATCCTCCCTTCCCTCATCCTCACAATTATCCTCTATGGATGTCAACACTGCAACGGACACTTTATGCTCCACTTTAACTTCTTGTCTAGACAGTATTTGCCCTCTTTCTTTTAGGCCAGCACGAGCCACTCCCTCTAACCCCTGGCTATCTGATGTTATCCGTGAACACCGGACGATACTCAGGGCAGCAGAGAGAACATGGCGTAAATCTAACCACCCATCCGATCTAGGTAAGTATCAGTCCCTGCTCTCATCCTTCTCAGATGAAGTACATGCAGCTAAATCTTCTTATTTCCAAAACAAGATCAACAACACCTCAAACTCACGCACACTGTTCAGAACATTTAACTCTCTCCTCTGCCCTCCCCCACCACCTCCCTATCTCCAGACGATTTTGCCCAATTCTTCACAAACAAAACAACAACCATCATCAGTCAGTTCTCACCCACGCGCACTGTGGACTTCAGTTCAGCCACATCCACAACCAAACATCCTCTCTTCTCATTTTCTACACTCACTGAGACAGAAGTATCTAAACTTCTCCTTTCTAGCCATCCTACCACCTGTCCTCTTGATCCCATTCCCTCACACCTCCTTCAAGCCATCTCTCCTACACTCCTACCAGCCCTAACACACATCATCAACACATCCCTCTGCACCGGCATCTTCCCTACCACATTCAAGCAGGCCCGAGTAACTCCACTGCTTAAGAAACCCACATTAAACTCTTCACTCATAGATAACTACAGACCTGTTTCTCTCCTACCATTCATAGCTAAAACTATTGAACGAGTGGTTTTCAACCAGGTTTCATCCTTCCTATCACAGAATAATCAGCTGGACATCAACCAATCAGGTTTCAAAAGGGGCCACTCCACAGAGACCGCACTACTGTCGGTCACTGAAGCCCTGCGGATAGCTAAAGCTGACTCCAAATCATCAGTCCTCGTCCTGCTCGATCTATCTGCGGCCTTTGACGCGGTCAATCATCAGATTCTTCTGTCCACCACTGGGCATCACAGGGACTCCGCTCCTTTGGTTTGAGTCCTATCTCACAGGTCGGTCTTTCAAGGTTGCCTGGAGAGGAGAGGAATCCCAAGCACATCAACTGACCACTGGGGTTCCCCAGGGCTCAGTGCTTGGTCCTCTCCTCTTCTCCACCTACACTACTTCATTGGGACCCATCATTCAGGCACATGGCTTCTCATAGCACTGCTATGCTGATGACACTCAGCTCTACCTTTCATTTCACCCAGACGACCCCACAGTAGCTGCACGAATCTCCAGCTGTCTGGCTGACATCTCTGCATGGATGAGAAATCATCACCTGCAGCTCAACCTGGCAAAGACTGAGTTTCTCATCTTCCCCGCCAGTCCCACCATACAACATGACAATTAGGTACATCCTTGATTTCCCCATCAAAGTCAGTCAGAAATCTTGGAGTAACATTTGATGACCAGCTGTCCTTCAGAGAACACATTTCTAAGACAGCTCGCTCATGCCGGTTTGCGCTCCACAACATCAGGAAGATTAGACCGTTCCTAACAGAGCACGCAACACAGCTTCTTGTCCAGGCCCTGGTTATCTCTAGACTTGACTACTGCAATGCGCTTCTGGCTGGACTCCCCTCTTGTGCGATTCAAACACTTTGAATGATCCAGAATGCAGCAGCACGTCTTGTCTTCAACGAGCCCAAAAGGACCCACGTCACACCTCTCTTCATCTCCCTGCACTGGCTACCACTCGCTGCTCGCATCAAGTTTAAGGCACTGACGCTTGCATACAGAGCCACCACGCGCTCAGCTCCTGCTTACTTTGACTCCATTCTACAAATCCACACCCCCACCAGAAGCCTTTGCTCAGCAAAGGAACGACGGCTTGTGGTACCATCACAGAAGGGGAAAAAATCCCTTTCCAGAAAATTTTCATTTGTGAAGCCACAACACGCACAACCTTGAGGCGGATGGGCTACAACAGCAGAAGACCCCACCAGGTACCACTCATCTCCACTACAAATAGGAAAAAGAGGCTACAATTTGAGAGCCGTGGGCTCTGATGTCTCTGAGATATGATTCGTCTTGTGTGGATCTAACGGCCGATCTTTGGTACCCGAGCAGTGTTCTTGATAAATGGCAAGGCTCTTATAAAATAACGATTTCACCGACACGGCGCATTAAACACACGACATTGAGTGATTAACTCCCGTCAAGCCAGTCACGACGAAAATAGTCTGCACACTTATTATGATATCTAGGTAATCTGGAGGAAGCGCAAAAAGACGGGCTTTGAGGTGTTTTTCATTCAGCAAATCTTTTTGTCCATTTTGACTTTATGTAATAATTGAATAATTTGCACTTTTATGTAATAGTATACACTGTCGTAATTTTTAATTTTTGTCCATTTTATGTAATAATTGAATAATTTCCACATTTATATAATAGAATACACTGTCGCAATTTTGAATTTTTTTCCATTTTGACTTTATGTAAAAATTTAATAATTTCCACTTTTATGTAATAGTATACACTGTTGTAATTATGAATTTTTGCCCATTTTGACTTTATGTAATAATTTAATAATTTCCACTTTTATGTAATAGTATATACACTGTTGTAATTTTGAATTTTTGTCCATTTTGACTTAATGTAATAATTTAATAATTTCAAATTTTATGTAATAGTATACTCTGTCGTAATTTTGAATTTTTGTCCATTTTATGTAATAATTGAATAATTTACACTTTTTATGTAATAGTATACACTGTCGTAATTTAGAATTTTGGTGCATTTTGACTTTATGTAATAATTTAATAATTTCCACATTTATGTAATAGTATACACTGTCGTAATTTAGAATTTTGGTCCATTTTGACTTTATGTAAAAATTGAATAATTTCAACTTTTATGTAATAGTATACACTGTCGTAATTTGGAATTTTTGTCCATTTTGACTTTATGTAATAATTTAATAATTTCCACATTTATGTAATAGTATACACTGTCGTAATTTAGAATTTTTGTCCATTTTGACTTTATGTAATAATTGAATAATTTCAACTTTTATGTAATAGTATACACTGTCGTAATTCAGAATTTTTGTCCATTTTGACTTTGTGATAATTTAATAATTTCCACTTTTATGTAATAGTATACACTGTTGTAATTTTGAATTTTTGTCCATTTTGACTTTATGTAATAATTGAATAATTTCCACTTATATGTAATAGTATACACTGTCGTAAATTGTAAGTTTTGTCCATTTTGACTTTATGTAATAATTGAATAATTTGCACTTATATGTAATAGTATACACTGTCGTAAATTGTAAGTTTTGTCCATTTTGACTTTAAGTAATAATTGAATAAATTACACTTTTATGTAATAGTATACACTGTCGTAAATTCTGAATTTTTGCCTATTATGACTTTATGTAATAATTGAATAATTTCCACTTTTATGTAATAGTATACACTGTCGTAATTTTTAATTTTTGTCCATTTTGACTTTATGTAATAATTTAATAATTTCCACTTTTATGTAATAGTATACACTGTCGTAATTTTAGAATTTTTGCCCATTATGACTTTATGTAATAATTGAATAATTTCCACTTTTATGTAATAGTATACATTGTCGTAATTTTGAATTTTTTCCCATTTTGACTTTATGTAATAATTGAATCATTTCCACTTTTATGTAATAGTATACACTGTCATAATTTAGAATTTTTGTCAATTTTGACTTTATGTAATAATTGAATAATTTCCACTTTTATGTAATAGTATATATTGTCGTAATTTAGAATTTTTGTCCATTTTGACTTTATGTAATAATTGAATAATTTACACATTTATGTAATAGTTTACACTGTCGTAATTTAGAATTTTTGTCCATTTTGACTTTATGTAATAATTGAATAATCTCCACTTTTATGTAATAGTATACACTGTCGTAAATTCTGAATTTTTGCCTATTATGACTTTATGTAATAATTGAATAATTTCAACTTTTATGTAATAGTATACACTGTCATAATTTTGAATTTTTGCCAATTTTGACTTTATGTAATAATTTAATAATTTCCACTTTTATGTAATAGTATACACTGTCGTAATTTTGTCCATTTTGACTTCATGTAATAATTGAATAATTTCCACTTTTATGTAATAGTATACACTGTCGTAATTTTGAATTTTTGTCCATTTTGACTTTATGTAATAATTTAATAATTTCCACATTTATGTAATAGTATACACTGTCGTAATTTTGAATTTTTGCCCATTTTGACTTTATGTAATAATTGAATAATTTCAACTTTTATGTAATAGTATACACTGTCGTAATTTTGAATTTTTGTCCATTTTGACTTCATGTTATAATTTAATAATTTCCATATTTATGTAGTAGTATACACTGTCGTAATTTTGAATTTTTGTCCATTTTGACTTTATGTAATAATTGAATAATTTCCACTTTTATGTAATAGTATACACTGTCGTAATTTTGTCCATTTTGACTTTATGTAATAATTGAATAATTTCCACTTTTATGTAATAGTATACACTGTCGTAAATTTTAAGTTTTGTCCATTTTGTCTTTAAGTAATAATTTAATGATTTACACTTTTATGTAATAGTATACACTGTCGTAAATTCTGAATTTTTGCCTATTATGACTTTATGTAATAATTTAATAATTTCAACTTTTATGTAATAGTATACACTGTCGTAATTTTTAATTTTTGTCCATTTTGACTTTATGTAATAATTTAATAATTTCCACTTTTATGTAATAGTATACACTGTCGTAAATTTAGAATTTTTGCCCATTATGACTTTATGTAATAATTGAATAATTTACAATTTTATGTAATAGTATACACTGTCGTAAATTCTGAATTTTTGCCTATTATGACTTTATGTAATAATTGAATAATTTCAACTTTTATGTAATAGTATACACTGTCATAATTTTGAATTTTTGCCCATTTTGACTTTATGTAATAATTTAATAATTTCCACTTTTATGTAATAGTATACACTGTCGTAATTTTGTCCATTTTGACTTCATGTAATAATTGAATAATTTCCACTTTTATGTAATAGTATACACTGTCGTAATTTAGAATTTTTGTCCATTTTGACTTTATGTAATAATTTAATAATTTCCACATTTATGTAATAGTATACACTGTCGTAATTTTGAATTTTTGCCCATTTTGACTTTATGTAATAATTGAATAATTTCAACTTTTATGTAATAGTATACACTGTCGTAATTTTGAATTTTTGTCCATTTTGACTTCATGTTATAATTTAATAATTTCCATATTTATGTAGTAGTATACACTGTCGTAATTTTGAATTTTTGTCCATTTTGACTTTATGTAATAATTGAATAATTTCCACTTTTATGTAATAGTATACACTGTCGTAATTTTGTCCATTTTGACTTTATGTAATAATTGAATAATTTCCACTTTTATGTAATAGTATACACTGTCGTAAATTTAAAGTTTTGTCCATTTTGTCTTTAAGTAATAATTTAATGATTTACACTTTTATGTAATAGTATACACTGTCGTAAATTCTGAATTTTTGCCTATTATGACTTTATGTAATAATTGAATAATTTCAACTTTTATGTAATAGTATACACTGTCGTAATTTTGAATTTTTGTCCATTTTGACTTTATGTAATAATTGAATAATTTACACATTTATGTAATAGTTTACACTGTCGTAATTTAGAATTTTTGTCCATTTTGACTTTATGTAATAATTGAATAATTTCCACTTTTATGTAATAGTATACACTGTCGTAATTTAGAATTTTAGCCCATTATGACATTATGTAATAATTGAATAATTTCCACTTTTATGTAATAGTATACACTGTCGTAAATTTAGAATTTTTGCCCATTATGACTTTATGTAATAATTGAATAATTTACAATTTTATGTAATAGTATACACTGTCGTAAATTCTGAATTTTTGCCTATTATGACTTTATGTAATAATTGAATAATTTCAACTTTTATGTAATAGTATACACTGTCATAATTTTAAATTTTTGTCCATTTTGACTTTATGTAATAATTTAATAATTTCCACATTTATGTAATAGTATACACTGTCGTAATTTTGAATTTTTGTCCATTTTGACTTTATGTAATAATTGAATAATTCAACTTTTATGTAATAGTATACACTATCATAATTTTGTCCATTTTGACTTTATGTAATAATTGAATAATTTCCACTTTTATGTAATAGTATACACTGTCGAAATTTTTGTCCATTTTGACTTTATGTAATATTTTAATAATTTCCACATTTATGTAATAGTATACACTGTCGTAATTTTGAATTTTTGCCCATTTTGACTTTATGTAATAATTGAATAATTTCAACTTTTATGTAATAGTATACACTGTCGTAATTTTGAATTTTTGTCCATTTTGACTTCATGTTATAATTTAATAATTTCCATATTTATGTAGTAGTATACACTGTCGTAATTTTGAATTTTTGTCCATTTTGACTTTATGTAATAATTGAATAATTTCCACTTTTATGTAATAGTATACACTGTCGTAATTTTGTCCATTTTGACTTTATGTAATAATTGAATAATTTCCACTTTTATGTAATAGTATACACTGTCGTAAATTTTAAGTTTTGTCCATTTTGTCTTTAAGTAATAATTTAATGATTTACACTTTTATGTAATAGTATACACTGTCGTAAATTCTGAATTTTTGCCTATTATGACTTTATGTAATAATTTAATAATTTCAACTTTTATGTAATAGTATACACTGTCGTAATTTTTAATTTTTGTCCATTTTGACTTTATGTAATAATTTAATAATTTCCACTTTTATGTAATAGTATACACTGTCGTAAATTTAGAATTTTTGCCCATTATGACTTTATGTAATAATTGAATAATTTACAATTTTATGTAATAGTATACACTGTCGTAAATTCTGAATTTTTGCCTATTATGACTTTATGTAATAATTGAATAATTTCAACTTTTATGTAATAGTATACACTGTCATAATTTTGAATTTTTGCCCATTTTGACTTTATGTAATAATTTAATAATTTCCACTTTTATGTAATAGTATACACTGTCGTAATTTTGTCCATTTTGACTTCATGTAATAATTGAATAATTTCCACTTTTATGTAATAGTATACACTGTCGTAATTTAGAATTTTTGTCCATTTTGACTTTATGTAATAATTTAATAATTTCCACATTTATGTAATAGTATACACTGTCGTAATTTTGAATTTTTGCCCATTTTGACTTTATGTAATAATTGAATAATTTCAACTTTTATGTAATAGTATACACTGTCGTAATTTTGAATTTTTGTCCATTTTGACTTCATGTTATAATTTAATAATTTCCATATTTATGTAGTAGTATACACTGTCGTAATTTTGAATTTTTGTCCATTTTGACTTTATGTAATAATTGAATAATTTCCACTTTTATGTAATAGTATACACTGTCGTAATTTTGTCCATTTTGACTTTATGTAATAATTGAATAATTTCCACTTTTATGTAATAGTATACACTGTCGTAAATTTAAAGTTTTGTCCATTTTGTCTTTAAGTAATAATTTAATGATTTACACTTTTATGTAATAGTATACACTGTCGTAAATTCTGAATTTTTGCCTATTATGACTTTATGTAATAATTGAATAATTTCAACTTTTATGTAATAGTATACACTGTCGTAATTTTGAATTTTTGTCCATTTTGACTTTATGTAATAATTGAATAATTTACACATTTATGTAATAGTTTACACTGTCGTAATTTAGAATTTTTGTCCATTTTGACTTTATGTAATAATTGAATAATTTCCACTTTTATGTAATAGTATACACTGTCGTAATTTAGAATTTTAGCCCATTATGACATTATGTAATAATTGAATAATTTCCACTTTTATGTAATAGTATACACTGTCGTAAATTTAGAATTTTTGCCCATTATGACTTTATGTAATAATTGAATAATTTACAATTTTATGTAATAGTATACACTGTCGTAAATTCTGAATTTTTGCCTATTATGACTTTATGTAATAATTGAATAATTTCAACTTTTATGTAATAGTATACACTGTCATAATTTTTAATTTTTGTCCATTTTGACTTTATGTAATAATTTAATAATTTCCACATTTATGTAATAGTATACACTGTCGTAATTTTGAATTTTTGTCCATTTTGACTTTATGTAATAATTGAATAATTCAACTTTTATGTAATAGTATACACTATCATAATTTTGTCCATTTTGACTTTATGTAATAATTGAATAATTTCCACTTTTATGTAATAGTATACACTGTCGAAATTTTTGTCCATTTTGACTTTATGTAATAATTTAATAATTTCCACATTTATGTAATAGTATACACTGTCGTAATTTTGAATTTTTGCCCATTTTGACTTTATGTAATAATTGAATAATTTCAACTTTTATGTAATAGTATAAACTGTCGTAATTTTGAATTTTTGTCCATTTGACTTCGTTATAATTTAATAATTTCCATATTTATGTAGTAGTATACACTGTCGTAATTTTGAATTTTTGTCCATTTTGACTTTATGTAATAATTGAATAATTTCCACTTTTATGTAATAGTATACACTGTCGTAATTTTGTCCATTTTGACTTTATGTAATAATTGAATAATTTCAACTTTTATGTAATAGTATACACTGTCGTAATTTTGAATTTTTGTCCATTTTGACTTTATGTAATAATTTAATAATTTCCACATTTATGTAATAGTATACACTGTTGTAATTTAGAATTTTTGTCCATTTTGACTTTATGTAATAATTTAATAATTTCCACTTTTCTGTAATAGTATACACTGTCATAATTTAGAATTTTTGTCCATTTTGACTTTATGTAATAATTGAATAATTTCCACTTTTATGTAATAGTATACACTGTCGTAATTTTGTCCATTTTGACTTTATGTAATAATTGAATAATTTCAACTTTTATGTAATAGTATACACTGTCGTAATTTTGAATTTTTGTCCATTTTGACTTTATGTAATAATTTAATAATTTCCACATTTATGTAATAGTATACACTGTTGTAATTTAGAATTTTTGTCCATTTTGACTTTATGTAATAATTTAATAATTTCCACTTTTCTGTAATAGTATACACTGTCATAATTTAGAATTTTTGTCCATTTTGACTTTATGTAATAATTGAATAATTTCCACTTTTATGTAATAGTATACACTGTCGTAATTTTGAATTTTTGTCCATTTTGACTTTATGTAATAATTTAATAATTTCAACATTTATGTAATAGTATACACTGTCGTAATTTTGAATTTTTGCCCATTTTGACTTTATGTAATAATTGAATAATTTCAACTTTTATGTAATAGTATACACTGTCGTAATTTTGAATTTTTGTCCATTTTGACTTTATGTAATAATTTAATAATTTCCACATTTATGTAATAGTATACACTGTCGTAATTTTGTCCATTTTGACTTTATGTAATAATTGAATAATTTACAATTTTATGTAATAGTATACACTGTCGTAAATTCTGAATTTTTGCCTATTATGACTTTATGTAATAATTGAATAATTTCAACTTTTATGTAATAGTATACACTGTCATAATTTTGAATTTTTGTCCATTTTGACTTTATGTAATAATTTAATAATTTCCACATTTATGTAATAGTATACACTAGGGGTGTAACGATTCGTTTTAATAACGATTCGATTCGTATCACGATTTGAGGTTGTCGATACGATTCAAGGACGATATTGGTTCATTTAGAACGATACGATCCGAAACGATTCAGTGACTTGAAATCGATTCAGTAACTTTTTAGCCAAAAATTGTGTGACTGAAATAAATATCTGGATACTGGTCAGTGCAGGTGAAGTTTCCTAGATTCCTGTTGTTTCTTGTAAGGGAATCAGGTATCAATTAATTATGGATATAAACAAACAAGTAAACAACAATTAATGGCAAATGCATTCAAATTTTATTTGAATAAAGTGCAACCAACAGTTTAGGTTGAATTAACAGGAAGTTAACCTTTTCTGCTCTCATTTTCAATATTTAATACATTTTCAATAAAAGCACAGTAAGTGCAACCAACATTTCAACAGTAGGTTAACCTGCTACTTCTGCTTTTGTTATCCAACATATTAATATTACAATATTAATATCAAAAATAAAGTGCAACTAACTTCTCTTCAGGTTTAATTAATAGTAGGTGTACCTGTTACTTTTGCTGTTGTTTTTCAACATTAAAATAATACAAATACAATATTGATATAAAAAATAAAGTGCAACCAACATTTCTTCAGGTTGAATAAACTGGCGAAACCTGCTACTACTCTCAGTTTAATAAACAAACAATATTTAACAAAAGATAAAATGTAACCAACTACTCTTCAATGACTCTACATATTTCTTTTTCAAAAATATCAACATCAGTGGCGGCTACTGGTCTGTCAGAGAGGGGAAGCTCATTTTCGGCCTACATCATAAAATTGTCTATTTATTTAAAAGTAAATTCTGCCCTACGTTCCTTTTCAAGAAAGTTTCACCCACGACGCTAGCCTAGCCTACTAACGTTATATGAATGAATGAAGGAATGAATGAATGAACGATCTAAAAAAAAAATATTAAACTCTGTAAAACTGAAACAAGGAATGTGGTGTATAATTGTGTGAAATGTATGATGAAAATCAAGCAATTTCGCCAAGCAAATATCAAAGAAATAGGTTGCAGCAGTTTTTATTTCGACTGAACTTGAGAAATCCGCGATGGGACTGAGCGCGAATAGCTTCAGTGATTCCTTATAGTACAGAATCGCTGTCAGTCAAAGGGAGATGCAGTCTTTCGACAGACCCTCCAATCATCACGCAGAAGCTCGGAGTCCGGGCCAGCCCACTCCCCATTCACCCCCAGAGACGCTGAGCGTCCGTGGGCGGGACATAATCGCAGCGTTTATCCAATGACCGTCTAGTTTCGAAGCGCTGAAAAAAAAGTTCACAGCAGCCCCATTGAAGTCAATGGACGCTGGGCTTCAATAGGGAAATGCACTGTGACGCTGCGGGAATGTATGAGAAGGAAATCGAGTCAGCCGACCTGCTATATGTAACTGATTCTGAACGAACTCGTCTTTGAGATGAACGTTTTCTAACGCATTTTTAGTCAATAAAATGTTAATACAATAGTACATATTTGACCATTAATTTTGTGACATTATAAGGGAAGCCGAGCTTCCCTTGCAGTCTTAAAAAAAATCGCCACTGATTCAACATGATCTGACCGCAGAACACTTCTCTGTACGTTCACTATGTCGCCAGCAGTACTACAAACTCGCTCTGCTGGCACACTGGTCCCAGGAATGCACAGGTAACATTTAGCAAGGGTTGAAAGTACAGGTAGCTCTTTCTCCTGGTGGCTTGATCATTTCTCGCTGGTTGGCTTCTCCTCTGCCATCCGCCGCTATGCTTTGTTTTCTTAGCGCTGCTGCGTGCGTTGATGTCACAGATAGGCAGAATGAATCGAGTAACGTTTAACGCCGTTATCATTAAAAGTGCTAAGAAAAAACATCCATTTAAAGTCTGACGTGCTTAAATCCAATGCGTTATTTCCTATGATCGATACAATCGATTGATTACCTTTTAAAACGATGTTAGATCGATATATGTCGTCCGGAAGGCCAACTTGCCGAGCACAGATCGATGTAGTTAGATCGTAGGAAAATAAATCGATACATCGATGTAGTAGATGAATCGTTACACCCCTAGTATACACTGTCGTAATTTTGAATTTTTGTCCATTTTGACTTTATGTAATAATTGAATAATTCAACTTTTATGTAATAGTATACACTATCGTAATTTTGTCCATTTTGACTTTATGTAATAATTTAATAATTTCCACATTTATGTAATAGTATACACTGTCGTAATTTTGAATTTTTGTCCATTTTGACTTTATGTAATAATTGAATAATTCAACTTTTATGTAATAGTATACACTATCGTAATTTTGTCCATTTTGACTTTATGTAATAATTGAATAATTTCCACATTTATGTAATAGTATACACTGTCGTAATTTTGAATTTTTGTCCATTTTGACTTTATGTAATAATTTAATAATTTCCACATTTATGTAATAGTATACACTGTCGTAATTTTGAATTTTTGCCCATTTTGACTTTATGTAATAATTGAATAATTTCAACTTTTATGTAATAGTATAAACTGTCGTAATTTTGAATTTTTGTCCATTTGACTTCGTTATAATTTAATAATTTCCATATTTATGTAGTAGTATACACTGTCGTAATTTTGAATTTTTGTCCATTTTGACTTTATGTAATAATTGAATAATTTCCACTTTTATGTAATAGTATACACTGTCGTAATTTTGTCCATTTTGACTTTATGTAATAATTGAATAATTTCAACTTTTATGTAATAGTATACACTGTCGTAAATTTTAAGTTTTGTCCATTTTGACTTTATGTAATAATTTAATAATTTCCACATTTATGTAATAGTATACACTGTCGTAATTTTGAATTTTTGTCCATTTTGACTTTATGTAATAATTGAATAATTTCCACTTTTATGTAATAGTATACACTGTCGTAATTTTGTCCATTTTGACTTTATGTAATAATTGAATAATTTCCACTTTTATGTAATAGTATACACTGTCGTAAATTTAGAATTTTTTTCCATTATGACTTTATGTAATAATTGAATTATTTCAACTTTTATGTAATAGTATACACTGTCGTAATTTTGAATTTTTGTCCATTTTGACTTCGTTATAATTTAATAATTTCCATATTTATGTAGTAGTATACACTGTCGTAATTTTGAATTTTTGTCCATTTTGACTTTATGTAATAATTGAATAATTTCCACTTTTATGTAATAGTATACACTGTCGTAATTTTGTCCATTTTGTCTTTAAGTAATAATTTAATGATTTACACTTTTATGTAATAGTATACACTGTCGTAAATTCTGAATTTTTGCCTATTATGACTTTATGTAATAATTGAATAATTTCCACTTTTATGTAATAGTATACACTGTCGTAATTTTGAATTTTTGTCCATTTTGACTTTATGTAATAATTGAATAATTTACACATTTATGTAATAGTTTACACTGTCGTAATTTAGAATTTTTGTCCATTTTGACTTTATGTAATAATTGAATAATTTCCACTTTTATGTAATAGTATACACTGTCGTAATTTTGTCCATTTTGACTTTATGTAATAATTGAATAATTTACAATTTTATGTAATAGTATACACTGTCGTAAATTCTGAATTTTTGCCTATTATGACTTTATGTAATAATTGAATAATTTCAACTTTTATGTAATAGTATACACTGTCATAATTTTGAATTTTTGCCCATTTTGACTTTATGTAATAATTTAATAATTTCCACTTTTATGTAATAGTATACACTGTCGTAATTTTGTCCATTTTGACTTCATGTAATAATTGAATAATTTCCACTTTTATGTAATAGTATACACTGTCGTAATTTAGAATTTTTGTCCATTTTGACTTTATGTAATAATTGAATTATTTCAACTTTTATGTAATAGTATACACTGTCGTAATTTTGAATTTTTGTCCATTTTGACTTCATGTTATAATTTAATAATTTCCATATTTATGTAGTAGTATACACTGTCGTAATTTTGAATTTTTGTCCATTTTGACTTTATGTAATAATTGAATAATTTCCACTTTTATGTAATAGTATACACTGTCGTAATTTTGTCCATTTTGTCTTTAAGTAATAATTTAATGATTTACACTTTTATGTAATAGTATACACTGTCGTAAATTCTGAATTTTTGCCTATTATGACTTTATGTAATAATTGAATAATTTCCACTTTTATGTAATAGTATACACTGTCGTAATTTTGAATTTTTGTCCATTTTGACTTTATGTAATAATTGAATAATTTACACATTTATGTAATAGTTTACACTGTCGTAATTTAGAATTTTTGTCCATTTTGACTTTATGTAATAATTGAATAATTTCCACTTTTATGTAATAGTATACACTGTCGTAATTTAGAATTTTAGCCCATTATGACATTATGTAATAATTGAATAATTTCAACTTTTATGTAATAGTATACACTGTCGTAATTTTGAATTTTTGTCCATTTTGACTTCGTTATAATTTAATAATTTCCACTTTTATGTAATAGTATACACTGTCGTAATTTTGTCCATTTTGACTTTATGTAATAATTGAATAATTTCCACTTTTATGTAATAGTATACACTGTCGTAAATTTAGAATTTTTTTCCATTATGACTTTATGTAATAATTGAATTATTTCAACTTTTATGTAATAGTATACACTGTCGTAATTTTGAATTTTTGTCCATTTTGACTTCATGTTATAATTTAATAATTTCCATATTTATGTAGTAGTATACACTGTCGTAATTTTGAATTTTTGTCCATTTTGACTTTATGTAATAATTGAATAATTTCCACTTTTATGTAATAGTATACACTGTCGTAATTTTGTCCATTTTGTCTTTAAGTAATAATTTAATGATTTACACTTTTATGTAATAGTATACACTGTCGTAAATTCAGAATTTTTGCCTATTATGACTTTATGTAATAATTGAATAATTTCCACTTTTATGTAATAGTATACACTGTCGTAATTTTGAATTTTTGTCCATTTTGACTTTATGTAATAATTGAATAATTTACACATTTATGTAATAGTTTACACTGTCGTAATTTAGAATTTTTGTCCATTTTGACTTTATGTAATAATTGAATAATTTCCACTTTTATGTAATAGTATACACTGTCGTAATTTTGTCCATTTTGACTTTATGTAATAATTGAATAATTTACAATTTTATGTAATAGTATACACTGTCGTAAATTCTGAATTTTTGCCTATTATGACTTTATGTAATAATTGAATAATTTCAACTTTTATGTAATAGTATACACTGTCATAATTTTGAATTTTTGCCCATTTTGACTTTATGTAATAATTTAATAATTTCCACTTTTATGTAATAGTATACACTGTCGTAATTTTGTCCATTTTGACTTCATGTAATAATTGAATAATTTCCACTTTTATGTAATAGTATACACTGTCGTAATTTAGAATTTTTGTCCATTTTGACTTTATGTAATAATTGAATTATTTCAACTTTTATGTAATAGTATACACTGTCGTAATTTTGAATTTTTGTCCATTTTGACTTCATGTTATAATTTAATAATTTCCATATTTATGTAGTAGTATACACTGTCGTAATTTTGAATTTTTGTCCATTTTGACTTTATGTAATAATTGAATAATTTCCACTTTTATGTAATAGTATACACTGTCGTAATTTTGTCCATTTTGTCTTTAAGTAATAATTTAATGATTTACACTTTTATGTAATAGTATACACTGTCGTAAATTCTGAATTTTTGCCTATTATGACTTTATGTAATAATTGAATAATTTCCACTTTTATGTAATAGTATACACTGTCGTAATTTTGAATTTTTGTCCATTTTGACTTTATGTAATAATTGAATAATTTACACATTTATGTAATAGTTTACACTGTCGTAATTTAGAATTTTTGTCCATTTTGACTTTATGTAATAATTGAATAATTTCCACTTTTATGTAATAGTATACACTGTCGTAATTTAGAATTTTAGCCCATTATGACATTATGTAATAATTGAATAATTTCAACTTTTATGTAATAGTATACACTGTCGTAATTTTGAATTTTTGTCCATTTTGACTTCGTTATAATTTAATAATTTTCATATTTATGTAATAGTATACACTGTCGTAATTTTGAATTTTTGTCCATTTTGACTTTATGTAATAATTGAATAATTTCCACTTTTATGTAATAGTATACACTGTCGTAAATTTTAAGTTTTGTCCATTTTGACTTTAAGTAATAATTTAATAATTTCCACATTTATGTAATAGTATACACTGTCGTAATTTTGAACTTTTGTCCATTTTGACTTTATGTAATAATTGAATAATTTCCACTTTTATGTAATAGTATACACTGTCGTAATTTTGTCCATTTTGACTTTATGTAATAATTGAATAATTTCCACTTTTATGTAATAGTATACACTGTCGTAAATTTTAAGTTTTGTCCATTTTGTCTTTAAGTAATAATTTAATGATTTACACTTTTATGTAATAGTATACACTGTCGTAAATTCTGAATTTTTGCCTATTATGACTTTATGTAATAATTGAATAATTTCAACTTTTATGTAATAGTATACACTGTCGTAATTTTGAATTTTTGTCCCTTTTGACTTTATGTAATAATTGAATAATTTCCACTTTTATGTAATAGTATACACTGTCGTAAATTTAGAATTTTTGCCCATTATGACTTTATGTAATAATTGAATAATTTACAATTTTATGTAATAGTATACACTGTCGTAAATTCTGAATTTTTGCCTATTATGACTTTATGTAATAATTGAATAATTTCAACTTTTATGTAATAGTATACACTGTCGTAATTTTGAATTTTTGTCCATTTTGACTTTATGTAATAATTGAATAATTCAACTTTTATGTAATAGTATACACTATCGTAATTTTGTCCATTTTGACTTTATGTAATAATTGAATAATTTCCACTTTTATGTAATAGTATACACTGTCGTAATTTAGAATTTTTGTCCATTTTGACTTTATGTAATAATTTAATAATTTCCACATTTATGTAATAGTATACACTGTCGTAATTTTGAATTTTTGCCCATTTTGACTTTATGTAATAATTGAATAATTTCAACTTTTATGTAATAGTATAAACTGTCGTAATTTTGAATTTTTGTCCATTTGACTTCGTTATAATTTAATAATTTCCATATTTATGTAGTAGTATACACTGTCGTAATTTAGAATTTTTGTCCATTTTGACTTTATGTAATAATTGAATAATTTCCACTTTTATGTAATAGTATACACTGTCGTAATTTTGTCCATTTTGACTTTATGTAATAATTGAATTACATTTTTGTCCATTTTGACTTTATGTAATAATTGAATAATTTCCACTTTTATGTAATAGTATACACTGTCGTAAATTTTAAGTTTTGTCCATTTTGTCTTTAAGTAATAATTTAATGATTTACACTTTTATGTAATAGTATACACTGTCGTAAATTCTGAATTTTTGCCTATTATGACTTTATGTAATAATTGAATAATTTCAACTTTTATGTAATAGTATACACTGTCGTAATTTTGAATTTTTGTCCATTTTGACTTTATGTAATAATTGAATAATTTACACATTTATGTAATAGTTTACACTGTCGTAATTTAGAATTTTAGCCCATTATGACATTATGTAATAATTGAATAATTTCCACTTTTATGTAATAGTATACACTGTCGTAAATTTAGAATTTTTGCCCATTATGACTTTATGTAATAATTGAATAATTTACAATTTTATGTAATAGTATACACTGTCGTAAATTCTGAATTTTTGCCTATTATGACTTTATGTAATAATTGAATAATTTCAACTTTTATGTAATAGTATACACTGTCATAATTTTGAATTTTTGTCCATTTTGACTTTATGTAATAATTGAATAATTTCAACTTTTATGTAATAGTTTACACTGTCGTAATTTAGAATTTTTGTCCATTTTGACTTTATGTAATAATTGAATAATTTCCACTTTTATGTAATAGTATACACTGTCGTAATTTTGTCCATTTTGACTTTATGTAATAATTGAATAATTTCAACTTTTATGTAATAGTATACACTGTCGTAAATTTTAAGTTTTGTCCATTTTGACTTTAAGTAATAATTTAATAATTTCCACTTTTATGTAATAGTATACACTGTCGTAAATTTAGAATTTTTGCCCATTATGACTTTATGTAATAATTGAATAATTTACAATTTTATGTAATAGTATACACTGTCGTAAATTCTGAATTTTTGCCTATTATGACTTTATGTAATTGAATAATTTCAACTTTTATGTAATAGTATACACTGTCATAATTTTGAATTTTTGTCCATTTTGACTTTATGTAATAATTTAATAATTTCCACATTTATGTAATAGTATACACTGTCGTAATTTTGAATTTTTGTCCATTTTGACTTTATGTAATAATTGAATAATTCAACTTTTATGTAATAGTATACACTATCGTAATTTTGTCCATTTTGACTTTATGTAATAATTGAATAATTTCCACATTTATGTAATAGTATACACTGTCGTAATTTTGAATTTTTGTCCATTTTGACTTTATGTAATAATTGAATAATTCAACTTTTATGTAATAGTATACACTATCGTAATTTTGTCCATTTTGACTTTATGTAATAATTGAATAATTTCCACTTTTATGTAATAGTATACACTGTCGTAATTTTGAATTTTTGTCCATTTTGACTTCATGTAATAATTTAATAATTTCCACATTTATGTAATAGTATACACTGTCGTAATTTAGAATTTTTGCCCATTTTGACTTTATGTAATAATTGAATAATTTCAACTTTTATGTAATAGTATAAACTGTCGTAATATTGAATTTTTGTCCATTTGACTTCGTTATAATTTTAGTAATTTCCATATTTATGTAGTAGTATACACTGTCGTAATTTTGAATTTTTGTCCATTTTGACTTTATGTAATAATTGAATAATTTCCACTTTTCTGTAATAGTATACACTGTCATAATTTAGAATTTTGTCCATTTTGACTTTATGTAATAATTGAATAATTTCAACTTTTATGTAATAGTATACACTGTCGAAATGTTGTCCATTTTGACTTCATGTTATAATTTAATAATTTCCATATTTATGTAATAGTATACACTGTCGTAATTTTGAATTTTTGTCCATTTTGACTTTATGTAATAATTTAATAATTTCCACTTTTATGTAATAGTATACACTGTCGTAATTTAGAATTTTTGTCCATTTTGACTTTATGTAATAATTGAATAATTTCAACTTTTATGTAATAGTATACACTGTCGTAATTTAGAATTTTTGTCCATTTTGACTTTATATAATAATTGAATAATTTCCACTTTTATGTAATAGTATACACTGTCGTAAATTCTGAATTTTTGCCTATTATGACTTTATGTAATAATTGAATAATTTCCACTTTTATGTAATAGTATACACTGTCGAAATGTTTGTCCATTTTGACTTTATGTAATAATTTAATAATTTCCACTTTTATGTAATAGTATACACTGTCATAATTTAGAATTTTTGTCCATTTTGACTTTTTGTAATAATTGAATAATTTCCACTTTTATGTAATAGTATACACTGTCGTAAATTCTGAATTTTTGCCTATTATGACTTTATGTAATAATTGAATAATTTCAACTTTTATGTAATAGTATACACTGTCGTAATTTTGAATTTTTGTCCATTTTGACTTTATGTAATAATTTAATAATTTCCACATTTATGTAATAGTATACACTGTTGTAATTTAGAATTTTTGTCCATTTTGACTTTATGTAATAATTTAATAATTTCCACTTTTCTGTAATAGTATACACTGTCGTAATTTTGAATTTTTGTCCATTTTGACTTCATGTTATAATTTAATAATTTCCATATTTATGTAATAGTATACACTGTCGTAATTTTGAATTTTTGTCCATTTTGACTTTATGTAATAATTGAAAAATTTCCACTTTTATGTAATAGTATACACTGTCGTAATTTTGTCCATTTTGACTTTATGTAATAATTGAATAATTTCAACTTTTATGTAATAGTATACACTGTCATAATATTGTCCATTTTGACTTTATGTAATAATTGAATAATTTCAACTTTTATGTAATAGTATACACTGTCGTAATTTAGAATTTTTGTCCATTTTGACTTTATGTAATAATTGAAAAATTTCCACTTTTATGTAATAGTATACACTGTCGTAATTTAGAATTTTTGTCCATTTTGACTTTATATAATAATTGAATAATTTACACTTTTATGTAATAGTATACACTGTCGTAATTTAGAATTTTTGTCCATTTT
This sequence comes from Romanogobio albipinnatus, assembly GCA_023566225.1. Lineage (NCBI taxonomy): Eukaryota > Metazoa > Chordata > Actinopteri > Cypriniformes > Gobionidae > Romanogobio > Romanogobio albipinnatus. The sequence continues at coordinate 1,840,805 of CM042246.1, read as the reverse complement.
GACTTTATTTAATAATTTAATAATTTCCACTTTTATGTAATAGTATACACTGTCGTAATTTTGAATTTTTGTCCATTTTGACTTCATGTTATAATTTAATAATTTCCATATTTATGTAATAGTATACACTGTCGTAATTTTGAATTTTTGTCCATTTTGACTTTATGTAATAATTGAAAAATTTCCACTTTTATGTAATAGTATACACTGTCGTAATTTTGTCCATTTTGACTTTATGTAATAATTGAATAATTTCAACTTTTATGTAATAGTATACACTGTCGTAATATTGTCCATTTTGACTTTATGTAATAATTGAATAATTTCAACTTTTATGTAATAGTATACACTGTCGTAATTTAGAATTTTTGTCCATTTTGACTTTATGTAATAATTGAAAAATTTCCACTTTTATGTAATAGTATACACTGTCGTAATTTAGAATTTTTGTCCATTTTGACTTTATATAATAATTGAATAATTTACACTTTTATGTAATAGTATACACTGTCGTAAATTCTGAATTTTTGCCTATTATGACTTTATGTAATAATTGAATAATTTCCACTTTTATGTAATAGTATACACTGTCGAAATTTTTGTCCATTTTGACTTTATGTAATAATTTAATAATTTCCACTTTTATGTAATAGTATACACTGTCATAATTTAGAATTTTTGTCCATTTTGACTTTTTGTAATAATTGAATAATTTCCACTTTTATGTAATAGTATACACTGTCGTAAATTCTGAATTTTTGCCTATTATGACTTTATGTAATAATTGAATAATTTCCACTTTTATGTAATAGTATACACTGTCGTAATTTTGAATTTTTTGTTCATTTTGACATTATGTAATAATTGAATAATTTCAACTTTTATGTAATAGTATACACTGTCGTAATTTTGAATTTTTGTCCATTTTGACTTTATGTAATAATTTAATAATTTCCACATTTATGTAATAGTATACACTGTCGTAATTTAGAATTTTTGGCCATTTTGCTTTATGTAATAATTTAATAATTTCCACACTTATGTAATAGTATACACTGTCGTAATTTAGAATTTTTGGCCATTTTGACTTTATGTAATAATTTCCACTTTTATGTAATAGTATACACTGTCGTAATTTAGAATTTTTGGCCATTTTGACTTTATGTAATAATTTAATAATTTCCACTTTTATGTAACAGTATACACTGTCGTAATTTTGAATTTTTGTCCATTTTGACTTTATGTAATAATTGAATAATTTCAACTTTTATGTAATAGTATCCACTGTCGTAATTTTGAATTTTTGTCCATTTTGACTTTGTTATAATTTAATAATTTCCATATTTATGTAATAGTATACACTGTCGTAATTTTGAATTTTTGTCTATTTTGACTTTATGTAATAATTGAATAATTTCCACTTTTATGTAATAGTATACACTGTCGTAAATTCTGAATTTTTGCCTATTATGACTTTATGTAACAATTGAATAATTTCAACTTTTATGTAATAGTATACACTGTCGTAATTTTGAATTTTTGTCCATTTTGACTTTATGTTATAATTTAATAATTTCAACTTTTATGTAATAGTATACACTGTCGTAATTTTGAATTTTTGTCCATTTTGACTTTATGTTATAATTTAATAATTTCCATATTTATGTAATAGTATACACTGTCGTAATTTAGAATTTTTGGCCATTTTGACTTTATGTAATAATTTAATAATTTCCACTTTTATGTAATAGTATACACTGTCGTAATTTTGTCCATTTTGACTTTATGTTATAATTTAATAATTTCCATATTTATGTAATAGTATACACTGTCGTAATTTTGAATTTTTGTCTATTTTGACTTTATGTAATAATTGAATAATTTCCACTTTTATGTAATAGTATACACTGTCGTAAATTCTGAATTTTTGCCTATTATGACTTTATGTAACAATTGAATAATTTCAACTTTTATGTAATAGTATACACTGTCGTAATTTTGAATTTTTGTCCATTTTGACTTTATGTTATAATTTAATAATTTCAACTTTTATGTAATAGTATACACTGTCGTAATTTTGAATTTTTGTCCATTTTGACTTTATGTTATAATTTAATAATTTCCATATTTATGTAATAGTATACACTGTCGTAATTTAGAATTTTTGGCCATTTTGACTTTATGTAATAATTTAATAATTTCCACTTTTATGTAATAGTATACACTGTCGTAATTTTGTCCATTTTGACTTTATGTAATAATTGAATAATTTCAACTTTTATGTAATAGTATACACTGTCGTAATATTGTCCATTTTGACTTTATGTAATAATTGAATAATTTCCACTTTTATGTAATAGTATACACTGTCGTAATTTTGTCCATTTTGACTTTATGTAATAATTGAATAATTTCAACTTTTATGTAATAGTATACACTGTCGTAATTTTGAATTTTTGTCCATTTTGACTTCATGTTATAATTTAATAATTTCCATATTTATGTAATAGTATACACTGTCGTAATTTTGAATTTTTGTCTATTTTGACTTTATGTAATAATTGTATACTATTACATAAAAGTGGAAATTATTCAATTATTACATAAAGTCATAATAGGCAAAAATTCAGAATTTACGACAGTGTATACTATTACATAAAAGTGGAAATTATTCACTGTCGTAAATTCTGAATTTTTGCCTATTATGACTTTATGTAATAATTGAATAATTTCAACTTTTATGTAATAGTATACACTGTCGTAATTTTGAATTTTTGTCCATTTTGACTTTATGTAATAATTTAATAATTTCCACATTTATGTAATAGTATACACTGTTGTAATTTAGAATTTTTGTCCATTTTGACTTTATGTAATAATTTAATAATTTCAACTTTTATGTAATAGTATACACTGTCGTAATTTTGTCCATTTTGACTTTATGTAATAATTTAATAATTTCCACTTTTATGTAATAGTATACACTGTCGTAATTTTGATTTTTGTCCATTTTGACTTCATGTTATAATTTAATAATTTCCATATTTATGTAATAGTATACACTGTCGTAATTTTGAATTTTTGTCCATTTTGACTTTATGTAATAATTGAAAAATTTCCACTTTTATGTAATAGTATACACTGTCTTAATTTAGAATTTTTGTCCATTTTGACTTTATGTAATAATTGAATAATTTCAACTTTTATGTAATAGTATACACTGTCGTAATTTAGAATTTTTGTCCATTTTGACTTTATATAATAATTGAATACTTTATGTAATAATTGAATAATTTCCACTTTTATGTAATAGTATACACTGTCGAAATTTTTGTCCATTTTGACTTTATGTAATAATTTAATAATTTCCACTTTTATGTAATAGTATACACTGTCGTAATTTTGAATATTTGTCCATTTTGACTTTATGTAATAATTGAAAAATTTCCACTTTTATGTAATAGTATACACTGTCGTAATTTTGAATTTTTGTCCATTTTGACTTTATGTAATAATTGAAAAATTTCCACTTTTATGTAATAGTATACACTGTCGTAATTTTGTCCATTTTGACTTTATGTAATAATTTAATAATTTCCACTTTTATGTAATAGTATACACTGTCGTAATTTTGAATTTTTGTCCATTTTGACTTTATGTAATACTTTAATAATTTCCACATTTATGTAATAGTATACACTGTCGTAATTTAGAATTTTTGGCCATTTTGCTTTATGTAATAATTTAATAATTTCCACATTTATGTAATAGTATACACTGTCGTAATTTAGAATTTTTGGCCATTTTGACTTTATGTAATAATTTAATAATTTCCACTTTTATGTAATAGTATACACTGTCGTAATTTAGAATTTTTGGCCATTTTGACTTTATGTAATAATTTAATAATTTCCACTTTTATGTAATAGTATACACTGTCGTAATTTTGTCCATTTTGACTTTATGTAATAATTGAATAATTTCAACTTTTATGTAATAGTATACACTGTCGTAATATTGTCCATTTTGACTTTATGTAATAATTTAATAATTTCCACTTTTATGTAATAGTATACACTGTCGTAATTTTGAATTTTTGTCCATTTTGACTTTATGTAATAATTGAATAATTTCAACTTTTATGTAATAGTATACACTGTCGTAATTTTGAATTTTTGTCCATTTTGACTTCATGTTATAATTTAATAATTTCCATATTTATGTAATAGTATACACTGTCGTAATTTTGAATTTTTGTCCATTTTGACTTTATGTAATAATTGAAAAATTTCCACTTTTATGTAATAGTATACACTGTCTTAATTTAGAATTTTTGTCCATTTTGACTTTATGTAATAATTGAATAATTTAAACTTTTATGTAATAGTATACACTGTCGTAATTTAGAATTTTTGTCCATTTTGACTTTATATAATAATTGAATACTTTATGTAATAATTGAATAATTTCCACTTTTATGTAATAGTATACACTGTCGAAATTTTTGTCCATTTTGACTTTATGTAATAATTTAATAATTTCCACTTTTATGTAATAGTATACACTGTCGTAATTTAGAATTTTTGGCCATTTTGCTTTATGTAATAATTTAATAATTTCCACATTTATGTAATAGTATACACTGTCGTAATTTTGAATTTTTGTCCATTTTGACTTCGTTATAATTTAATAATTTCCATATTTATGTAATAGTATACACTGTCGTAATTTTGAATTTTTGTCCATTTTGACTTTATGTAATAATTGAAAAATTTCCACTTTTATGTAATAGTATACACTGTCGTAATTTTGTCCATTTTGACTTTATGTAATAATTTAATAATTTCCACTTTTATGTAATAGTATACACTGTCGTAATTTTGAATTTTTGTCCATTTTGACTTTATGTAATACTTTAATAATTTCCACATTTATGTAATAGTATACACTGTCGTAATTTAGAATTTTTGGCCATTTTGACTTCATGTTATAATTTAATAATTTCCATATTTATGTAATAGTATACACTGTCGTAATTTTGTCCATTTTGACTTTATGTAATAATTGAATAATGTCCACTTTAATGTAATAGTATACACTGTCGTAATTTAGAATTTTTGGCCATTTTGACTTTATGTAATAATTTAATAATTTCCACTTTTATGTAATAGTATACACTGTCGTAATTTTGTCCATTTTGACTTTATGTAATAATTGAATAATTTCAACTTTTATGTAATAGTATACACTGTCGTAATATTGTCCATTTTGACTTTATGTAATAATTTAATAATTTCCACTTTTATGTAATAGTATACACTGTCGTAATTTTGAATTTTTGTCCATTTTGACTTTATGTAATAATTGAATAATTTAAACTTTTATGTAATAGTATTCACTGTCGTAATTTTGAATTTTTGTCCATTTTGACTTCATGTTATAATTTAATAATTTCCATATTTATGTAATAGTATACACTGTCGTAATTTTGAATTTTTGTCTATTTTGACTTTATGTAATAATTGAATAATTTCCACTTTTATGTAATAGTATACACTGTCGTAAATTCTGAATTTTTGCCTATTATGACTTTATGTAATAATTGAATAATTTCCAATTTTATGTAATAGTATACACTGTCGTAATTTAGAATTTTTGTCCATATTAACTTTATGTAATAATTGAATAATTTACACTTTTATGTAATAGTATACACTGTCGTAATTTAGAATTTTTGTCCATTTTGACTTTATGTAATAATTTTATAATTTCCACATTTCTGTAATAGTATACACTGTCGTAATTATGAATTTTTGTCCATTTTGACTTTATGTAATAAATGAATAATTTCAACTTTTATGTAATAGTATACACTTGCGTAAATTCTGAATTTTTGTCCACTTTGACTTTATGTAATAAATGAATCATTTCAACTTTTATGTAATAGTATACACTGTCGTAAATTCTGAATTTTTGTCCATTTTGACTTTATGTAATAATTGAATAATTTCCATATTTATGTAATAGTATACACTGTCGTAATTTTGAATTTTTGTCCATTTTGACTTTATGTAATAAATGAATAATTTCAACTTTTATGTAATAGTATACACTGTCGTAAATTCTGAATTTTTGTCCATTTTGACTTTATGTAATAATTGAATAATTTCCACTTTTATATAATAGTATACACTGTCCTAAATTCTGAATTTTTGCCTATTATGACTTTATGTAATAATTGAATAATTTCCACTTTTATGTAATAGTATACACTGTCGTAATTCTGAATTTTTGTCCATTTTGACTTTATGTAATAATTGAATAATTTCCACTTTTATATAATAGTATACACTGTCGTAATTTTGAATTTTTTTCCATTTTGACTTTATGTAATAATTGAATAATTTCCACTTTTATGTAATAGTATACACTGTCGTAATTTTTGTCCATTTTGTCCATTTTGGCTTTATGTAACAATTGAATAATTTCCACTTTTATGTAATAGTATACACTGTCGTAATTTTGTCCATTTTGACTTCATGTAATAATTTAATAATTTCCACATTTATGTAATAGTATACACTGTTGTAATTTAGAATTTTTGTCCATTTTGACTTTATGTAATAATTTAATAATTTCCACTTTTCTGTAATAGTATACACTGTCATAATTTAGAATTTTTGTCCATTTTGACTTTATGTAATAATTGAATAATTTCAACTTTTATGTAATAGTATACACTGTCGTAATTTTGAATTTTTGTCCATTTTGACTTCATGTTATAATTTAATAATTTCCATATTTATGTAATAGTATACACTGTCGTAATTTTGAATTTTTGTCCATTTTGACTTTATGTAATAATTGAAAAATTTCCACTTTTATGTAATAGTATACACTGTCGTAATTTTGTCCATTTTGACTTTATGTAATAATTGAATAATTTCAACTTTTATGTAATAGTATACACTGTCGTAATATTGTCCATTTTGACTTTATGTAATAATTGAATAATTTCAACTTTTATGTAATAGTATACACTGTCGTAATTTAGAATTTTTGTCCATTTTGACTTTATGTAATAATTGAAAAATTTCCACTTTTATGTAATAGTATACACTGTCGTAATATTGTCCATTTTGACTTTATGTAATAATTGAATAATTTCCATATTTATGTAATAGTATACACTGTCGTAATTTTGAATTTTTGTCTATTTTGACTTTATGTAATAATTGAATAATTTCCACTTTTATGTAATAGTATACACTGTCGTAAATTCTGAATTTTTGCCTATTATGACTTTATGTAATAATTGAATAATTTCAACTTTTATGTAATAGTATACACTGTCGTAATTTTGAATTTTTGTCCATTTTGACTTTATGTAATAATTTAATAATTTCCACATTTATGTAATAGTATACACTGTTGTAATTTAGAATTTTTGTCCATTTTGACTTTATGTAATAATTTAATAATTTCAACTTTTATGTAATAGTATACACTGTCGTAATTTTGTCCATTTTGACTTTATGTAATAATTTAATAATTTCCACTTTTATGTAATAGTATACACTGTCGTAATTTTGATTTTTGTCCATTTTGACTTCATGTTATAATTTAATAATTTCCATATTTATGTAATAGTATACACTGTCGTAATTTTGAATTTTTGTCCATTTTGACTTTATGTAATAATTGAAAAATTTCCACTTTTATGTAATAGTATACACTGTCTTAATTTAGAATTTTTGTCCATTTTGACTTTATGTAATAATTGAATAATTTCAACTTTTATGTAATAGTATACACTGTCGTAATTTAGAATTTTTGTCCATTTTGACTTTATATAATAATTGAATACTTTATGTAATAATTGAATAATTTCCACTTTTATGTAATAGTATACACTGTCGAAATTTTTGTCCATTTTGACTTTATGTAATAATTTAATAATTTCCACTTTTATGTAATAGTATACACTGTCGTAATTTTGAATATTTGTCCATTTTGACTTTATGTAATAATTGAAAAATTTCCACTTTTATGTAATAGTATACACTGTCGTAATTTTGAATTTTTGTCCATTTTGACTTTATGTAATAATTGAAAAATTTCCACTTTTATGTAATAGTATACACTGTCGTAATTTTGTCCATTTTGACTTTATGTAATAATTTAATAATTTCCACTTTTATGTAATAGTATACACTGTCGTAATTTTGAATTTTTGTCCATTTTGACTTTATGTAATACTTTAATAATTTCCACATTTATGTAATAGTATACACTGTCGTAATTTAGAATTTTTGGCCATTTTGCTTTATGTAATAATTTAATAATTTCCACATTTATGTAATAGTATACACTGTCGTAATTTAGAATTTTTGGCCATTTTGACTTTATGTAATAATTTAATAATTTCCACTTTTATGTAATAGTATACACTGTCGTAATTTAGAATTTTTGGCCTTTTTGACTTTATGTAATAATTTAATAATTTCCACTTTTATGTAATAGTATACACTGTCGTAATTTTGTCCATTTTGACTTTATGTAATAATTGAATAATTTCAACTTTTATGTAATAGTATACACTGTCGTAATATTGTCCATTTTGACTTTATGTAATAATTTAATAATTTCCACTTTTATGTAATAGTATACACTGTCGTAATTTTGAATTTTTGTCCATTTTGACTTTATGTAATAATTGAATAATTTCAACTTTTATGTAATAGTATACACTGTCGTAATTTTGAATTTTTGTCCATTTTGACTTCATGTTATAATTTAATAATTTCCATATTTATGTAATAGTATACACTGTCGTAATTTTGAATTTTTGTCCATTTTGACTTTATGTAATAATTGAAAAATTTCCACTTTTATGTAATAGTATACACTGTCTTAATTTAGAATTTTTGTCCATTTTGACTTTATGTAATAATTGAATAATTTAAACTTTTATGTAATAGTATACACTGTCGTAATTTAGAATTTTTGTCCATTTTGACTTTATATAATAATTGAATACTTTATGTAATAATTGAATAATTTCCACTTTTATGTAATAGTATACACTGTCGAAATTTTTGTCCATTTTGACTTTATGTAATAATTTAATAATTTCCACTTTTATGTAATAGTATACACTGTCGTAATTTTGAATTTTTGTCCATTTTGACTTCGTTATAATTTAATAATTTCCATATTTATGTAATAGTATACACTGTCGTAATTTTGAATTTTTGTCCATTTTGACTTTATGTAATAATTGAAAAATTTCCACTTTTATGTAATAGTATACACTGTCGTAATTTTGTCCATTTTGACTTTATGTAATAATTTAATAATTTCCACTTTTATGTAATAGTATACACTGTCGTAATTTTGAATTTTTGTCCATTTTGACTTTATGTAATACTTTAATAATTTCCACATTTATGTAATAGTATACACTGTCGTAATTTAGAATTTTTGGCCATTTTGACTTTATGTAATAAATGAATAATTTCCACTTTTATGTAATAGTATACACTGTCGTAATTTTGTCCATTTTGACTTTATGTAATAATTGAATAATTTCAACTTTTATGTAATAGTATACACTGTCGTAATATTGTCCATTTTGACTTTATGTAATAATTTAATAATTTCCACTTTTATGTAATAGTATACACTGTCGTAATTTAGAATTTTTGGCCATTTTGACTTTATGTAATAATTTCCACTTTTATGTAATAGTATACACTGTCGTAATTTAGAATTTTTGGCCATTTTGACTTTATGTAATAATTTAATAATTTCCACTTTTATGTAACAGTATACACTGTCGTAATTTTGAATTTTTGTCCATTTTGACTTTATGTAATAATTGAATAATTTCAACTTTTATGTAATAGTATCCACTGTCGTAATTTTGAATTTTTGTCCATTTTGACTTTATGTTATAATTTAATAATTTCCATATTTATGTAATAGTATACACTGTCGTAATTTTGAATTTTTGTCTATTTTGACTTTATGTAATAATTGAATAATTTCCACTTTTATGTAATAGTATACACTGTCGTAAATTCTGAATTTTTGCCTATTATGACTTTATGTAACAATTGAATAATTTCAACTTTTATGTAATAGTATACACTGTCGTAATTTTGAATTTTTGTCCATTTTGACTTTATGTTATAATTTAATAATTTCAACTTTTATGTAATAGTATACACTGTCGTAATTTTGAATTTTTGTCCATTTTGACTTTATGTTATAATTTAATAATTTCCATATTTATGTAATAGTATACACTGTCGTAATTTAGAATTTTTGGCCATTTTGACTTTATGTAATAATTTAATAATTTCCACTTTTATGTAATAGTATACACTGTCGTAATTTTGTCCATTTTGACTTTATGTTATAATTTAATAATTTCCATATTTATGTAATAGTATACACTGTCGTAATTTTGAATTTTTGTCTATTTTGACTTTATGTAATAATTGAATAATTTCCACTTTTATGTAATAGTATACACTGTCGTAAATTCTGAATTTTTGCCTATTATGACTTTATGTAACAATTGAATAATTTCAACTTTTATGTAATAGTATACACTGTCGTAATTTTGAATTTTTGTCCATTTTGACTTTATGTTATAATTTAATAATTTCAACTTTTATGTAATAGTATACACTGTCGTAATTTAGAATTTTTGGCCATTTTGACTTTATGTAATAATTTAATAATTTCCACTTTTATGTAATAGTATACACTGTCGTAATTTTGTCCATTTTGACTTTATGTAATAATTGAATAATTTCAACTTTTATGTAATAGTATACACTGTCGTAATATTGTCCATTTTGACTTTATGTAATAATTGAATAATTTCCACTTTTATGTAATAGTATACACTGTCGTAATTTTGTCCATTTTGACTTTATGTAATAATTGAATAATTTCAACTTTTATGTAATAGTATACACTGTCGTAATTTTGAATTTTTGTCCATTTTGACTTCATGTTATAATTTAATAATTTCCATATTTATGTAATAGTATACACTGTCGTAATTTTGAATTTTTGTCTATTTTGACTTTATGTAATAATTGAATAATTTCCACTTTTATGTAATAGTATACACTGTCGTAAATTCTGAATTTTTGCCTATTATGACTTTATGTAATAATTGAATAATTTCAACTTTTATGTAATAGTATACACTGTCGTAATTTTGAATTTTTGTCCATTTTGACTTTATGTAATAATTTAATAATTTCCACATTTATGTAATAGTATACACTGTTGTAATTTAGAATTTTTGTCCATTTTGACTTTATGTAATAATTTAATAATTTCAACTTTTATGTAATAGTATACACTGTCGTAATTTTGTCCATTTTGACTTTATGTAATAATTTAATAATTTCCACTTTTATGTAATAGTATACACTGTCGTAATTTTGATTTTTGTCCATTTTGACTTCATGTTATAATTTAATAATTTCCATATTTATGTAATAGTATACACTGTCGTAATTTTGAATTTTTGTCCATTTTGACTTTATGTAATAATTGAAAAATTTCCACTTTTATGTAATAGTATACACTGTCTTAATTTAGAATTTTTGTCCATTTTGACTTTATGTAATAATTGAATAATTTCAACTTTTATGTAATAGTATACACTGTCGTAATTTAGAATTTTTGTCCATTTTGACTTTATATAATAATTGAATACTTTATGTAATAATTGAATAATTTCCACTTTTATGTAATAGTATACACTGTCGAAATTTTTGTCCATTTTGACTTTATGTAATAATTTAATAATTTCCACTTTTATGTAATAGTATACACTGTCGTAATTTTGAATATTTGTCCATTTTGACTTTATGTAATAATTGAAAAATTTCCACTTTTATGTAATAGTATACACTGTCGTAATTTTGAATTTTTGTCCATTTTGACTTTATGTAATAATTGAAAAATTTCCACTTTTATGTAATAGTATACACTGTCGTAATTTTGTCCATTTTGACTTTATGTAATAATTTAATAATTTCCACTTTTATGTAATAGTATACACTGTCGTAATTTTGAATTTTTGTCCATTTTGACTTTATGTAATACTTTAATAATTTCCACATTTATGTAATAGTATACACTGTCGTAATTTAGAATTTTTGGCCATTTTGCTTTATGTAATAATTTAATAATTTCCACATTTATGTAATAGTATACACTGTCGTAATTTAGAATTTTTGGCCATTTTGACTTTATGTAATAATTTAATAATTTCCACTTTTATGTAATAGTATACACTGTCGTAATTTAGAATTTTTGGCCATTTTGACTTTATGTAATAATTTAATAATTTCCACTTTTATGTAATAGTATACACTGTCGTAATTTTGTCCATTTTGACTTTATGTAATAATTGAATAATTTCAACTTTTATGTAATAGTATACACTGTCGTAATATTGTCCATTTTGACTTTATGTAATAATTTAATAATTTCCACTTTTATGTAATAGTATACACTGTCGTAATTTTGAATTTTTGTCCATTTTGACTTTATGTAATAATTGAATAATTTCAACTTTTATGTAATAGTATACACTGTCGTAATTTTGAATTTTTGTCCATTTTGACTTCATGTTATAATTTAATAATTTCCATATTTATGTAATAGTATACACTGTCGTAATTTTGAATTTTTGTCCATTTTGACTTTATGTAATAATTGAAAAATTTCCACTTTTATGTAATAGTATACACTGTCTTAATTTAGAATTTTTGTCCATTTTGACTTTATGTAATAATTGAATAATTTAAACTTTTATGTAATAGTATACACTGTCGTAATTTAGAATTTTTGTCCATTTTGACTTTATATAATAATTGAATACTTTATGTAATAATTGAATAATTTCCACTTTTATGTAATAGTATACACTGTCGAAATTTTTGTCCATTTTGACTTTATGTAATAATTTAATAATTTCCACTTTTATGTAATAGTATACACTGTCGTAATTTAGAATTTTTGGCCATTTTGCTTTATGTAATAATTTAATAATTTCCACATTTATGTAATAGTATACACTGTCGTAATTTTGAATTTTTGTCCATTTTGACTTCGTTATAATTTAATAATTTCCATATTTATGTAATAGTATACACTGTCGTAATTTTGAATTTTTGTCCATTTTGACTTTATGTAATAATTGAAAAATTTCCACTTTTATGTAATAGTATACACTGTCGTAATTTTGTCCATTTTGACTTTATGTAATAATTTAATAATTTCCACTTTTATGTAATAGTATACACTGTCGTAATTTTGAATTTTTGTCCATTTTGACTTTATGTAATACTTTAATAATTTCCACATTTATGTAATAGTATACACTGTCGTAATTTAGAATTTTTGGCCATTTTGACTTCATGTTATAATTTAATAATTTCCATATTTATGTAATAGTATACACTGTCGTAATTTTGTCCATTTTGACTTTATGTAATAATTGAATAATGTCCACTTTAATGTAATAGTATACACTGTCGTAATTTAGAATTTTTGGCCATTTTGACTTTATGTAATAATTTAATAATTTCCACTTTTATGTAATAGTATACACTGTCGTAATTTTGTCCATTTTGACTTTATGTAATAATTGAATAATTTCAACTTTTATGTAATAGTATACACTGTCGTAATATTGTCCATTTTGACTTTATGTAATAATTTAATAATTTCCACTTTTATGTAATAGTATACACTGTCGTAATTTTGAATTTTTGTCCATTTTGACTTTATGTAATAATTGAATAATTTAAACTTTTATGTAATAGTATTCACTGTCGTAATTTTGAATTTTTGTCCATTTTGACTTCATGTTATAATTTAATAATTTCCATATTTATGTAATAGTATACACTGTCGTAATTTTGAATTTTTGTCTATTTTGACTTTATGTAATAATTGAATAATTTCCACTTTTATGTAATAGTATACACTGTCGTAAATTCTGAATTTTTGCCTATTATGACTTTATGTAATAATTGAATAATTTCCAATTTTATGTAATAGTATACACTGTCGTAATTTAGAATTTTTGTCCATATTAACTTTATGTAATAATTGAATAATTTACACTTTTATGTAATAGTATACACTGTCGTAATTTAGAATTTTTGTCCATTTTGACTTTATGTAATAATTTTATAATTTCCACATTTCTGTAATAGTATACACTGTCGTAATTATGAATTTTTGTCCATTTTGACTTTATGTAATAAATGAATAATTTCAACTTTTATGTAATAGTATACACTTGCGTAAATTCTGAATTTTTGTCCACTTTGACTTTATGTAATAAATGAATCATTTCAACTTTTATGTAATAGTATACACTGTCGTAAATTCTGAATTTTTGTCCATTTTGACTTTATGTAATAATTGAATAATTTCCATATTTATGTAATAGTATACACTGTCGTAATTTTGAATTTTTGTCCATTTTGACTTTATGTAATAAATGAATAATTTCAACTTTTATGTAATAGTATACACTGTCGTAAATTCTGAATTTTTGTCCATTTTGACTTTATGTAATAATTGAATAATTTCCACTTTTATATAATAGTATACACTGTCCTAAATTCTGAATTTTTGCCTATTATGACTTTATGTAATAATTGAATAATTTCCACTTTTATGTAATAGTATACACTGTCGTAATTCTGAATTTTTGTCCATTTTGACTTTATGTAATAATTGAATAATTTCCACTTTTATATAATAGTATACACTGTCGTAATTTTGAATTTTTTTCCATTTTGACTTTATGTAATAATTGAATAATTTCCACTTTTATGTAATAGTATACACTGTCGTAATTTTTGTCCATTTTGTCCATTTTGGCTTTATGTAACAATTGAATAATTTCCACTTTTATGTAATAGTATACACTGTCGTAATTTTGTCCATTTTGACTTCATGTAATAATTTAATAATTTCCACATTTATGTAATAGTATACACTGTTGTAATTTAGAATTTTTGTCCATTTTGACTTTATGTAATAATTTAATAATTTCCACTTTTCTGTAATAGTATACACTGTCATAATTTAGAATTTTTGTCCATTTTGACTTTATGTAATAATTGAATAATTTCAACTTTTATGTAATAGTATACACTGTCGTAATTTTGAATTTTTGTCCATTTTGACTTCATGTTATAATTTAATAATTTCCATATTTATGTAATAGTATACACTGTCGTAATTTTGAATTTTTGTCCATTTTGACTTTATGTAATAATTGAAAAATTTCCACTTTTATGTAATAGTATACACTGTCGTAATTTTGTCCATTTTGACTTTATGTAATAATTGAATAATTTCAACTTTTATGTAATAGTATACACTGTCGTAATATTGTCCATTTTGACTTTATGTAATAATTGAATAATTTCAACTTTTATGTAATAGTATACACTGTCGTAATTTAGAATTTTTGTCCATTTTGACTTTATGTAATAATTGAAAAATTTCCACTTTTATGTAATAGTATACACTGTCGTAATATTGTCCATTTTGACTTTATGTAATAATTGAATAATTTCCATATTTATGTAATAGTATACACTGTCGTAATTTTGAATTTTTGTCTATTTTGACTTTATGTAATAATTGAATAATTTCCACTTTTATGTAATAGTATACACTGTCGTAAATTCTGAATTTTTGCCTATTATGACTTTATGTAATAATTGAATAATTTCAACTTTTATGTAATAGTATACACTGTCGTAATTTTGAATTTTTGTCCATTTTGACTTTATGTAATAATTTAATAATTTCCACATTTATGTAATAGTATACACTGTTGTAATTTAGAATTTTTGTCCATTTTGACTTTATGTAATAATTTAATAATTTCAACTTTTATGTAATAGTATACACTGTCGTAATTTTGATTTTTGTCCATTTTGACTTCATGTTATAATTTAATAATTTCCACATTTATGTAATAGTATACACTGTCGTAATTTTGAATTTTTGTCCATTTTGACTTTATGTAATAATTGAAAAATTTCCACTTTTATGTAATAGTATACACTGTCTTAATTTAGAATTTTTGTCCATTTTGACTTTATGTAATAATTGAATAATTTCAACTTTTATGTAATAGTATACACTGTCGTAATTTAGAATTTTTGTCCATTTTGACTTTATATAATAATTGAATACTTTATGTAATAATTGAATAATTTCCACTTTTATGTAATAGTATACACTGTCGAAATTTTTGTCCATTTTGACTTTATGTAATAATTTAATAATTTCCACTTTTATGTAATAGTATACACTGTCGTAATTTTGAATATTTGTCCATTTTGACTTTATGTAATAATTGAAAAATTTCCACTTTTATGTAATAGTATACACTGTCGTAATTTTGAATTTTTGTCCATTTTGACTTTATGTAATAATTGAAAAATTTCCACTTTTATGTAATAGTATACACTGTCGTAATTTTGTCCATTTTGACTTTATGTAATAATTTAATAATTTCCACTTTTATGTAATAGTATACACTGTCGTAATTTTGAATTTTTGTCCATTTTGACTTTATGTAATACTTTAATAATTTCCACATTTATGTAATAGTATACACTGTCGTAATTTAGAATTTTTGGCCATTTTGCTTTATGTAATAATTTAATAATTTCCACATTTATGTAATAGTATACACTGTCGTAATTTAGAATTTTTGGCCATTTTGACTTTATGTAATAATTTAATAATTTCCACTTTTATGTAATAGTATACACTGTCGTAATTTAGAATTTTTGGCCATTTTGACTTTATGTAATAATTTAATAATTTCCACTTTTATGTAATAGTATACACTGTCGTAATTTTGTCCATTTTGACTTTATGTAATAATTGAATAATTTCAACTTTTATGTAATAGTATACACTGTCGTAATATTGTCCATTTTGACTTTATGTAATAATTTAATAATTTCCACTTTTATGTAATAGTATACACTGTCGTAATTTTGAATTTTTGTCCATTTTGACTTTATGTAATAATTGAATAATTTCAACTTTTATGTAATAGTATACACTGTCGTAATTTTGAATTTTTGTCCATTTTGACTTCATGTTATAATTTAATAATTTCCATATTTATGTAATAGTATACACTGTCGTAATTTTGAATTTTTGTCCATTTTGACTTTATGTAATAATTGAAAAATTTCCACTTTTATGTAATAGTATACACTGTCTTAATTTAGAATTTTTGTCCATTTTGACTTTATGTAATAATTGAATAATTTAAACTTTTATGTAATAGTATACACTGTCGTAATTTAGAATTTTTGTCCATTTTGACTTTATATAATAATTGAATACTTTATGTAATAATTGAATAATTTCCACTTTTATGTAATAGTATACACTGTCGAAATTTTTGTCCATTTTGACTTTATGTAATAATTTAATAATTTCCACTTTTATGTAATAGTATACACTGTCGTAATTTTGAATTTTTGTCCATTTTGACTTCGTTATAATTTAATAATTTCCATATTTATGTAATAGTATACACTGTCGTAATTTTGAATTTTTGTCCATTTTGACTTTATGTAATAATTGAAAAATTTCCACTTTTATGTAATAGTATACACTGTCGTAATTTTGTCCATTTTGACTTTATGTAATAATTTAATAATTTCCACTTTTATGTAATAGTATACACTGTCGTAATTTTGAATTTTTGTCCATTTTGACTTTATGTAATACTTTAATAATTTCCACATTTATGTAATAGTATACACTGTCGTAATTTAGAATTTTTGGCCATTTTGACTTCATGTTATAATTTAATAATTTCCATATTTATGTAATAGTATACACTGTCGTAATTTTGTCCATTTTGACTTTATGTAATAATTGAATAATGTCCACTTTAATGTAATAGTATACACTGTCGTAATTTAGAATTTTTGGCCATTTTGACTTTATGTAATAATTTAATAATTTCCACTTTTATGTAATAGTATACACTGTCGTAATTTTGTCCATTTTGACTTTATGTAATAATTGAATAATTTCAACTTTTATGTAATAGTATACACTGTCGTAATATTGTCCATTTTGACTTTATGTAATAATTTAATAATTTCCACTTTTATGTAATAGTATACACTGTCGTAATTTTGAATTTTTGTCCATTTTGACTTTATGTAATAATTGAATAATTTAAACTTTTATGTAATAGTATTCACTGTCGTAATTTTGAATTTTTGTCCATTTTGACTTCATGTTATAATTTAATAATTTCCATATTTATGTAATAGTATACACTGTCGTAATTTTGAATTTTTGTCTATTTTGACTTTATGTAATAATTGAATAATTTCCACTTTTATGTAATAGTATACACTGTCGTAAATTCTGAATTTTTGCCTATTATGACTTTATGTAATAATTGAATAATTTCCAATTTTATGTAATAGTATACACTGTCGTAATTTAGAATTTTTGTCCATATTAACTTTATGTAATAATTGAATAATTTACACTTTTATGTAATAGTATACACTGTCGTAATTTAGAATTTTTGTCCATTTTGACTTTATGTAATAATTTTATAATTTCCACATTTCTGTAATAGTATACACTGTCGTAATTATGAATTTTTGTCCATTTTGACTTTATGTAATAAATGAATAATTTCCACTTTTATATAATAGTATACACTGTCGTAATTTTGAATTTTTTTCCATTTTGACTTTATGTAATAATTGAATAATTTCCACTTTTATGTAATAGTATACACTGTCGTAATTTTTGTCCATTTTGTCCATTTTGGCTTTATGTAACAATTGAATAATTTCCACTTTTATGTAATAGTATACACTGTCGTAATTTTGTCCATTTTGACTTCATGTAATAATTTAATAATTTCCACATTTATGTAATAGTATACACTGTTGTAATTTAGAATTTTTGTCCATTTTGACTTTATGTAATAATTTAATAATTTCCACTTTTCTGTAATAGTATACACTGTCATAATTTAGAATTTTTGTCCATTTTGACTTTATGTAATAATTGAATAATTTCAACTTTTATGTAATAGTATACACTGTCGTAATTTTGAATTTTTGTCCATTTTGACTTCATGTTATAATTTAATAATTTCCATATTTATGTAATAGTATACACTGTCGTAATTTTGAATTTTTGTCCATTTTGACTTTATGTAATAATTGAAAAATTTCCACTTTTATGTAATAGTATACACTGTCGTAATTTTGTCCATTTTGACTTTATGTAATAATTGAATAATTTCAACTTTTATGTAATAGTATACACTGTCGTAATATTGTCCATTTTGACTTTATGTAATAATTGAATAATTTCAACTTTTATGTAATAGTATACACTGTCGTAATTTTGAATTTTTGTCCATTTTGACTTTATGTAATAATTGAAAAATTTCCACTTTTATGTAATAGTATACACTGTCGTAATTTAGAATTTTTGTCCATTTTGACTTTATATAATAATTGAATAATTTACACTTTTATGTAATAGTATACACTGTCGTAATTTAGAATTTTTGTCCATTTTGACTTTATTTAATAATTTAATAATTTCCACTTTTATGTAATAGTATACACTGTCGTAATTTTGAATTTTTGTCCATTTTGACTTCATGTTATAATTTAATAATTTCCATATTTATGTAATAGTATACACTGTCGTAATTTTGAATTTTTTTCCATTTTGACTTTATGTAATAATTGAAAAATTTCCACTTTTATGTAATAGTATACACTGTCGTAATTTTGTCCATTTTGACTTTATGTAATAATTGAATAATTTCAACTTTTATGTAATAGTATACACTGTCGTAATATTGTCCATTTTGACTTTATGTAATAATTGAATAATTTCAACTTTTATGTAATAGTATACACTGTCGTAATTTAGAATTTTTGTCCATTTTGACTTTATGTAATAATTGAAAAATTTCCACTTTTATGTAATAGTATACACTGTCGTAATTTAGAATTTTTGTCCATTTTGACTTTATATAATAATTGAATAATTTACACTTTTATGTAATAGTATACACTGTCGTAAATTCTGAATTTTTGCCTATTATGACTTTATGTAATAATTGAATAATTTCCACTTTTATGTAATAGTATACACTGTCGAAATTTTTGTCCATTTTGACTTTATGTAATAATTTAATAATTTCCACTTTTATGTAATAGTATACACTGTCATAATTTAGAATTTTTGTCCATTTTGACTTTTTGTAATAATTGAATAATTTCCACTTTTATGTAATAGTATACACTGTCGTAAATTCTGAATTTTTGCCTATTATGACTTTATGTAATAATTGAATAATTTCCACTTTTATGTAATAGTATACACTGTCGTAATTTTGAATTTTTTGTTCATTTTGACATTATGTAATAATTGAATAATTTCAACTTTTATGTAATAGTATACACTGTCGTAATTTTGAATTTTTGTCCATTTTGACTTTATGTAATAATTTAATAATTTCCACATTTATGTAATAGTATACACTGTCGTAATTTAGAATTTTTGGCCATTTTGCTTTATGTAATAATTTAATAATTTCCACACTTATGTAATAGTATACACTGTCGTAATTTAGAATTTTTGGCCATTTTGACTTTATGTAATAATTTAATAATTTCCACTTTTATGTAATAGTATACACTGTCGTAATTTAGAATTTTTGGCCATTTTGACTTTATGTAATAATTTAATAATTTCCACTTTTATGTAACAGTATACACTGTCGTAATTTTGAATTTTTGTCCATTTTGACTTTATGTAATAATTGAATAATTTCAACTTTTATGTAATAGTATACACTGTCGTAATTTTGAATTTTTGTCCATTTTGACTTTATGTTATAATTTAATAATTTCCATATTTATGTAATAGTATACACTGTCGTAATTTTGAATTTTTGTCTATTTTGACTTTATGTAATAATTGAATAATTTCCACTTTTATGTAATAGTATACACTGTCGTAAATTCTGAATTTTTGCCTATTATGACTTTATGTAACAATTGAATAATTTCAACTTTTATGTAATAGTATACACTGTCGTAATTTTGAATTTTTGTCCATTTTGACTTTATGTTATAATTTAATAATTTCAACTTTTATGTAATAGTATACACTGTCGTAATTTTGAATTTTTGTCCATTTTGACTTTATGTTATAATTTAATAATTTCCATATTTATGTAATAGTTTACACTGTCGTAATTTAGAATTTTTGGCCATTTTGACTTTATGTAATAATTTAATAATTTCCACTTTTATGTAATAGTATACACTGTCGTAATTTTGTCCATTTTGACTTTATGTAATAATTTAATAATTTCAACTTTTATGTAATAGTATACACTGTCGTAATATTGTCCATTTTGACTTTATGTAATAATTGAATAATTTCCACTTTTATGTAATAGTATACACTGTCGTAATTTTGTCCATTTTGACTTTATGTAATAATTGAATAATTTCAACTTTTATGTAATAGTATACACTGTCGTAATTTTGAATTTTTGTCCATTTTGACTTCGTTATAATTTAATAATTTCCATATTTATGTAATAGTATACACTGTCGTAATTTTGAATTTTTGTCTATTTTGACTTTATGTAATAATTGAATAATTTCCACTTTTATGTAATAGTATACACTGTCGTAATTTTGAATTTTTTTCTATTTTGACTTTATGTAATAATTGAAAAATTTCCACTTTTATGTAATAGTATACACTGTCGTAATTTAGAATTTTTGGCCATTTTGACTTTATGTAATAATTTAATAATTTCCACTTTTATGTAATAGTATACACTGTCGTAATTTTGTCCATTTTGACTTTATGTAATAATTGAATAATTTCAACTTTTATGTAATAGTATACACTGTCGTAATATTGTCCATTTTGACTTTATGTAATAATTGAATAATTTCCACTTTTATGTAATAGTATACACTGTCGTAATTTTGTCCATTTTGACTTTATGTAATAATTGAATAATTTCAACTTTTATGTAATAGTATACACTGTCGTAATTTTGAATTTTTGTCCATTTTGACTTCGTTATAATTTAATAATTTCCATATTTATGTAATAGTATACACTGTCGTAATTTTGAATTTTTGTCTATTTTGACTTTATGTAATAATTGAATAATTTCCACTTTTATGTAATAGTATACACTGTCGTAAATTCTGAATTTTTGCCTATTATGCTTTTATGTAATAATTGAATAATTTCAACTTTTATGTAATAGTATACACTGTCGTAATTTTGAATTTTTGTCAATTTTGACTTTATGTAATAATTTAATAATTTCCACATTTATGTAATAGTATACACTGTCGTAATTTTGAATATTTGTCCATTTTGACTTTATGTAATAATTGAAAAATTTCCACTTTTATGTAATAGTATACACTGTCGTAATTTTGAATTTTTGTCCATTTTGACTTTATGTAATAATTGAAAAATTTCCACTTTTATGTAATAGTATACACTGTCGTAATTTTGTCCATTTTGACTTTATGTAATAATTTAATAATTTCCACTTTTATGTAATAGTATACACTGTCGTAATTTTGAATTTTTGTCCATTTTGACTTTATGTAATACTTTAATAATTTCCACATTTATGTAATAGTATACACTGTCGTAATTTAGAATTTTTGGCCATTTTGCTTTATGTAATAATTTAATAATTTCCACATTTATGTAATAGTATACACTGTCGTAATTTAGAATTTTTGGCCATTTTGACTTTATGTAATAATTTAATAATTTCCACTTTTATGTAATAGTATACACTGTCGTAATTTAGAATTTTTGGCCATTTTGACTTTATGTAATAATTTAATAATTTCCACTTTTATGTAATAGTATACACTGTCGTAATTTTGTCCATTTTGACTTTATGTAATAATTGAATAATTTCAACTTTTATGTAATAGTATACACTGTCGTAATATTGTCCATTTTGACTTTATGTAATAATTTAATAATTTCCACTTTTATGTAATAGTATACACTGTCGTAATTTTGAATTTTTGTCCATTTTCACTTTATGTAATAATTGAATAATTTCAACTTTTATGTAATAGTATACACTGTCGTAATTTTGAATTTTTGTCCATTTTGACTTCATGTTATAATTTAATAATTTCCATATTTATGTAATAGTATACACTGTCGTAATTTTGAATTTTTGTCCATTTTGACTTTATGTAATAATTGAAAAATTTCCACTTTTATGTAATAGTATACACTGTCTTAATTTAGAATTTTTGTCCATTTTGACTTTATGTAATAATTGAATAATTTAAACTTTTATGTAATAGTATACACTGTCGTAATTTAGAATTTTTGTCCATTTTGACTTTATATAATAATTGAATACTTTATGTAATAATTGAATAATTTCCACTTTTATGTAATAGTATACACTGTCGAAATTTTTGTCCATTTTGACTTTATGTAATAATTTAATAATTTCCACTTTTATGTAATAGTATACACTGTCGTAATTTTGAATTTTTGTCCATTTTGACTTCGTTATAATTTAATAATTTCCATATTTATGTAATAGTATACACTGTCGTAATTTTGAATTTTTGTCCATTTTGACTTTATGTAATACTTTAATAATTTCCACATTTATGTAATAGTATACACTGTCGTAATTTAGAATTTTTGGCCATTTTGACTTCATGTTATAATTTAATAATTTCCATATTTATGTAATAGTATACACTGTCGTAATTTTGTCCATTTTGACTTTATGTAATAATTGAATAATGTCCACTTTAATGTAATAGTATACACTGTCGTAATTTAGAATTTTTGGCCATTTTGACTTTATGTAATAATTTAATAATTTCCACTTTTATGTAATAGTATACACTGTCGTAATTTTGTCCATTTTGACTTTATGTAATAATTGAATAATTTCAACTTTTATGTAATAGTATACACTGTCGTAATATTGTCCATTTTGACTTTATGTAATAATTTAATAATTTCCACTTTTATGTAATAGTATACACTGTCGTAATTTTGAATTTTTGTCCATTTTGACTTTATGTAATAATTGAATAATTTAAACTTTTATGTAATAGTATTCACTGTCGTAATTTTGAATTTTTGTCCATTTTGACTTCATGTTATAATTTAATAATTTCCATATTTATGTAATAGTATACACTGTCGTAATTTTGAATTTTTGTCTATTTTGACTTTATGTAATAATTGAATAATTTCCACTTTTATGTAATAGTATACACTGTCGTAAATTCTGAATTTTTGCCTATTATGACTTAATGTAATAATTGAATAATTTCCAATTTTATGTAATAGTATACACTGTCGTAATTTAGAATTTTTGTCCATATTAACTTTATGTAATAATTGAATAATTTACACTTTTATGTAATAGTATACACTGTCGTAATTTAGAATTTTTGTCCATTTTGACTTTATGTAATAATTTTATAATTTCCACATTTCTGTAATAGTATACACTGTCGTAATTATGAATTTTTGTCCATTTTGACTTTATGTAATAAATGAATAATTTCAACTTTTATGTAATAGTATACACTTGCGTAAATTCTGAATTTTTGTCCACTTTGACTTTATGTAATAAATGAATCATTTCAACTTTTATGTAATAGTATACACTGTCGTAAATTCTGAATTTTTGTCCATTTTGACTTTATGTAATAATTGAATAATTTCCATATTTATGTAATAGTATACACTGTCGTAATTTTGAATTTTTGTCCATTTTGACTTTATGTAATAAATGAATAATTTCAACTTTTATGTAATAGTATACACTGTCGTAAATTCTGAATTTTTGTCCATTTTGACTTTATGTAATAATTGAATAATTTCCACTTTTATATAATAGTATACACTGTCCTAAATTCTGAATTTTTGCCTATTATGACTTTATGTAATAATTGAATAATTTCCACTTTTATGTAATAGTATACACTGTCGTAATTCTGAATTTTTGTCCATTTTGACTTTATGTAATAATTGAATAATTTCCACTTTTATATAATAGTATACACTGTCGTAATTTTGAATTTTTTTCCATTTTGACTTTATGTAATAATTGAATAATTTCCACTTTTATGTAATAGTATACACTGTCGTAATTTTTGTCCATTTTGTCCATTTTGGCTTTATGTAACAATTGAATAATTTCCACTTTTATGTAATAGTATACACTGTCGTAATTTTGTCCATTTTGACTTCATGTAATAATTTAATAATTTCCACATTTATGTAATAGTATACACTGTTGTAATTTAGAATTTTTGTCCATTTTGACTTTATGTAATAATTTAATAATTTCCACTTTTCTGTAATAGTATACACTGTCATAATTTAGAATTTTTGTCCATTTTGACTTTATGTAATAATTGAATAATTTCAACTTTTATGTAATAGTATACACTGTCGTAATTTTGTCCATTTTGACTTCATGTAATAATTTAATAATTTCCACTTTTATGTAATAGTATACACTGTCGTAATTTTGAATTTTTGTCCATTTTGACTTCATGTTATAATTTAATAATTTCCATATTTATGTAATAGTATACACTGTCGTAATTTTGAATTTTTGTCCATTTTGACTTTATGTAATAATTGAAAAATTTCCACTTTTATGTAATAGTATACACTGTCGTAATTTTGAATTTTTGTCCATTTTGACTTTATGTAATAATTGAAAAATTTCCACTTTTATGTAATAGTATACACTGTCGTAATTTTGTCCATTTTGACTTTATGTAATAATTTAATAATTTCCACTTTTATGTAATAGTATACACTGTCGTAATTTAGAATTTTTGTCCATTTTGACTTTATGTAATACTTTAATAATTTCCACATTTATGTAATAGTATACACTGTCGTAATTTAGAATTTTTGGCCATTTTGCTTTATGTAATAATTTAATAATTTCCACTTTTATGTAATAGTATACACTGTCGTAATTTAGAATTTTTGGCCATTTTGACTTTATGTAATAATTTAATAATTTCCACTTTTATGTAATAGTATACACTGTCGTAATTTTGTCCATTTTGACTTTATGTAATAATTGAATAATTTCAACTTTTATGTAATAGTATACACTGTCGTAATTTAGAATTTTTGTCCATTTTGACTTTATGTAATAATTGAATAATTTCAACTTTTATGTAATAGTATACACTGTCGTAATTTTGAATTTTTGTCCATTTTGACTTCATGTTATAATTGAATAATTTCCACTTTTATGTAATAGTATACACTGTCGTAAATTCTGAATTTTTGCCTATTATGACTTTATGTAATAATTGAATAATTTCAACTTTTATGTAATAGTATACACTGTCGTAATTTTGAATTTTTGTCCATTTTGACTTCGTTATAATTGAATAATTTCCACTTTTCTGTAATAGTATACACTGTCGTAAATTCTGAATTTTTGCCTATTATGACTTTATGTAATAATTGAATAATTTCAACTTTTATGTAATAGTATACACTGTTGTAATTTAGAATTTTTGTCCATTTTGACTTTATGTAATAATTTAATAATTTCCACTTTTCTGTAATAGTATACACTGTCGTAAATTCTGAATTTTTGCCTATTATGACTTTATGTAATAATTGAATAATTTCAACTTTTATGTAATAGTATACACTGTCGTAATTTAGAATTTTTGTCCATTTTGACTTTATATAATAATTTAATAATTTCCACTTTTATGTAATAGTATACACTGTCGTAATTTTGAATTTTTGTCCATTTTGACTTCATGTTATAATTTAATAATTTCCATATTTATGTAATAGTATACACTGTCGTAATTTTGAATTTTTGTCCATTTTGACTTTATGTAATAATTGAAAAATTTCCACTTTTATGTAATAGTATACACTGTCGTAATTTAGAATTTTTGTCCATTTTGACTTTATGTAATAATTGAATAATTTCAACTTTTATGTAATAGTATACACTGTCGTAATTTAGAATTTTTGTCCATTTTGACTTTATATAATAATTGAATACTTTATGTAATAATTGAATAATTTCCACTTTTATGTAATAGTATACACTGTCGTAAATTCTGAATTTTTGCCTATTATGACTTTATGTAATAATTGAATAATTTCCACTTTTATGTAATAGTATACACTGTCGTAATTTTGAATTTTTTGTCCATTTTGACTTTATGTAATAATTGAATAATTTCAACTTTTATGTAATAGTATACACTGTCGTAATTTTGAATTTTTGTCCATTTTGACTTTATGTAATAATTTAATAATTTCCACATTTATGTAATAGTATACACTGTCGTAATTTAGAATTTTTGGCCATTTTGCTTTATGTAATAATTTAATAATTTACACTTTTATGTAATAGTATACACTGTCGTAATTTAGAATTTTTGGCCATTTTGACTTTATGTAATAATTTAATAATTTCCACTTTTATGTAATAGTATACACTGTCGTAATTTAGAATTTTTGGCCATTTTGACTTTATGTAATAATTGAATAATTTCCACTTTTATGTAATAGTATACACTGTCGAAATTTTTGTCCATTTTGACTTTATGTAATAATTGAATAATTTCCACTTTTATGTAATAGTATACACTGTCGTAATTTAGAATTTTTGTCCATATTGACTTTATGTAATAATTGAATAATTTACACTTTTATGTAATAATATACACTGTCGTAATTTATGTCCATTTTGTAAATTTTGACTTTATGTAATAATTGAAAAATTTACAATTTTATGTAATAGTATAATTACATTTACATTTATGCATTTGGCAGATGCTTTTATCCAAAGCGACTTACAGTGCACTTATTACAGGGACAATCCCCCTGGAGCAACGTGGAGTAAAGTGCCTTGCTCAAGGACACACTGGTGGTGACCGCTGGGATCGAACCAGCAACCTTCTGCATATCAGTTCAGTGGTTTAACCCACTGGACCACCACCTCACACAATAATAGAATAATTGAAAAATTTCCACTTTTATGTAATAGTATACACTGTCGTAATTTAGAATTTTTGTCCATTTTGACTTTATGTAATAATTGAATAATTTCAACTTTTATGTTATAGTATACACTGTCGTAATTTAGAATTTTTGTCCATTTTGACTTTATATAATAATTGAATACTTTATGTAATAATTGAATAATTTCCACTTTTATGTAATAGTATACACTGTCGTAAATTCTGAATTTTTGCCTATTATGACTTTATGTAATAATTGAATAATTTCCACTTTTATGTAATAGTATACACTGTCGTAATTTAGAATTTTTTGTCCATTTTGACTTTATGTAATAATTGAATAATTTCAACTTTTATGTAATAGTATACACTGTCGTCATTTAGAATTTTTGGCCATTTTGACTTTATGTAATAATTTAATAATTTCCACTTTTATGTAATAGTATACACTGTCGTAATTTAGAATTTTTGGCCATTTTGACTTTATGTAATAATTGAATAATTTCCACTTTTATGTAATAGTATACACTGTCGAAATTTTTGTCCATTTTGACTTTATGTAATAATTGAATAATTTCCACTTTTATGTAATAGTATACACTGTCGTAATTTAGAATTTTTGTCCATATTGACTTTATGTAATAATTTAATAATTTACACTTTTATGTAATAATATACACTGTCGTAATTTTTGTCCATTTTGTAAATTTTGACTTTATGTAATAATTGAAAAATTTACAATTTTATGTAATAGTATAATTACATTTACATTTATGCATTTGGCAGATGCTTTTATCCAAAGCGACTTACAGTGCACTTATTACAGGGACAATCCCCCTGGAGCAACGTGGAGTAAAGTGCCTTGCTCAAGGACACACTGGTGGTGACCGCTGGGATCGAACCAGCAACCTTCTGCATATCAGTTCAGTGGTTTAACCCACTGGACCACCACCTCACACAATAATAGAATAATTGAATAATTTCCACTTTTATGTAATAGTTTACACTGTCGTAATTTTGATTTTTTTGTCCATTTTGACTTTATGTAATAATTGAATAATTTCCACTTTTATGTAATAGTATACACTGTCGTAATTTAGAATTTTTGTCCATATTAACTTTATGTAATAATTGAATAATTTACACTTTTATGTAATAGTATACACTGTCATAATTTAGAATTTTTGTCCATTTTGACTTTATGTAATAATTTTATAATTTCCACATTTCTGTAATAGTATACACTGTCGTAATTATGAATTTTTGTCCATTTTGACTTTATGTAATAAATGAATAATTTCAACTTTTATGTAATAGTATACAGTGTCGTAAATTCTGAATTTTTGTCCACTTTGACTTTATGTAATAAATGAATAATTTCAACTTTTATGTAATAGTATACACTGTCGTAAATTCTGAATTTTTGTCCATTTTGACTTTATGTAATAATTGAATAATTTCCATATTTATGTAATAGTATACACTGTCGTAATTTTGAATTTTTGTCCATTTTGACTTTATGTAATAAATGAATAATTTCAACTTTTATGTAATAGTATACACTGTCGTAAATTCTGAATTTTTGTCCATTTTGACTTTATGTAATAATTGAATAATTTCCACTTTTATATAATAGTATACACTGTCCTAAATTCTGAATTTTTGCCTATTATGACTTTATGTAATAATTTAATAATTTCCACTTTTATGTAATAGTATACACTGTCGTAATTCTGAATTTTTGTCCATTTTGACTTTATGTAATAATTGAATAATTTCCACTTTTATATAATAGTATACACTGTCGTAATTTTGAATTTTTTTCCATTTTGACTTAATGTAATAATTGAATAATTTCCACTTTTATGTAATAGTATACACTGTCGTAATTTTTGTCCATTTTGTCCATTTTGGCTTTATGTAACAATTGAATAATTTCCACTTTTATGTAATAGTATACACTGTCGTAATTTTGTCCATTTTGACTTCATGTAATAATTTAATAATTTCCACATTTATGTAATAGTATACACTGTCGTAATTTTTGTCCATTTTGTCCATTTTGACTTTATGTAATGATTGAATAATTTCAACTTTTATGTAATAGTATACACTGTCGTAATTTAGAATTTTTGTCCATTTTGACTTTATGTAATAATTGAATAATTTCAACTTTTATGTAATAGTATACACTGTTGTAATTTTGAATTTTTGCCTATTATGACTTTATGTAATAATTGAATAATTAAAACTTTTATGTAATAGTATACACTGTCGTAATTTTGTCCATTTTGACTTTATGTAATAATTTAATAATTTCCACTTTTATGTAATAGTATACACTGTCATAATTTAGAATTTTTGTCCATTTTGACTTTTTGTAATAATTTAATAATTTCCACTTTTATTTAATAGTATACACTGTCGTAATTTTGTCCATTTTGACTTTATGTAATAATTTAATAATTTCCACTTTTATGTAATAGTATACACTGTCGTAATTTAGAATTTTTGTCCATTTTGACTTTATGTAATAATTGAATAATTTCAACTTTTATGTAATAGTATACACTGTCGTAATTTTGAATTTTTTGTCCATTTTGACTTTATGTAATAATTGAATAATTTCAACTTTTATGTAATAGTATACACTGTCGTAATTTTGTCCATTTTGACTTTATGTAATAATTGAATAATTTCAACTTTTATGTAATAGTATACACTGTCGTAATTTAGAATTTTTGTCCATATTGACTTTATGTAATAATTTAATAATTTACACTTTTATGTAATAGTATACACTGTCGTAATTTTGAATTTTTGTCCATTTTGACTTTATGTAATAATTGAATAATTTCAACTTTTATGTAATAGTATACACTGTCGTAATTTTGAATTTTTGTCCATTTTGACTTTATGTAATAATTGAATAATTTCAACTTTTATGTAATAGTATACACTGTCGTAATTTTGTCCATTTTGACTTTATGTAATAATTGAATAATTTCAACTTTTATGTAATAGTATACACTGTCGTAATTTAGAATTTTTGTCCATATTGACTTTATGTAATAATTTAATAATTTACACTTTTATGTAATAATATACACTGTCGTAATTTATGTCCATTTTGTAAATTTTGACTTTATGTAATAATTGAAAAATTTACACTTTTATGTAATAGTATAATTACATTTACATTTATGCATTTGGCAGATGCTTTTATCCAAAGCGACTTACAGTGCACTTATTACAGGGACAATCCCCCTGGAGCAACGTGGAGTAAAGTGCCTTGCTCAAGGACAAACTGGTGGTGACCGCTGGGATCGAACCAGCAATCTTCTGCATATCAGTTCAGTGGTTTAACCCACTGGACCACCACCTCACACAATAATAGAATAATTGAATAATTGAATAATTTCCACTTTTATGTAATAGTATACACTGTCGTAATTTAGAATTTTTGTCCATTTTGACTTTATGTAATGATTGAATAATTTCAACTTTTATGTAATAGTATACACTGTTGTAATTTAGAATTTTTGTCCATTTTGACTTTATGTAATAATTGAATAATTTCAACTTTTATGTAATAGTATACACTGTCGTAATTTATAATTTTTGTCCTTTTTGACTTTATGTAATAATTGAATAATTTCAACTTTTATGTAATAGTATACACTGTCGTAATTTAAGTTTTCGTCCATTTTGACTTTATGTAATAATTGAATAATTTCAACTTTTATGTAATAGTATACACTGTCGTAATTTTGTCCATTTTGACTTTATGTAATAATTTAATAATTTCCACATTTATGTAATAGTATACACTGTTGTAATTTAGAATTTTTGTCCATTTTGACTTTATGTAATAATTTAATAATTTACAATTTTATGTAATAGTATACACTGTCGTAATTTTGAATTTTTGTCGATTTTGACTTTATGTAATAATTGAATAATTTCAACTTTTATGTAATAGTATACACTGTCATAATTTAGAATTTTTGTCCATTTTGACTTTATGTAATAATTTAATAATTTCAACTTTTATGTAATAGTATACACTGTCGTAATTTTGAATTTTTGTCCATTTTGACTTTATGTAATAATTTAATAATTTCCACATTTATGTAATAGTATACACTGTCGTAATTTAGAATTTTTGTCCATTATGACTTTATGTAATAATTGAATAATTTCCACTTTTATGTAATAGTATACAGTGTCTTAATTTAGAATTTTTGTCCATTTTGACTTCATGTTATAATTTAATAATTTCCATATTTATGTAATAGTATACACTGTCGTAATTTTGAATTTTTGTCCATTTTGACTTTATGTAATAATTGAAAAATTTCCACTTTTATGTAATAGTATACACTGTCGTAATTTAGAATTTTTGTCCATTTTGACTTTATGTAATAATTGAATAATTTCAACTTTTATGTAATAGTATACACTGTCGTAATTTAGAATTTTTGTCCATTTTGACTTTATATAATAATTGAATACTTTATGTAATAATTGAATAATTTCCACTTTTATGTAATAGTATACACTGTCGAAATTTTTGTCCATTTTGACTTTATGTTATAATTGAATAATTTCAACTTTTATGTAATAGTATACACTGTCGTAATTTTGAATTTTTGTCCATTTTGACTTTATGTAATAATTTAATAATTTCCACATTTAGGTAATAGTATACACTGTCGTAATTTAGAATTTTTGGCCATTTTGCTTTATGTAATAATTTAATAATTTCCACATTTATGTAATAGTATACACTGTCGTAATTTAGAATTTTTGGCCATTTTGACTTTATGTAATAATTTAATAATTTCCACTTTTATGTAATAGTATACACTGTCGTAATTTAGAATTTTTGTCCATATTGACTTTATGTAATAATTGAATAATTTACACTTTTATGTAATAATATACACTGTCGTAATTTATGTCCATTTTGTAAATTTTGACTTTATGTAATAATTGAAAAATTTACACTTTTATGTAATAGTATAATTACATTTACATTTATGCATTTGGCAGATGCTTTTATCCAAAGCGACTTACAGTGCACTTATTACAGGGACAATCCCCCTGGAGCAACGTGGAGTAAAGTGCCTTGCTCAAGGACACACTGGTGGTGACCGCTGGGATCGAACCAGCAACCTTCTGCATATCAGTTCAGTGGTTTAACCCACTGGACCACCACCTCACACAATAATAGAATAATTAAATAATTTCCACTTTTATGTAATAGTATACACTGTCGTAATTTTGAATTTTTGTCCATTTTATGTAATAATTGAATAATTTCCACTTTTATGTAATAGTATACACTGTCGTAATTTCGAATTTTTGTCCATTTTGACTTTATGTAATAATTGAATAATTTACACTTTTATGTAATAGTATACACTGTCGTAATTTTTGTCCATTTTGTCTTTATGTAATAATTGAATAATTTCCACTTTTATGTAATAGTATACACTGTCGTAATTTAGAATTTTTGTCCATTTTGATTCATGCAATAATTGAATAATTTCCACTTTTATGTCATTGTATCCACTGTCATAATTTTTAATTTTTGTCCATTTTGACTTTATGTAATAATTGAATAATGTCCACTTTTATGTAATAGTATACACTGTCGTAAATTTTGAATTTTTGCATATTATGACTTTATGTAATAATTGAATAATTTCCACTTTTATGTAATAGTATCCACTGTCGTAATTTTCAATTTTTTTCCATTTTGACTTTATGTAATAATTGAATAATTTACACTTTTATGCAATAGTATACACTGTCGTAATTTAGAATTTTTGTCCATTTTGACTTCACGTAATAATTGAAAAAAATTTAACTTTTATGTAATAGTATCCACTGTCGTAATTTTTAATTTTTGTCCATTTTGACTTTATGTAATAATTGAATAATGTCCACTTTTATGTAATAGTATACACTGTCGTAAATTTAAAGTTTTGTCCATTTTGACTTTATGTAATAATTGAATAATGTCCACTTTTATGTAATAGTATACATTTACATTACATTTACATTTATGCATTTGGCAGACGCTTTTATCCAAAGCGACTTACAGTGCACTTATTACAGGGACAATCATGTAATAATTGTACACATGTAATAAATACACTGTCATAATTCTGAATTTTTGTCCATTTTGACTTTATATAATAATTGAAAAAAATTTAACTTTTATGTAATAGTATCCACTGTCGTAATTTTGAATTTTTGTCCATTTTGACTTTATGTAATAATTGAATAATGTCCACTTTTATGTAATAGTATACATTTACATTACATTTACATTTATGCATTTGGCAGACGCTTTTATCCAAAGCGACTTACAGTGCACTTATTACAGGGACAATCATGTAATAATTGTACACATGTAATAAATACACTGTCATAATTCTGAATTTTTGTCCATTTTGACTTTATATAATAATTGAATAATTTCCACTTTTATGTAATAGTATACACTGTCATAATTTCGAATTTTTGTCCATTTTGACTTTATGTAATAATTGAATAATTTACACTTTTATGTAATAGTATACACTGTCGAAACTTTTCTCCATTTTGACTTTATGTAATAATTGAATAATTTCCACTTTTATGTAATAGTATACACTGTCATAATTTCGAATTTTTGTCCATTTTGACTTTATGTAATAATTGAATAATTTTGACTTTTATGTAATAGTATACACTGTTGTAATTTAGAATTTTTGTCCATTTTGACTTTATATAATAATTGAATACTTTATGTAATAATTGAATAATTTCCACTTTTATGTAATAGTATACACTGTCGTAATTTAGAATTTTTGTCCATTTTGACTTTATGTAATAATTGAATAATGTCCACTTTTATGTAATAGTATACACTGTCGTAATTTAGAATTTTTGTCCATTTTGACTTTATGTAATAATTGAATAATTTCCACTTTTATGTAATAGTATACACTGTCGTAATTTTGAATTTTTGTCCATTTTGACTTCGTTATAATTTAATAATTTCCATATTTATGTAATAGTAAACACTGTCGTAATTTAGAATTTTTGTCCATTTTTTTACTTTATGTAATAATTGAATAATTTCAACTTTTATGTAATAGTATACACTTTCGTAATTTTGAATTTTTGCCTATTATGACTTTATGTAATAATTGAATAATTAAAACTTTTATGTAATAGTATACACTGTCGTAATTTTGTCCATTTTGACTTTATGTAATAATTTAATAATTTCCACATTTATGTAATAGTATACACTGTTGTAATTTCGAATTTTTGTCCATTTTGACTTTATGTAATAATTGAATAATTTACACTTTTATGTAATAGTATACACTGTCGTAATTTAGAATTTTTGTCCATTTTGACTTTATGTAATAATTGAAAAATTTCCACTTTTATGTAATAGTATACACTGTCGTAATTTAGAATTTTTGTCCATTTTGACTTTATGTAATAATTTAATAATTTCCACTTTTATGTAATAGTATACACTGTCGTAATTTAGAATTTTTGTCCATTTTGACTTTATGTAATAATTTAATAATTTCAACTTTTATGTAATAGTATACACTGTCGTAATTTAGAATTTTTGTCCATTTTGACTTTATGTAATAATTGAATAATTTCCACTTTTATGTAATAGTATACACTGTCGTAAATTTTAAGTTTTGTCCATTTTGACTTTAAGTAATAATTGAATAATTTACACTTTTATGTAATAGTATACACTGTCGTAATTTAGAATTTTTGTCCATTTTGACTTTATGTAATAATTGAATAATTTATACTTTTATGTAATAGTATACACTGTCGTAATTTAGAATTTTTGTCCATTTTGACTTTATGTAATAATTGAATAATTTACACTTTTATGTAATAGTATACACTGTCGTAATTTAGAATTTTTGTCCATTTTGACTTTATGTAATAATTGAAAAATGTCCACTTTTATGTAATAGTATACACTGTCGTAAATTTTAAGTTTTGTCCATTTTGACTTTATGTAATAATTGAATAATTTACACTTTTATGTAATAGTATACACTGTCGTAATTTAGAATTTTTGTCCTTTTTGACTTTATGTAATAATTTAATAATTTCAACTTTTATGTAATAGTATACACTGTCGTAATTTAGAATTTTTGTCCATTTTGACTTTATGTAATAATTGAATAATTTCCACTTTTATGTAATAGTATCCACTGTCGTAATTTTACATTTTTTTCCATTTTGACTTTATGTAATAATTGAATAATTTACACTTTTATGCAATAGTATACACTGTCGTAATTTAGAATTTTTGTCCATTTTGACTTCACGTAATAATTGAAAAAAATTTAACTTTTATGTAATAGTATCCACTGTCGTAATTTTGAATTTTTGTCCATTTTGACTTTATGTAATAATTGAATAATGTCCACTTTTATGTAATAGTATACACTGTCGTAAATTTAAAGTTTTGTCCATTTTGACTTTATGTAATAATTGAATAATGTCCACTTTTATGTAATAGTATACATTTACATTACATTTACATTTATGCATTTGGCAGACGCTTTTATCCAAAGCGACTTACAGTGCACTTATTACAGGGACAATCATGTAATAATTGTACACATGTAATAAATACACTGTCATAATTCTGAATTTTTGTCCATTTTGACTTTATATAATAATTGAATAATTTCCACTTTTATGTAATAGTATACACTGTCATAATTTCGAATTTTTGTCCATTTTGACTTTATGTAATAATTGAATAATTTACACTTTTATGTAATAGTATACACTGTCGAAACTTTTCTCCATTTTGACTTTATGTAATAATTGAATAATTTCCACTTTTATGTAATAGTATACACTGTCGTAATTTAGAATTTTTGTCCATTTTGACTTTATGTAATAATTTAATAATTTCCACTTTTATGTAATAGTATACACTGTCGTAATTTAGAATTTTTGTCCATTTTGACTTTATGTAATAATTTAATAATTTCAACTTTTATGTAATAGTATACACTGTCGTAATTTAGAATTTTTGTCCATTTTGACTTTATGTAATAATTGAATAATTTCCACTTTTATGTAATAGTATACACTGTCGTAATTTTGTCCATTTTGACTTTAAGTAATAATTGAATAATTTACACTTTTATGTAATAGTATACACTGTCGTAATTTAGAATTTTTGTCCATTTTGACTTTATGTAATAATTGAATAATTTACACTTTTATGTAATAGTATACACTGTCGTAATTTAGAATTTTTGTCCATTTTGACTTTATGTAATAATTGAATAATTTACACTTTTATGTAATAGTATACACTGTCGTAATTTAGAATTTTTGTCCATTTTGACTTTATGTAATAATTGAAAAATGTCCACTTTTATGTAATAGTATACACTGTCGTAAATTTTAAGTTTTGTCCATTTTGACTTTAAGTAATAATTGAATAATTTACACTTTTATGTAATAGTATACACTGTCGTAATTTAGAATTTTTGTCCTTTTTGACTTTATGTAATAATTTAATAATTTCAACTTTTATGTAATAGTATACACTGTCGTAATTTAGAATTTTTGTCCATTTTGACTTTATGTAATAATTTAATCATTTCCACTTTTATGTAATAGTATACACTGTCATAATTTCGAATTTTTGTCCATTTTGACTTTATGTAATAATTGAATAATTTCCACTTTTATGTAATAGTATACACTGTCGTAAATTTTAAGTTTTGTCCATTTTGACTTTAAGTAATAATTGAATAATTTACACTTTTATGTAATAGTATACACTGTCGTAATTTAGAATTTTTGTCCATTTTGACTTTATGTAATAATTTAATAATTTCAACTTTTATGTAATAGTATACACTGTCGTAATTTAGAATTTTTGTCCTTTTTGACTTTATGTAATAATTGAATAATTTCAACTTTTATGTAATAGTATACACTGTCGTAATTTTGATTTTTTGCCTATTATGACTTTATGTAATAATTGAATAATTTAAACTTTTATGTAATAGTATACACTGTCGTAATTTTGTCCATTTTGACTTTAAGTAATAATTGAATAATTTACACTTTTATGTAATAGTATACACTGTCGTAATTTAGAATTTTTGTCCATTTTGACTTTATGTAATAATTGAATAATTTACACTTTTATGTAATAGTATACACTGTCGTAATTTAGAATTTTTGTCCATTTTGACTTTATGTAATAATTGAATAATTTCCACTTTTATGTAATAGTATACACTGTCATAATTTCGAATTTTTGTCCATTTTGACTTTATGTAATAATTGAATAATTTCCACTTTTATGTAATAGTATACACTGTCGTAAATTTTAAGTTTTGTCCATTTTGACTTTAAGTAATAATTGAATAATTTACACTTTTATGTAATAGTATACACTGTCGTAATTTAGAATTTTTGTCCATTTTGACTTTATGTAATAATTTAATAATTTCAACTTTTATGTAATAGTATATACACTGTCGTAATTTAGAATTTTTGTCCATTTTGACTTTATGTAATAATTGAATAATTTCAACTTTTATGTAATAGTATACACTGTCGTAATTTAGAATTTTTGTCCATTTTGACTTTATATAATAATTGAATACTTTATGTAATAATTGAATAATTTCCACATTTATGTAATAGTATTATACACTGTTGAAATTTAGAATTTTTGTCCATTTTGACTTTATGTAATGATTGAATAATTTCAACTTTTATGTAATAGTATACACTGTCGTAATTTAGAATTTTTGTCCATTTTGACTTTATGTAATAATTGAATAATTTCAACTTTTATGTAATAGTATACACTGTCGTAATTTTGAATTTTTGCCTATTATGACTTTATGTAATAATTGAATAATTTAAACTTTTATGTAATAGTATACACTGTCGTAATTTTGTCCATTTTGACTTTATGTAATAATTTAATAATTTCCACATTTATGTAATAGTATACACTGTTGTAATTTAGAATTTTTGTCCATTTTGACTTTATGTAATAATTGAATAATTTCCACTTTTATGTGATAGTATACACTGTCGTAATTTAGAATTTTTTTCCATTTTGACTTTATGTAATAATTGAATAATTTCCACTTTTATATAATAGTATACACTGTCGTAAATTTTGAATTTTTGCCTATTATGACTTTATGTAATAATTGAATAATTTCCACTTTTATGTAATAGTATACACTGTCGTAATTTAGAATTTTTGTCCATTTTGACTTTATGTAATAATTGAATAATTTCCACTTTTATGTAATAGTATACACTGTCGTAAATTTTAAGTTTTGTCCATTTTGACTTTATGTAATAATTGAATAATTTACACTTTTATGTAATAGTATACACTGTCGTAATTTTGAATTTCTGTCCATTTTATGTAATAATTGAATAATTTCCACTTTTATGTAATAGTATACACTGTCGTAATTTTGAATTTTTGTCCATTTTGACTTTATGTAATAATTGAATAATTTCCACTTTTATGTAATAGTATACACTGTCGTAATTTTGAATTTTTGTCCATTTTATGTAATAATTGAATAATTTCCACTTTTATGTAATAGTATACACTGTCGTAATTTTGAATTTTTGTCCATTTTGACTTTATGTAATAATTGAATAATTTACACTTTTATGTAATAGTATACACTGTCGTAATTTTTGTCCATTTTGTCTTTATGTAATAATTGAATAATTTCCACTTTTATGTAATAGTATACACTGTCGTAATTTAGAATTTTTGTCCATTTTGACTTTATGTAATAATTGAATAATTAAAACTTTTATGTAATAGTATACACTGTCGTAATTTTGAATTTTTGTCCATTTTGACTTCGTTATAATTTAATAATTTCCATATTTATGTAATAGTATACACTGTCGTAATTTAGAATTTTTGTCCATTTTGACTTTATGTAATAATTGAATAATTTCAACTTTTATGTAATAGTATACACTTTCGTAATTTTGAATTTTTGCCTATTATGACTTTATGTAATAATTGAATAATTAAAACTTTTATGTAATAGTATACACTGTCGTAATTTTGTCCATTTTGACTTTATGTAATAATTGAATAATTTCCACTTTTATGTAATAGTATACACTGGCGTAATTTAGAATTTTTGTCCATTTTGACTTTATATAATAATTGAATACTTTATGTAATAATTGAATAATTTCCACTTTTATGTAATAGTATACACTGTCGTAATTTAGAATTTTTGTCCATTTTGACTTTATGTAATAATTGAATAATGTCCACTTTTATGTAATAGTATACACTGTCGTAATTTAGAATTTTTGTCCATTTTGACTTTATGTAATAATTGAATAATTTCCACTTTTATGTAAAAGTATACACTGTCATAATTTTACATTTTTGTCCATTATGACTTTATGTAATAATTGAATAATTTAAACTTTTATGTAATAGTATACACTGTCGTAAATTTAAAGTTTTGTCCATTTTGACTTTATGTAATAATTGAATAATGTCCACTTTTATGTAATAGTATAAATTTACATTACATTTACATTTATGCATTTGGCAGACGCTTTTATCCAAAGCGACTTACAGTGAACTTATTACAGGAACAATCATGTAATAATTGTACACATGTAATAAATACACTGTCATAATTCAGAATTTTTGTCCATTTTGACTTTATGTAATAATTGAATAATTTCCACTTTTATGTAATAGTATACACTGTCATAATTTCGAATTTTTGTCCATTTTGACTTAATGTAATAATTTAATAATTTCCACTTTTATGTAATAGTATACACTGTCGTAAATTTTAAGTTTTGTCCATTTTGACTTTAAGTAATAATTGAATAATTTACACTTTTATGTAATAGTATACACTGTCGTATTTTAGAATTTTTGTCCATTTTGACTTTATGTAATAATTGAATAATTTCCACTTTTATGTAATAGTATACACTGTCGTAAATTTTAAGTTTTGTCCATTTTGACTTTAAATAATAATTGAATAATTTACACTTTTATGTAATAGTATACACTGTCGTAATTTAGAATTTTTGTCCATTTTGACTTTATGTAATAATTGAATAATTTCCACTTTTATGTAATAGTATCCACTGTCGTAAATTTTAAGTTTTGTCCATTTTGACTTTAAGTAATAATTGAATAATTTACACTTTTATGTAATAGTATACACTGTCGTATTTTAGAATTTTTGTCCATTTTGACTTTATGTAATAATTGAATAATTTACACTTTTATGTAATAGTATACACTGTCGTAATTTAGAATTTTTGTCCATTTTGACTTTATGTAATAATTGAAAAATTTCCACTTTTATGTAATAGTATACACTGTCGTAATTTAGAATTTTTGTCCATTTTGACTTTATGTAATAATTGAATAATTTCCACTTTTATGTAATAGTATACACTGTCGTAAATTTTAAGTTTTGTCCATTTTGACTTTAAGTAATAATTGAATAATTTCCACTTTTATGTAATAGTATACACTGTCGTAAATTTTAAGTTTTGTCCATTTTGACTTTAAATAATAATTGAATAATTTACACTTTTATGTAATAGTATACACTGTCGTAATTTAGAATTTTTGTCCATTTTAACTTTATGTAATAATTTAATAATTTCAACTTTTATGTAATAGTATACACTGTCGTAATTTAGAATTTTTGTCCATTTTGACTGTATGTAATAATTGAATAATTTCCACTTTTATGTAATAGTATACACTGTCGTAAATTTTAAGTTT
Source organism: Romanogobio albipinnatus (assembly GCA_023566225.1). Lineage (NCBI taxonomy): Eukaryota > Metazoa > Chordata > Actinopteri > Cypriniformes > Gobionidae > Romanogobio > Romanogobio albipinnatus. The sequence continues at coordinate 1,798,757 of CM042246.1, read as the reverse complement.
TGTCCATTTTGACTTTAAGTAATAATTGAATAATTTACACTTTTATGTAATAGTATACACTGTCGTAATTTAGAATTTTTGTCCATTTTGACTTTATGTAATAATTGAATAATTTACACTTTTATGTAATAGTATACACTGTCGTAATTTAGAATTTTTGTCCATTTTGACTTTATGTAATAATTGAATAATTTCAACTTTTATGTAATAGTATACACTGTCGTAATTTAGAATTTTTGTCCATTTTGACTGTATGTAATAATTGAATAATTTCCACTTTTATGTAATAGTATACACTGTCGTAAATTTTAAGTTTTGTCCATTTTGACTTTAAGTAATAATTGAATAATTTACACTTTTATGTAATAGTATACACTGTCGTAATTTAGAATTTTTGTCCATTTTGACTTTATGTAATAATTGAATAATTTACACTTTTATGTAATAGTATACACTGTCGTAATTTAGAATTTTTGTCCATTTTGACTTTATGTAATAATTGAATAATTTCCACTTTTATGTAATAGTATACACTGTCGTAAATTTTAAGTTTTGTCCATTTTGACTTTAAGTAATAATTGAATAATTTACACTTTTATGTAATAGTATACACTGTCGTAATTTAGAATTTTTGTCCATTTTGACTTTATGTAATAATTGAATAATTTCCACTTTTATGTAATAGTATACACTGTCGTAAATTTTAAGTTTTGTCCATTTTGACTTTAAGTAATAATTGAATAATTTACACTTTTATGTAATAGTATACACTGTCGTAATTTAGAATTTTTGTCCATTTTGACTTTATGTAATAATTTAATAATTTCAACTTTTATGTAATAGTAAACACTGTCGTAATTTAGAATTTTTGGCCATTTTGACTTTATGTAATAATTTAATCATTTCCACTTTTATGTAATAGTATACACTGTCATAATTTCGAATTTTTGTCCATTTTGACTTTATGTAATAATTGAATCATTTCCACTTTTATGTAATAGTATACACTGTCGTAAATTTTAAGTTTTGTCCATTTTGACTTTAAGTAATAATTGAATAATTTACACTTTTATGTAATAGTATACACTGTCGTAATTTAGAATTTTTGTCCATTTTGACTTTATGTAATAATTGAATAATTTACACTTTTATGTAATAGTATACACTGTCGTAATTTAGAATTTTTGTCCATTTTGACTTTATGTAATAATTGAATAATTTCCACTTTTATGTAATAGTATACACTGTCATAATTTCGAATTTTTGTCCATTTTGACTTTATGTAATAATTGAATAATTTCCACTTTTATGTAATAGTATACACTGTCGTAAATTTTAAGTTTTGTCCATTTTGACTTTAAGTAATAATTGAATAATTTACACTTTTATGTAATAGTATACACTGTCGTAATTTAGAATTTTTGTCCATTTTGACTTTATTTAATAATTTAATAATTTCAACTTTTATGTAATAGTATACACTGTCGTAATTTAGAATTTTTGTCCTTTTTGACTTTATGTAATAATTGAATAATTTCAACTTTTATGTAATAGTATACACTGTCGTAATTTAGAATTTTTGTCCATTTTGACTTTATATAATAATTGAATACTTTATGTAATAATTGAATAATTTCCACATTTATGTAATAGTATTATACACTGTTGTAATTTAGAATTTTTGTCCATTTTGACTTTATGTAATGATTGAATAATTTCAACTTTTATGTAATAGTATACACTGTCGTAATTTAGAATTTTTGTCCATTTTGACTTTATGTAATAATTGAATAATTTCAACTTTTATGTAATAGTATACACTGTCGTAATTTTGTCCATTTTGACTTTATGTAATAATTTAATAATTTCCACATTTATGTAATAGTATACACTGTTGTAATTTAGAATTTTTGTCCATTTTGACTTTATGTAATAATTGAATAATTTCCACTTTTATGTGATAGTATACACTGTCGTAATTTAGAATTTTTGTCCATTTTGACTTTATGTAATAATTGAATAATTTCCACTTTTATATAATAGTATACACTGTCGTAAATTTTGAATTTTTGCCTATTATGACTTTATGTAATAATTGAATAATTTCCACTTTTATGTAATAGTATACACTGTCGTAATTTAGAATTTTTGTCCATTTTGACTTTATGTAATAATTTAATAATTTCCACTTTTATGTAATAGTATACACTGTCGTAATTTTGTCCATTTTGACTTTAAGTAATAATTGAATAATTTCCACTTTTATGTAATAGTATACACTGTCGTAATTTAGAATTTTTGTCCATTTTGACTTTATGTAATAATTGAATCATTTACACTTTTATGTAATAGTATACACTGTCGTAATTTAGAATTTTTGTCCATTTTGACTTTATGTAATAATTGAATAATTTACACTTTTATGTAATAGTATACACTGTCGTAATTTAGAATTTTTGTCCATTTTGACTTTATGTAATAATTGAAAAATGTCCACTTTTATGTACTAGTATACACTGTCGTAAATTTTAAGTTTTGTCCATTTTGACTTTAAGTAATAATTGAATAATTTACACTTTTATGTAATAGTATACACTGTCGTAATTTAGAATTTTTGTCCTTTTTGACTTTATGTAATAATTTAATAATTTCAACTTTTATGTAATAGTATACACTGTCGTAATTTAGAATTTTTGTCCATTTTGACTTTATGTAATAATTTAATCATTTCCACTTTTATGTAATAGTATACACTGTCATAATTTCGAATTTTTGTCCATTTTGACTTTATGTAATAATTGAATAATTTCCACTTTTATGTAATAGTATACACTGTCGTAAATTTTAAGTTTTGTCCATTTTGACTTTAAGTAATAATTGAATAATTTACACTTTTATGTAATAGTATACACTGTCGTAATTTAGAATTTTTGTCCTTTTTGACTTTATGTAATAATTGAATAATTTCAACTTTTATGTAATAGTATACACTGTCGTAATTTTGATTTTTTGCCTATTATGACTTTATGTAATAATTGAATAATTTAAACTTTTATGTAATAGTATACACTGTCGTAATTTTGTCCATTTTGACTTTAAGTAATAATTGAATAATTTACACTTTTATGTAATAGTATACACTGTCGTAATTTAGAATTTTTGTCCATTTTGACTTTATGTAATAATTGAATAATTTACACTTTTATGTAATAGTATACACTGTCGTAATTTAGAATTTTTGTCCATTTTGACTTTATGTAATAATTGAATAATTTCCACTTTTATGTAATAGTATACACTGTCATAATTTCGAATTTTTGTCCATTTTGACTTTATGTAATAATTGAATAATTTCCACTTTTATGTAATAGTATACACTGTCGTAAATTTTAAGTTTTGTCCATTTTGACTTTAAGTAATAATTGAATAATTTACACTTTTATGTAATAGTATACACTGTCGTAATTTAGAATTTTTGTCCATTTTGACTTTATGTAATAATTTAATAATTTCAACTTTTATGTAATAGTATATACACTGTCGTAATTTAGAATTTTTGTCCATTTTGACTTTATGTAATAATTGAATAATTTCAACTTTTATGTAATAGTATACACTGTCGTAATTTAGAATTTTTGTCCATTTTGACTTTATATAATAATTGAATACTTTATGTAATAATTGAATAATTTCCACATTTATGTAATAGTATTATACACTGTTGAAATTTAGAATTTTTGTCCATTTTGACTTTATGTAATGATTGAATAATTTCAACTTTTATGTAATAGTATACACTGTCGTAATTTAGAATTTTTGTCCATTTTGACTTTATGTAATAATTGAATAATTTCAACTTTTATGTAATAGTATACACTGTCGTAATTTTGAATTTTTGCCTATTATGACTTTATGTAATAATTGAATAATTTAAACTTTTATGTAATAGTATACACTGTCGTAATTTTGTCCATTTTGACTTTATGTAATAATTTAATAATTTCCACATTTATGTAATAGTATACACTGTTGTAATTTAGAATTTTTGTCCATTTTGACTTTATGTAATAATTGAATAATTTCCACTTTTATGTGATAGTATACACTGTCGTAATTTAGAATTTTTTTCCATTTTGACTTTATGTAATAATTGAATAATTTCCACTTTTATATAATAGTATACACTGTCGTAAATTTTGAATTTTTGCCTATTATGACTTTATGTAATAATTGAATAATTTCCACTTTTATGTAATAGTATACACTGTCGTAATTTAGAATTTTTGTCCATTTTGACTTTATGTAATAATTGAATAATTTACACTTTTATGTAATAGTATACACTGTCGTAAATTTTAAGTTTTGTCCATTTTATGTAATAATTGAATAATTTCCACTTTTATGTAATAGTATACACTGTCGTAATTTTGAATTTTTGTCCATTTTGACTTTATGTAATAATTGAATAATTTCCACTTTTATGTAATAGTATACACTGTCGTAATTTTGAATTTTTGTCCATTTTATGTAATAATTGAATAATTTCCACTTTTATGTAATAGTATACACTGTCGTAATTTTGAATTTTTGTCCATTTTGACTTTATGTAATAATTGAATAATTTACACTTTTATGTAATAGTATACACTGTCGTAATTTTTGTCCATTTTGTCTTTATGTAATAATTGAATAATTTCCACTTTTATGTAATAGTATACACTGTCGTAATTTAGAATTTTTGTCCATTTTGACTTTATGTAATAATTGAATAATTAAAACTTTTATGTAATAGTATACACTGTCGTAATTTTGAATTTTTGTCCATTTTGACTTCGTTATAATTTAATAATTTCCATATTTATGTAATAGTATACACTGTCGTAATTTAGAATTTTTGTCCATTTTGACTTTATGTAATAATTGAATAATTTCAACTTTTATGTAATAGTATACACTTTCGTAATTTTGAATTTTTGCCTATTATGACTTTATGTAATAATTGAATAATTAAAACTTTTATGTAATAGTATACACTGTCGTAATTTTGTCCATTTTGACTTTATGTAATAATTGAATAATTTCCACTTTTATGTAATAGTATACACTGGCGTAATTTAGAATTTTTGTCCATTTTGACTTTATATAATAATTGAATACTTTATGTAATAATTGAATAATTTCCACTTTTATGTAATAGTATACACTGTCGTAATTTAGAATTTTTGTCCATTTTGACTTTATGTAATAATTGAATAATGTCCACTTTTATGTAATAGTATACACTGTCGTAATTTAGAATTTTTGTCCATTTTGACTTTATGTAATAATTGAATAATTTCCACTTTTATGTAAAAGTATACACTGTCATAATTTTACATTTTTGTCCATTATGACTTTATGTAATAATTGAATAATTTAAACTTTTATGTAATAGTATACACTGTCGTAAATTTAAAGTTTTGTCCATTTTGACTTTATGTAATAATTGAATAATGTCCACTTTTATGTAATAGTATAAATTTACATTACATTTACATTTATGCATTTGGCAGACGCTTTTATCCAAAGCGACTTACAGTGAACTTATTACAGGAACAATCATGTAATAATTGTACACATGTAATAAATACACTGTCATAATTCAGAATTTTTGTCCATTTTGACTTAATGTAATAATTTAATAATTTCCACTTTTATGTAATAGTATACACTGTCATAATTTCGAATTTTTGTCCATTTTGACTTAATGTAATAATTTAATAATTTCCACTTTTATGTAATAGTATACACTGTCGTAAATTTTAAGTTTTGTCCATTTTGACTTTAAGTAATAATTGAATAATTTACACTTTTATGTAATAGTATACACTGTCGTATTTTAGAATTTTTGTCCATTTTGACTTTATGTAATAATTGAATAATTTCCACTTTTATGTAATAGTATACACTGTCGTAAATTTTAAGTTTTGTCCATTTTGACTTTAAGTAATAATTGAATAATTTACACTTTTATGTAATAGTATACACTGTCGTATTTTAGAATTTTTGTCCATTTTGACTTTATGTAATAATTGAATAATTTACACTTTTATGTAATAGTATACACTGTCGTAATTTAGAATTTTTGTCCATTTTGACTTTATGTAATAATTGAAAAATTTCCACTTTTATGTAATAGTATACACTGTCGTAATTTAGAATTTTTGTCCATTTTGACTTTATGTAATAATTGAATAATTTCCACTTTTATGTAATAGTATACACTGTCGTAAATTTTAAGTTTTGTCCATTTTGACTTTAAGTAATAATTGAATAATTTCCACTTTTATGTAATAGTATACACTGTCGTAAATTTTAAGTTTTGTCCATTTTGACTTTAAATAATAATTGAATAATTTACACTTTTATGTAATAGTATACACTGTCGTAATTTAGAATTTTTGTCCATTTTGACTTTATGTAATAATTGAATAATTTACACTTTTATGTAATAGTATACACTGTCGTAATTTAGAATTTTTGTCCATTTTGACTTTATGTAATAATTTAATAATTTCAACTTTTATGTAATAGTATACACTGTCGTAATTTAGAATTTTTGTCCATTTTGACTGTATGTAATAATTGAATAATTTCCACTTTTATGTAATAGTATACACTGTCGTAAATTTTAAGTTTTGTCCATTTTGACTTTAAGTAATAATTGAATAATTTACACTTTTATGTAATAGTATACACTGTCGTAATTTAGAATTTTTGTCCATTTTGACTTTATGTAATAATTGAATAATTTACACTTTTATGTAATAGTATACACTGTCGTAATTTAGAATTTTTGTCCATTTTGACTTTATGTAATAATTGAAAAATTTCCACTTTTATGTAATAGTATACACTGTCGTAATTTAGAATTTTTGTCCATTTTGACTTTATGTAATAATTGAATAATTTCCACTTTTATGTAATAGTATACACTGTCGTAAATTTTAAGTTTTGTCCATTTTGACTTTAAGTAATAATTGAATAATTTACACTTTTATGTAATAGTATACACTGTCGTAATTTAGAATTTTTGTCCATTTTGACTTTATGTAATAATTTAATAATTTCAACTTTTATGTAATAGTAAACACTGTCGTAATTTAGAATTTTTGTCCATTTTATGTAATAATTGAATAATTTCCACTTTTATGTAATAGTATACACTGTCGTAATTTAGAATTTTTGTCCATTTTGACTTTATGTAATAATTTAATCATTTCCACTTTTATGTAATAGTATACACTGTCATAATTTCGAATTTTTGTCCATTTTGACTTTATGTAATAATTGAATCATTTCCACTTTTATGTAATAGTATACACTGTCGTAAATTTTAAGTTTTGTCCATTTTAACTTTAAGTAATAATTGAATAATTTACACTTTTATGTAATAGTATACACTGTCGTAATTTAGAATTTTTGTCCATTTTTACTTTATGTAATAATTGAATAATTTACACTTTTATGTAATAGTATACACTGTCGTAATTTAGAATTTTTGTCCATTTTGACTTTATGTAATAATTGAATAATTTCCACTTTTATGTAATAGTATACACTGTCATAATTTCGAATTTTTGTCCATTTTGACTATGTAATAATTGAATAATTTCCACTTTTATGTAATAGTATACACTGTCGTAAATTTTAAGTTTTGTCCATTTTGACTTTAAGTAATAATTGAATAATTTACACTTTTATGTAATAGTATACACTGTCGTAATTTAGAATTTTTGTCCATTTTGACTTTATGTAATAATTTAATAATTTCAACTTTTATGTAATAGTATACACTGTCGTAATTTAGAATTTTTGTCCTTTTTGACTTTATGTAATAATTGAATAATTTCAACTTTTATGTAATAGTATACACTGTCGTAATTTAGAATTTTTGTCCATTTTGACTTTATATAATAATTGAATACTTTATGTAATAATTGAATAATTTCCACATTTATGTAATAGTATTATACACTGTTGTAATTTAGAATTTTTGTCCATTTTGACTTTATGTAATGATTGAATAATTTCAACTTTTATGTAATAGTATACACTGTTGTTATTTAGAATTTTTGTCCATTTTGACTTTATGTAATAATTGAATAATTTCCATTTTTATGTGATAGTATACACTGTCGTAATTTAGAATTTTTGTCCATTTTGACTTTATGTAATAATTGAATAATTTCCACTTTTATATAATAGTATACACTGTCGTAAATTTTGAATTTTTGCCTATTATGACTTTATGTAATAATTGAATAATTTCCACTTGTATGTAATAGTATACACTGTCGTAATTTAGAATTTTTGTACATTTTGACTTCATGTAATAATTGAATAATTTCCACTTTTATGTAATAGTATACACTGTCGTAAATTTTAAGTTTTGTCCATTTTGACTTTATGTAATAATTGAATAATTTACACTTTTATGTAATAGTATACATTGGCATAATTCTGAATTTTTGTCCATTTTGACTTTATGTAATAATTGAATAATTTCCACTTTTATGTAATAGTATACACTGTCGTAATTTTGAATTTTTGTCCATTTTATGTAATAATTGAATAATTTCCACTTTTATGTAATAGTATACACTGTCGTAATTTTGAATTTTTGTCCATTTTGACTTTATGTAATAATTGAATAATTTACACTTTTATGTAATAGTATACACTGTCGTAATTTTTGTCCATTTTGTCTTTATGTAATAATTGAATAATTTCCACTTTTATGTAATAGTATACACTGTTGTAATTTTGAATTTTTGTCCATTTTATGTAATAATTGAATAATGTCCACTTTTATGTAATAGTATACACTGTCGTAAATTTTGAATTTTTGCCTATTATGACTTTATGTAATAATTGAATAATTTCCACTTTTATGTAATAGTATCCACTGTCGTAATTTTACATTTTTGTCCATTTTGACTTTATGTAATAATTGAATAATTTCCACTTTTATGTAATAGTATCCACTGTCGTAATTTTACATTTTTGTCCATTTTGACTTTATGTAATAATTGAATAATTTACACTTTTATGTAATAGTATCCACTGTCGTAATTTTACATTTTTGTCCATTTTGACTTCACGTAATAATTGAAAAAAATTTAACTTTTATGTAATAGTATCCACTGTCGTAATTTTGAATTTTTGTCCATTTTGACTTTATGTAATAATTGAATAATGTCCACTTTTATGTATTAGTATACACTGTCGTAATTTAGAATTTTTGTCCATTTTGACTTTATGTAATAATTGAATAATTTCCACTTTTATGTAAAAGTATACACTGTCATAATTTTACATTTTTGTCCATTATGACTTTATGTAATAATTGAATAATTTCAACTTTTATGTAATAGTATACACTGTCGTAAATTTAAAGTTTTGTCCATTTTGACTTTATGTAATAATTGAATAATCTACACTTTTATGTAATAGTATACATTGGCATAATTCTGAATTTTTGTCCATTTTGACTTTATGTAATAATTGAATAATTTCCACTTTTATGTAATAGTATACACTGTCGTAATTTTGAATTTTACTGTACTGTACTGGGTTACTCTACTGGGTGGTTGCCCTGCTCGCCTAATAAACAAACTCCAGCTGGTCCAATCACCGTTCACACAGATTCACGTTTTTACACAAAGAAGGCATCATTTCAAACCTGTTTCAGGGTTTGCGTTCTCTAGCCGCCGTGCGCTGTTGCCGTGCGGATGAGCTAAATGACTAAATAAGTTAAGCAACTTTTTTTATATTGGGTTACACAAGATTCAAGATACATACTATATGTAATAGTATACACTGTCGTAAATTTTAAGTTTTGTCCATATTAACTTTATGTAATAATTGAATAATTTCCACTTTTATGTAATAGTATACACTGTCGTAATTTAGAATTTTTGTCCATTTTGACTTTATATAATAATTGAATAATTTCCACTTTTATGTAATAGTATACACTGATTCAATGACTTGACTTAAACATTCAAGTTGATTGTACTGAAAAATTTAAGGCAGCAACTTTTTTTTTACAGTGTATAGTAAGTGTGTAGTAAGGTGTAATAAAGTGTTACCCAGAAGCCTTTGGGTCTGCGTGTGATACGAGTGCTGGTGTTTTGTGTGCGGGGTCTGAGAACAGGCTCGAGCATCAATGCCGGCCTTCATGAGCTCACTGCCTGCTAACATAAGCAGAAGAATCCGCGTCCATCGCGCTCTCTCGCCGTCTTTAACACATTTTTGTGCGTATTTAAGCAAAGACAAAACATCCTGCACGGTCGACATTCCAGTCTGTGAAACGGGAGAACGCGGAGAATACTCGGGCTCTTGGCAGCCGCTTTAGACAACATTAATTTCCACAATAACATTCATTGGCTAATTGTGCGTCTCTGTCGGTGAGTGGCGTGTTTAGCCGCGGGCTTTTTCCCATGCTCTCGTCTCTTTTCTCCTCCTCTCGTGCATTCATCTGTCACCGGACGGCCGGACTCAAAGGTTTGCTCTTCATGCTAATTGTCTCTCAATAGGATCGTCTCCTCCCACTGCCATAAAGCAGCTCACACACACACACACACACACACACACACACATACACACACAAGCACGACTCGAGCTCACGCGCTTCGTCTGATCCAAATGCACTCGCTTCTGTCAAACTGACCCAGCCGACAAAAAGAACATTTTGCTAACATTCACATTTGGTTATGAAAACGATATTTCTCAATTTTCTGTGATCAATGATCGGACGATTGGATGAATATTTTATGGTCCAACCCCAGATAGGAACATCGTGTCGGCCCAGATCCTGAACAAATCTGGTACATGTGGAATTTAAGCGTGTGGGCCGACACTATGGGACGCTTTCCACAGACAATATACAGTCCTTCCAGAAAAATGCGGCTTTTTTATGTGATTGTTGTGGGCAAAAATTCTTGATTTTGCGGCATGTTTTCTTAAAAAATGCGATGAAAAATGCGGGATATTTATGCAATAAAATTGGGGGAACTTATAAAAACTGCGGTTTGATGAGAAAGAGAATAAAAGCACTACATCACAGAAAGTGCTGGAATATTTAAGTTCTCATCTTGTTTTATTGAAGACCTTAATAAACACACGGCTCAAATTTACAAAACATTGAGTCAAACAAGTTCTGTAGCTTTACAAAAGGAATATGCTACAACTTCTGAAAAATGAATAAATAACTTCCTGTTTTACAGAGCTAGCTTTACAAAACAGACATTTGAGTGCTTCCAATGCACAAAGTGCAATCTCTTAAAGGGCCAGTTCATCCAAAGATGTAAATTCTGTCATTAATGACGTCCCCTCATGTCGCTGGACACCCGTCAGACCTCCGTTCATCTCTAAATAACGACTTATATAGTGATGACCGATTTCAAAACACAGCATCATGATGCTATGAATCAGTGAGTCGATTCATGATTCGGATCGCGTGTCAAACTGCTGAAATACGTGACTTTGGCGATCCGGACCGCTGAATCGACTCACTGATTCATAACTCTTCAAACCGCTGAATCGACTCACTGATTCATAACGCTCCGAACCACTGAATCGACTCACTGATTCATAACGCCCCGAACCGCTGAATCGACTCACTGATTCATAACGCTCCGAACCGATGAATCGACTCACTGATTCAAAACGCTCCAAACCGCTGAATCGACTCACTGATTCATAACGCTCTGAACCGCTGAATCGACTCACTGAATCATAACGCTCTGAAGCTTCATGATGCTGTGTTCTGATTGGTCATCACAGGGGAAACTGCTTTGCTCTTTTGCTGTTATTTTTGTTGGCCAATGGGAGTTTGCGCTTCATCATGGTTTCACTGGTATCTATGGTTTCTCCGCGGGGTTTGCAGCTTTTCGATGACGTTCACGTCGGGTAATTACGTCACTTCAAAGCGTTCCCATGGCAACAGGGGGAAATGGCGACTCTTGTGTGAAGTAAACAAACATTTTTCAACTTTCTGCTAATATATATATGATTTTTTTTGCAACGAAAATGCGGGGATTATGAAATCATGCGAGCCCCGCATATTTTGCACACGGAAAAAGGCAATTTATGCGGCGAAAGTGCGGCGTATTTGAAAAAATGTGGCCCCCGCATAAATATGCGGACTTTGGCTGATTATGCATTAAATCATGCGATCGCATAATCACGTTTTTCTGGAGGGACTGAATATACACCGATCAGGCATAACATTATGACCACCTTCCTAATATTGTGTTGGCCTCCTCTAGACTCCTGAAGGTGTGCTGTGGTATCTGGCAGCAAGATGTTAGCAGCAGATCCTTTAAGTCCTGTAAGTTGCGAGGCGGAGCCTCCATGGATCGGACTTGTTTGTTCAGCTCATCCCACAGATGCTCGATTGGATTGAGATCTGGGGAATTTGGACTCAAAGCATTCCTGAAGCATTAGTGCTTTGTGGCGGCGCATTATCTGCTGAAAGAGCCACAGCCACAGGGAACACCGTCTCCATGAGAGGCTGGACATGGGCTCAGCAATGCTTAGGGGACACTACATTTTTCAACTAAAGATCCAAATAAATCTTATTATTTAACTAAATTAACCATATAAACTAAATGACTGATCTAAAGCCCACACTGTCACTGTATGATAATTAAAATGAACTGATGACATCATTGGCTGTACGGCTGAATAAATTGTTGCATTTTCTTCCTGTTTAACACTGTGAAGCTGCTTTGAAACAATCTGCATTGTTAAAAGCGTTGACTTGAGGTAGGTGGGACGTGTCAAAGTCACATCCACATGGATGGAGGACCCAAGGTTTCCCAGCAGAACATTGCCCAAAGCATCACTGCCTCCGCCGCCACGCCTTCTTCCCATAGTGCACCTGGTGCCATGTGTTCCCCAGGTAAGCCACGCACACACACCCGGCCGTCCACGTGATGTAGAAGAACACGTGATCATCAGACCAGGCCGCCTTCTTCCACTGCTCCGTGGTCCAGTTCTGATGCTCACGGGCCACTGTTGGTGCTTTGGGTGGTGGACAGGGGTCAGCATGGGCACTGGTCAGCGGCTGTGCCGCCCCATACTCCTCAAACTGAGATGCTCTGTGTGTTCTGAGCCCTTTCTATCAGAACCAGCATTAACTTCTGGAGCAGTTTGAGCTCCAGTAGCTCGTCTGTTTGATCGGACCACACGGGCCAGCCTTCACTCCCCACGGGCATCAATTAATGAACAATAATAAAATATATTTCAAAAATGTTTGTCCTTGTATCTCAGTAAAGGTCATTACTGAAAATGATGTAAATAACAAACAGTTTTCAGTGTTGATGAATGTGTCGTGTCCAGTGTGTGTGACAGCTGTGTGTATGAGAGAGAAAGAGCCTGTAAAACGTCTCATTCAGTCGCTCTTGACAGCTGTGTGAAGTTAACAGCACCTCTAACAACCGCGGCCGTCTGGGTAATAAAAGCCCTTCAGAGTGAGAGGATCTTCACTTTAGTGGATGAAGCGAGTGAAGAACACTCAGCGGCTCTTTTAAACTGTTAATTGTGTTGGTATAGACCCCGGGCGTCTGCAGGGCGAGAGAGAGAGAGAGAGAGAGAGAGAGAGAGAGAGTAAGAGAGAGAGAGAGAGAGAGAGAGAGAGAGAGAGAGAGAGAGAGAGAGAGAGAGAGAGAGAGAGAGAGAGAGAGAGAGAGAGAGAGAGAGAGAGAGAGAGAGAGAGAGAGAGAGAGAGAGAGAGAGAGCTTTTGATCACAGACTGTGGAGGGGAAAACACGTCCACAATTCAAAAGCATAAATAAAAACTTTAATTAGCGTCAATTGCTTCCATATTGTTGCTATTTCTGTGTCGTGTTCATTTTTAGTTCCTGAATCTGAACATTATGAGCTTCATGTTTGTTTAAATTATGATCGAAACGCTTCATTTTACAGTGAAATTGCTGCTTAATTAAATGAGGGATAAATATTTTCTTTCTCGTTTCACGTCCACATGTGGTGTTGTTGGTTTGGGGACTGTGTGTGTGTGTGTGTGTGTGTGTGTGTGTGATGGGTAGGTTTAGGGGTAGGGGCAGTGTGTGTGTGTGTGTGTGTGTGATGGGTAGGTTTAGGGGTAGGGGCAGTGTGTGTGTGTGTGTGTGTGTGTGTGTGTGTGTGTGTGTGATGGGTAGGTTTAGGGGCAGGGGCAGTGTGTGTGTGTGTGTGTGTGTGTGTGTGTGTGTGTGTGTGTGTGTGATGGGTAGGTTTAGGGGCAGGGGCAGTGTGTGTGTGTGTGTGTGTGTGTGTGTGATGGGTAGGTTTATGGGCAGGGGCAGTGTGTGTGTGTGTGTGTGTGTGTGTGTGTGTGTGTGTGTGTGTGTGTGTGTGTGTGTGTGTGTGTGTGTGATGGGTGATGGGTGATGGGTAGGTTTAGGGGCAGTGTAGGGGGATAGAAAATACAGTTTGTACGGTATAAAAACCATTACGCCTATGGAAAGTCCCCATAAAACATGAAAACCCGATGTGTGTGTGTGTGTGTTTGAGTGTGTGTTTGAGTGTGTGTTTGAGTATGTGTGTGTGTGTGTGTGTGTGTGTGTGTGTGTGTGTGTGTGTGTGTGTGTGTGTGTGTGTGTGTGTGTGTGTGTGTGTGTGCGCATGTGCGAGTGCAAGTGTGTGTGTATGTGTGTGTGTATGGGTGTGTGTGTGTTCCTCAAAGAGCCTTTCAGCGATCAGTTATTAAAAGAACATTTCCACTGTAAAGAAGCTTTATGTAAAGATTGTGTGGATGTTAAAGGTTCTTCACGGACCCATCAGTGCCAATAAAGAAGCTTTATTTTAAGATTGCATTTAAAAACGACAGTTAGTTTGACCGTGTGGATGGAGAAGTTGAACGTGGTCAGATGTTGCTCAACCTGTCCCAGAATTCAACACTCTTCCAGACGTCTCACCCTCCTCGTCACCTTTTACGCCTCAGAGTTCGAGCCTGTCCTTCAGAGCTCTCTTCTCCCACACACTCTCAAAACAAAACTCACATTTCAGCCCCGTTAAAAAAGGCAAAGAAAAACAGGCCGCCTGCTTTGTTCTGTCCTGCGGGTTCAGCTTTGTTGTCATTACATGCCTTAATTCATGTAAGTCCAATTTATAATCAGCAGTTCCAGAAAGGAAGGTTATAATAATACGCTGTAATTCTTTTCTCAACGGCGAGTGTTTTCTTTGGTCACTGTTGATGTCACACAGACATTAAAATGCCAAATATGAGCTAATAGTGATTTCCATCCAGAGCGGCGCAGGGAAACCGTGGGCTGGCAGCACGTGTGTGTGTGTGTGTGTGTGTGTGTGTGTGTGTGTGTGTGTGTGTGTGTGTCTCAATTCGGTTCATTGGGGAAACGAGTGTTTCTGTGAATAAATGACACTTTTTTTCTTCCAGTGTGTGTGTCAAATCTGCTTTCTGAACATCATAATAATACTCCACATCATGAATAATGCACAATAAGGCCATTATACACATTAAAACACATTTATGCCTCAATGTGTGCATTTGAATTACAGTTTTAACATAAACTAATAAACTTAACCTGATGCCGATTTGTCAGTCATACACGCGTGAAACGGGTCCGATTTCTGCATGGCTTACTTTATTAACTATTTGCATCTTTTTCATTCGATTTAAATAATCATATTTTCCAAATGCATTGATTTAAATGGCTTATGGTCAGGGGCGTAAATTTCATCTTAAAGTTGGGGGGGGGGATAAACATGAAATTTCTCAAGAGCAATTTTTGAAGGGGACACAAATAATACAGCCAAAATCGTACTTGTAAAGGTGCGTTCACACCGGACGCGATTCACGGGAGTGATTTACATGTTAAGTCAATGCAGAGACGCGAAATGGCATTCTGCGGCGCGATTCGAGCGAATGAGGCGGCGCGAATGACGCGAATTGAGCGTTTTGAACGTGCGAATCGCTCAAGTTGAAAAATCTGAACTTTGGCGGATATTTCGCGACGCGTTAACCAATCACGAGCTTGCTCTAGTAGTGACACATTTACAAGCGGAGGCAGAAATCCCAACAACAATGGAGGACAAGATAATGGTGGCCGTATGTGGAGACCCGGAGCTGTATGATACATCATCCTATCACTACAGGAACAGGAATTAAAGGAATAAAGGAATAAAAAGGATCTTGCTTGGAAGAAAGTGAGTTATTGTGAGCCATTGTGAGCCATTTCACAACGAGACTGGAGCAGAAAAAAAGAGCCAGAGCCAGCGGCAAATGTGAGAAGGACTAGCCGAGGAAAGGCGGGTCTCGCCGGGTAAACGAGCGCGGAATGTCACTGATCGCCTGGATCTCACAACTCCGAAAACGCCAGATAAAATGCTCAAATAGGCTCTTTTTATAAATTAACCACAGATTTGAGCTTTAAACAACTATATTATCGCCTGAAAAAGTCTTTAAACTACGTTTTGTCACACATACTACAATAGTAGTATTTTTTACAAAAAAGACGTCAAGTGACCGAGACGAGCTGGCTCATATAGGCTCATATAGAAGCCCCTCCCATGACACGAATTCGCGTCTGTTGTGTAGTTGTCACACGCGAATTTCACGAGCGAATGAAGCGAGTAAACTCAAAATGTTCAAGCGTCCACCTTCGCGCGATAAGCGCGAATTATTCGCGCGAATCGCGTCCGGTGTGAACGCCACATAAGGATATGTGTACCACAAAAAAAACATTTCGTACTTATTTGGCGTTTTGGTGAACTGAAAAATGATCTAATGTCCGTTTTTCTTTTCTCTGTCATTTTATCTGACCAACAACACAAAGCGATAGTAGTTTAAATACGATTAAGGTTCACCACGCAGTCATATTATAATTATTAAATTATCTTGCGTCCTCCACATAGTATTTTATACTATGATATTCAGATATTAAGATATTCAACTGCAGAAGCCTCTGATCTGCCACTGATTATCATACTGAGCAAAACCCTACACAGACTGAACTTACGGTTTAGAATTAGCCAATTTTTAGAATTTGGGGGCGGTTGCTTGAATGTTGGGTTCATTAGCCGATTATTCGTAATGAAAAACACAACAACAAAACAGTCCAATGACACACTCCCTTAAATAGGCACTTTTACGCTTTGAAACCAAATCTTGGATAATCTTGTCTGTCAGCTGTTTGCTCGTTCGGCTCGTGCTGTATTGAGCAGACACGTTCAGTTTTTAATAGTTTGGTCAGTTCTCTAACTGAACTCAATGATGTTATTACTGTACTGCGGAGCGGAGCGGGGCGGCGGTGGGCAAGGGATGTTAACAGTGTTTTGCCTAATCTGTATTAAAGAGAAAAGAATCACTTCATCTGACGTTTAAAGTGAATAAAATAACCTTGACAGCTACTTACTGGTGTTTCACAAATGCTGTCTGAAGAGCCTTCTTCTCTCCCCAAACTTGTGTGCTAGTTTTTCTGCGGTCTATGGGTAACGTTAGTTGAGGTGCACGGTGGATCAAACCACTGTGAGGGGAGGGGGCAGGGGGGACTCAAAATGTTTCTAAACTTAAAACGCATTTTTTGTCCCGTTTGCGTTTGTATTGTTTTACTACTTACACATTTATTTTAAGTATATATTGTTATATTATTTACAATACTCAGCATGGTTTTTAGGGGGGGGACAGCCCTCAGATTGGGGGGGTCTTGTCCCCCCTGTCCCCCCCGCGATTTACGCCCCTGCTCATGGTGCGTTCACACCAGATGCGAATGAAGCGTTTTGCGCGAGTGATTGACATGCTAAGTCAATGCCAAGACGCAAATAGCGGTGAGATTTGAGCGTTTGACGCGTTGAAAAATCTGAACTTTGGGATATTCGCGCCGCCAATCAGGAGCTTGCTCTAGTAGTGAAATCATATGGTTTATATTAATCATATATTAATATCTGGTTCAGACAAGTGTGCATATGATTATAACTGTAATAAATTAAATCAAGACGCATTTTCTAGATAAGTACAATTTTAAACTAAATAAGAAGAGCTTTTTTTTTTCAAGTGTAGTCAAATCTTTTGATCATTTAAAATATAATAGGCCTTTGTTGACTACATTCTAAATAAATGATTCTGGAGTTTGGTTTTGTAGAAAGAGAATTGCTTTCGTTAAAGTGAATTTCGTTTTGTATAAATTGTATCTTAATTTTAATTATTTATTATTAAATTTTTTAGCATGAGACTACTTTCAAAAACAAAATAAAATAGTACAAAAATGTAGAAAAAATGCTTTTAGTAATTTTGTCTGGTTTCTAGTCTAAATATTTAAACATTCTTAAATCAAGATGCAATTACTAGATAAGTAGAATATATAATATATAATATATATATGTGTGTGTGTGTGTGTGTGTGTGTGTGTGTGTGTGTGTGTGTGTGTGTGTGTGTGTGTGTGTGTGTGTGTGTGTGTGTGTGTGTGTCCTTTGTCCTGCTGCTCTCAGTCACATAGGTACCTGAAGCTCATTCCTTATGCAGCTCATTATGCAGCTCATTATGCAGCTCATTATGCAGCTCATTTTGCAGGTCATTGTGCGGGCTATTGTGTTATTTTGTCCTCTTAGGTGATACTCATTATTCATTAGCCATCACGCCTCCTCGCATACTGGCTTTGTGAAGAAAAACTGTCTTACAAATTTTAAATCAGTGTATTGTTTTATGTGAATGAGTAGGCTCAATGATTCTCACATCAGTTTGAAGCAAAACTCTAGGCAAATACACCCATTAGTCAAAAGTCTTGTGGACACATCTCTATTGTGTGTTTTGAGGCCTTAATTTTGAAACAATTTTTAATATAAATATTATGGTAGCCCAGTTTGTGCTGAATACAGTGTAATTACACTTTTGCCAGTAATGTGTTTATAAGCAACTGAAAAATGCACAAATGTCAGAGCATGTCAAAACGTCTAAAGGGTCACAAAACAGCTCAGACTCCTAGGGGTTAAAGTGTCAGAGAAAGACGCAGAAATGGCCGTTTGCAGACACTGTCTAAGCGCCCTCAAATGCAAGCAAGAGCACAGCGGTGAAGCGGTGACACAGTTGTTGATCTCTTGTACAATGGCAAATATGTTTTAAGTTGGTCAGACTTATGATTTGATGATGATACCTGTAGGCATAATAGGCCAAAGATAAGATGGCCAAATCTTTTTATTTTACTTTTTATTTTTTATTTTTTTTAAGTTATATTGTGCTTTGTTTGTATAATGTCTGCTGGAATGCTAAACATGTTCAGTGTTAAATAAATATTTTTAAATTGTAGTTTTGTAATTGATTTTAATAAAATAACAAAATAAAAAATCAAGCACCAAAAGCAATAATCTAAGTTCTCTTTGATTGAAAAATGCATTTTCATTTATTCATACGTGGTTGCAACAACATTTAGTTCAAATTTTTAGTGCCATTGTTTAAAACAATGTTTTATTGGCGGAAATTTCCAAGACATGCTTTCAAATGTTATGCCATCTATCTATCTTCCTGACAAACTTTTTAAGTTTATAATTTTTTAATAGACGTTGATGATATTTAGTGAAGTTCACAACATAATTTCGGGAGGCGTGAACCCATCTAATCTTTCAATCAACTGCTAAGCATACACTCAACAAAAAAAAAGGTTCTATATGGCACCAAAAATGGTTCTTCGTCGTAATCATAGAGGAACCACTTTTGGTGCTATATAGCACCATATCTTAGCATGTTCTGTATATGGTAGCGGTGCTATATAGCACCTTAGTCAAAGAACCGCTGAAGAACCGCTGAAGAACCACTGAAGAACCACTGAAGAACCAAAATTGGTGCTATATAGCACTTAAAAAGGTTCCCCTATGATTACGAGCCAAGAACCATTTTTGGTGCCATATAGAACCTTTTTTTTTTAGAGTGTATAAGCAGCCTCCTACCTCCTTCAGGCATCAGTCGTTTTGCGTCCCTCCACCTCCCCAACTCCGCCTACTTATATTCATGTTTACCTTTCTCTTCTTCCTAGCACTAGTAGCTTGAGTAGAAGCGGCTTCCTCGAGCCCCTCCGCCGCGGACAGCAAGCCAAATATGCTTAAACCTCATCAGCTAAAGAGTATATGGGTAAACGAACTCGTGAAATATCCTTTGGTGTAGAAAATAAATATGAATATATTTGAGCATGCAACATTATTTCTATGCGACTGAACCGGGCCTTTAAAATTAAGGTTACAAAAGAACGAGAATATAGAAGGATATTGAGATATACATTTAATACTTTAAGAGTTACAGGCACAATATGGATAAACTAGTATAGATGGCACTCAGACAGGAATGTTCAATTGTGTTGATAGGGGGAAAAAACGAGACACATTTCTAGTTTCAGCATTATTTGTTCAGAAAATGTGTGACCATTGAAAATGTGAACCAAATTACTCATGGAGCCTCATTGAGATCCCTATATCTCTGGAAATGATTGGGCCTTAAGCGTTTTAAGAATTAGAATCTAAAAGGATATTACGGTATCTTCAAAATGAGTTACAGGCTGCAAACTTTGATAAAAAACATTTCGCTTTTTCCCATCTTTGAACTGTCACCGTTGGCATATAATGCAACAAAGATTGATAAAGTCAACCGATTTACTTAAGGGTGCTTTCACACCTGCCTCAATCGCACTAGAGTTGGTTTTCCCCTTTGGAGCGGTTCGTTTGGTCAGGTGTGAAAGCAGCAATCGCACTCGGGTGCGCACCAAAAGCGGCCCAAACAAGCCGAGAGCTCCTTGAAGAGGTGGTGTCCGGACGCTTTCAGACGAACTCTGGAGCAGGAGAACGTGATCCGACCTCGAACAGACCCAACTGCAAAAAGTACTGATCGTTTTTGGCCTAAACCAGCTGCCGTAGTCAGCTGCGCTGTGCATTATGGGATGAGGAAGTGTTTGTTGACAGTTTGCACTTTAGCATGGCAGCTCGCGGACAAACTTGGAGTAGTGAGGAGGGGCGGAGCCTCATAGAAATTTGCTCTGATGACCATATTAGGTCCCAACTTTGGAAAACTCACAAGAACAGCGCGATCTCCGCTTGAAGTGATACTGCGTTTGCGTGTGGACGAACAGCCAAACCGAGTAGAAAAAGCTTCGGTTTTGAAAATCCCCGTGTTCGTGTGGACAGGGCCTCAGTAAATATAGCCCTACATCCATCACATTTCATATTTTGTCTTTTTAATTCATTTATGTTTGTCATAAGAAACAAAATGAACAAAATCTAAAATTTGAGCCGGGAAAGTTTCTGAACGTTGGTTGATTTTGACACGGAATGACCCAAATGTGTTTGTCTTAGAACCTTTCATACACACACTTAACTGCAGATACTGAAATGACAAATATCCCTTATTTTCCTATAAAGAACCACGATTGTCCCTTATTTTCTTTTCCAGAAGTTGGCAACCCTAGTTCCACTCAAAGTATCCGAAGTGTGTGTGTGTGTGTTGTGTTCTCTTATCTGTATCCAGGGATTGATAACCAGAAAATTAGGATGTGGCGTTGTGACATCAGTTAGGCACTGTTGGCTCGCCGTACACTCGCCCAAGGCTGACTCAAGAAGTAGGAACAAACAAAACAAACCTGCGTAATGCAGAGAACTCATCATAACAGATATAAATCTGTTTGTCTCATCCCCTCAAAGTCTTGGTCTTTGTCTGCTTGGAAGAAAGTGAGTTATTGTCAGCCATTTCACAACGAGACTGGAGCAGAAAAAAGAGCCAGAGCCAGCGGCAAATGTGAGAAGGACTAGCCGAGGAAAGGCGGGTCTCGCCGGGTAAACGAGCGCGGAATGCCACTGATCGCCTGGATCTCACAACTCCGAAAACGCCAGATAAAATGCTCAAATAGGCTCTTTTTATAAATTAACCACAGATTTGAGCTTTACACAACTATATTATCGCCTGAAAAAGTCTTTAAACTACGTTTTGTCACACATCAATAGTAGTATTTTTTACAAAAAAGACGTCAAGTGACCGAGACGAGCTGGCTCATATAGGCTCATATTGAAGCCCCTCCCATGACGCGAATTCGCATCTGTTGTGTAGTTGTCACGCGCGAATGAAGCGAGTAAACTCAAAATGTTCAAGCGTCCACCTTCGCGCGATTAGCGCGAATTATTTGTGCGAATAGCGTCCGGTGTGAACGCCACATTAGGCTACTTTCACTTGCACTGGCAGCCGTTTGCGTGTTTTTTCTTGTGGTGCTCCCTCAGCACTCCTGATCCCTTCTCAATGTTATAGATATCTGATCAGAGAAAACGAATGAAGTGAACAGGTGTAACAAGGCCTTAACTCTTGCAGCTGCGCTGAAGGAACGCTTAATTAATTAATGTCTATTTACATAATGTCTATTCTTGTATTTGCAATCTAGTCAGGGCCAGTAACATTTATGTTAATATTTATTCATCATAATGTTGAACTTGACAGTATGTTCTCTCTTGTTATTTCATAGGGAGCTTCAAAGAAGATTTATCAAGTATCCAATTATGTTTGTTGGGTAAAAGAGAAAAACTCAAATTAATTTGAGAACTTTCCCCCCCCAAGGTTTCTATAGATATTTCGACATATCGATATCGTGATTTTTTTTGGCCACAATAACCGTGGTGTGAAAAATCTAATATCGTGACAGCCCTCCGTGTATTAGGCTACAGAAGGTTTTTATTTTCAAGGGCTCCGTTTCTCACACGACGGACGGCTTGTTTTTATTGACTTTCAGCTTCAGAGACCGTGTGACTGTCCGACGGATGAACCGTGCGATTCTGAGCTCCTGTCATATTCCGTCTCTCATCCTTCATGAGATTTCCTGTATGTTCAGAAGGTCAGCAGATGAAGACCGAGAGGCGAGAGCAGAAAAACACGCCGGTGTCTCTTTAATATTGGGGGTATTTGAGCAGTTCTTCTCTCTCGGTTCTGTTGCTTTTGTTTGAGGCCACACACTGCGGTCCAAAGCCTTCATCACAGTTCTGGAGCCCAACCTGAGAGTCCACAGCTGGAAACACTTACAGAGATTCACATGACAGTCTCCTCATAAAAGCCTCTCTCTCTCTCTCGCTCTTTCTGCATCTCTCTCGCTCACACATGCCTTTTAATGAACGAAACCCAATCCCAATGTGTGTGTCAGGAGATCCTGCTGTATCAGACGCTGAGGTGGGTCTTAAATTACAGCTTTACCCTGAAATCTGAACGACAACAGAGCCGACAGCATTCAAGACACTTTTACTTTACAAATGCCACATATTTTAGGGTGACCAAACGTCCTGTTTTCAAGTCCTGACCTGGCCCTAATATAACAATTAAAATGCATGTTTTTTTTGTGATTGTTGCGGGCAAAAATCCTTGATTATGCGGCATGTTTTCTTAAAAAATGCGATGAAATTGCGGGAACTTGCAAAAACTGCGGTTTGATGAAAAAGAGAAAAAAAGCACTACATCACAGAAAGTGCTGGGAATATTTAAGTTCTCATCTTGTTTTATTGAAGAGCTTAATAAACACACGGCTCAAATTTACAAAACATTGAGTCAAACAAGTTCTGTAGCTTTACAAAAGGAATATGCTACAACTTCTGAAAAATGAAGAAATAACTTCCTGTTTTACAGAGTTGGCTTTACAAAACAGACATTTGAGTGCTTCCAATGCACAAAGTGCAATCTCTTAAAGGGATAGTTCACCCAGAAATGTAAATTCTGTCATTAATGACGTCCCCTCATGTCGCTGGACACCCGTCAGACCTCCGTTCATCTCTAAATAACGACTTATATAGTGATGACCGATTTCAAAACACAGCATCATGATGCTATGAATCAGTGAGTCGATTCATGACTCACTGATTCATAACGCTCTGAACCGCTGAATCGACTCACTGATTCATAACGCTCTGAACCGCTGAATCGACTCACTGATTCATAACGCTCTGAACCGCTGAATCGACTCACTGACTCATAACTCTCCAAACCGCTGAATCGACTCACTGATTCATAACACTCTGAACCGCTGAATCGACTCACTGATTCATAATGCTCTGAACCGCTGAATCGACTCACTGATTCATAACGCTCTGAACCGCTGAATCGACTCACTGATTCATAACGCTCCAAACCGCTGAATCGACTCACTGATTCATAACGCTTCAAACCTCTGAATCGACTCACTGACTCATAACGCTCCAAACCGCTGAATCGACTCACTGATTCATAATGCTCCGAACCACTGAATCGACTCACTGATTCATAACGCTCCGAACCGCTGAATCGACTCACTGATTCATAACGCTCTGAACCGCTGAATCGACTCACTGATTCATAACGCTCTGAACCGCTGAATCGACTCACTGATTCATAACGCTCTGAACCGCTGAATCGACTCACTGACTCATAACGCTCTGAACTGCTGAATCGACTCACTGACTCATAACGCTCTGAACCGCTGAATCGACTCACTGACTCATAACGCTCTGAAGCTTCATGATGCTGTGTTCTGATTGGTCATCACAGGGAAACTGCTTTGCTCTTTTGCTGTTATGTTTGTTGGCCAATGGGAGTTTGCGCTTCATCATTGTTTCACTGGTATCTATGGTTTCTCCGCGGGGTTTGCAGCTTTTCGATGACGTTCACGTCGGGTAATTACGTCACTTCAAAGCGTTCCCATGGCAACAGGGGGAAATGGCGGCTCTTGTGCGAAGTAAACGAACATTTGTCATTTTTCTGCTAATATATATGTGACTTTTTTTGCAACGAAAATGCGGGGATTATGAAATCATGCTAGCCCGCATATTTTGCACACGGAAATAGGCAATTTATGCGGCGAAAGTGCGGCGTATTTGAAAAAATGCGGCCCCCGCATAAATATGCAAACTTTGGCTGATTATGCGTTAAATCATGCGATCGCATAATCACGTTTTTCTGGAGGGACTGGTTTGTGCTGTTTTAACTGAAAGCAAACTGCACTGATGCATCTTTAAATATGACAGTGCCGTTGTTTTGTCTCAAGAGGAACATCAGTAATGCTTCTTTCTAAAGCATGTTTTTAAATGTTGCTTAAATGTCCTAATTGAACGAAGGCCTAATCCTCGCTTTAGCTCAGCCCAGTCTGTGAAACTATGTATTGAAAGTAATAAGGAATCTTTGAGTAAACTTCGAGTATCATTTGAGTATCTCATTGCCGGGCCGAGTGTCCTGGTTTTGGCTACTCAAAATATGGTCACCCAAACATATTTACAAGTGAGACACAATATTAAACCTAGGACGGGACTTTATATCTAAAGATTGTAGTCTTATAAACTCTTTATTGCAAATTCCTCTTGTGGTTCGTTGGATGTGTTTGAATATGAATATAGCCTATATATGCTAAATGAATCAATGTTATTTACTGTGCTTTTATCATGATTCATGTCAATTGTAAAGCCAAAGAAAATGTTCTACACTGTGGACAATAATAACACAACTGAAAGAAATGATTTGGCTCGTGCCTTTCAATGCCCTGCAGCCTTAACAAACCATCAAGTTCTCCGATTCACAGGAGAGATGAAGAAACTCTTGCATGTTTGATTTTGCGTGAGATAAAGTGCATCCAGCCGGCCATTGGTGCATCCCGACCCGAACACCTCCAGCTACGAGCGCGCGCTTGCCTATGAAGCGCCTCCAAGTCCAGCACCTGGTCCGGATTCCCGCCTCACGCTCTGCTTTCTTTGGACTGGAGCTCTTCCCCGCATTGCGCCGCTTTTCTTTGATTCGCTGACACCACGTGACGCGCTGAACGCCGAGTGCAACCATCAACACACATCTAGCACATGTTTACACTGAAAGCACACAAATGCATTCTGTGTGATCGGGAACATCCGAACCAGAAGCAATCTGTAGTTCTGCATAAACAGAACTCACTCATATACACTGAGTTCAGGTGTTCAACCCCTTCATGGCCACAGGTGTGTAACTCCAGCTCTAGGCCACACATCAGTGAGAGAATGGGCCGCTCTCAGGAGCTCAGAGGACACCTGTGCAATAAGTCCATTCGGGACATTTCCTCACTACTAAATATTCCACACTCAACTGTTAGTGATGTTATAACAAAGTGGAAGCGATTGGGAACAACAGCAACTCAGCCACAAAGAGCGGGGTCAGCGCATGCTGAGGGTCACCAAACCTCACATCACCAAGTGCGATGCAAAGCGTGGGATGCAAAAGCGCTCCATGCAAAAGTGGTGACATGTTCTCTGAGTGACCAATCACGCTTCTCTGTCTGACAATCCCATGGACGAGTCTGGGTTTGGAGGTTGACTTGCCTGACTGTATTGTGCCAAGTGTAAAGTTTGGTGGAGGGGGGATTATGGGGTGGGGTTGTTTTTCAGGGGTTGGCCTCTTAGTTCCAGTGAAAGGAACTCTTAATGCGTCACCAAGACATTTTGGACAATTTCATGCTCCCAACTTTGTGGGAACCGTTTGGGGACGGCCCCTTCCTGTCCCAGCATGACTGCGCTCCAGTGCTCAAAGCATCGCTCCATAAAGACATGGATGAGCGAGTTTGGTGTGGAGGAACTGGAGTCCTGACCTCAACCAGATAGAACAGCTTTGGGATGAATTAGAGCGGAGACTGAGAGCCAGGCCTTCTCGTCCAACATCACAAATGCGCTTCTAGAAGAATCCCCATAAACACACTCCTAACCCTTGAGGAAAGAAGAGCTGAAGCTGTTAGAGCTGTGAAGGGTGGGCCGACTGAAACTGAGTGTGTGTGTGTGTGTGTGTGTGTGTGTGTGTGTGTGTGTGTGTGTGTGTGTGTGTGTGTGTGTGTGTGTGTGCGCGCGATTGAGTGAGTGTGTGTGAGTGCGTGTGTGTGCGCGCGAGTGAGTGTGTGTGTGTGAGTGAGAGTGTGTGTGTGCGTGCGTGTGTGCGTGTGTGTGCGCGCGAGTGAGTGAGTGTGTGTGTGTGAGAAGTGTGTGTGTGTGTGTGTGCGTGAGTGAGTGAGAGTGTGTGTGCGTGCGTGTGTGTGTGTGTGTGTGCGAGTGAGTGTGTGCGCGTGTAAGTGTGCGTGAGTGAGAGTGTGTGTGTGTGAGAGTGTGTGTGTGTGTGTGTGTGTGTGAGAGAGAGAGAGAGAGAGAGAGAGAGTGTGTGTGCGTGCGAGTGAGTGAGTGTGTGAGTGTGATGGGTAGGTTTAGGGGTAGGGGCAGTGTGTGTGTGTGTGTGTGTGATGGGTAGGTTTAGGGGTAGGGGCAGTGTGTGTGTGTGTGTGTGTGTGTGTGATTGGTAGGTTTAGGGGCAGGGGCTGTGTGTGTGTGTGTGTGTGTGAAGGGTAGGTTTAGGGGCAGGGACTGTGTGTGTGTGTGTGTGTGTGTGTGTGTGTGTGAGAGAGAGATTTCTACTCTATGATGTGAATGTTCTCTGATGTTCTTCTGTTTCCTCTGCATCAGCAGCTTCACACTGAGAGAAGGTCATTTATGGCGCTCCGGCTCTGCTCGGCTGCACTGAGGGTGTTTCATTCCTGCTCTCTCCCATTCTCTCCGGCTCGCTTCCCGCTATTGTGGAACAGGATACGAGAGCTGCTCCCAAACTTCCTGCTTTCCAGGGCAACTGGCACAGACGCTGCCACCGAAAGTCCAGCTGAAGCCACATCAGTGTCCAAACCTCCGACCGCAACACAGACAGGACTCCTGTGTTCAGTTCTCCTCTGAGTGTCAGTGAAGACAATAATCAATAATTACTGAATATTAATAATCTTTTGAAGCCCAACTGAACAAGCCACAGTGGCAAGAAGCCAGAACTCCATCAAGAAGTGATTTGCTGTCCGTTTGATCGCAGTGATCTCTGAGAAACACACACTCATGTGGATGAACTCACACACACTCTGCGGCTTCATCTGGTCCTCCGTCCTCACTGGGGTTTGACACGGCGCTCAAAAGCGACGCTGAATTTACAAACAGTTCAACGTTTCACTGCTGACTGAAATACAGCCAATTCAAGCAAAATCACTGTTCAGATTTCATTTTCTCAAAGACCCTTTGAACGCGTTTATTTCTTTATTTTTTTCCCTCCAGAAAATGACTGACCTCAGTTTAGTCTGTTTCCCCACTGACATGATTCACTCTGACAACACACACACACTCACTCGCACACACACACACTCACTCACTCACTCGCGAACACACACACACACACACACACACACACACACACACACACACACACACACACACACACACACACACACACACACACACACACACACACACACACACACACACACACACACACACACACACACACACACACACACACACACACACACACACTTAACCACAATGTGAGGACGTATGACTGGAAACCCTACCTTTAGGGACACCCCTTTCTGAAGGGTCTAGAGACAAAAGAAAGATATGACTGCACTGCTGGAGAAGCTGTGATCACAAATATCACTTGATTTTATCAATAAAAGCCTTCCTTAAAGACCTGATTTTTTACCTTCACTTTAGGGACATTATTTTATATGTCACTTTTGGGGACATTATACACAAACTCTGATGAAGTCATACTTTGAGGACATTGGTGATACACAAACTCTGATGAAGTCATACTTTGAGGACATTGGTGATACACATACTCTGGTT
The DNA here is from genome assembly GCA_023566225.1 of Romanogobio albipinnatus. Taxonomy (NCBI): domain Eukaryota; kingdom Metazoa; phylum Chordata; class Actinopteri; order Cypriniformes; family Gobionidae; genus Romanogobio; species Romanogobio albipinnatus. The sequence continues at coordinate 1,770,122 of CM042246.1, read as the reverse complement.
AAGGTATACTTTCAGGACATTGTTGAGATGTTATATATTATTTATCCTAAGAAGACAGAAGTAGAATATTACAATTCAAAGTTCCAATACTGGACAGTGAAATCAAGCTAGTGCAGAGATACAGGTGTGAGAGAGTAACTGGGTTTCTTCTTTTCTTCAAGATCACTGTAAATGGGTAGCCTACATTTTTTGTCTGATTTGTAGCTTGAGATCAAGTGCCTTTGGCTGCTCAGTTGGGGAATGGCAATTAACATTCAGAAATATTATTGATTTGACTGATTGACTATCAGAAGCAAAAGATGAACAGAATTGAGCTGAATAATGACACTATTGTCTTCAATTTCAACTGTTAAACAGCTCTACAGAAGTCATTTCATAATTGTTGAAATTTGCAAGTTATTTTATGTGTGTGAAGCTCCTTTGAAACCATCTGCATTGTATAATGCGCTATAGAAATAAAACAGACTTCACTTCATGGCAGAGAACCTTTCACTGACCACCGGCTGCATCGACTGTAAACTAATCATTATCACAAAAACATCTTAAGGAGTTTTCCTCACCAGAGTCATCTTTGGCTACACACTGGGGTTTTAAGACATTAGTCATGTTCTTCTGTAAAGTGTAGTAATTGTCAAAAAACTCTATACAAATAAAAATAGTGACACACACACTCCGATTAAATGACCCTTTGGGGACTCGAGTGACACACACACTCTGATTAAATGACCCTTTGGGGACTCGAGAGACACACACTCCGATTAAATGACCCTTTGGGGACTCGAGTGATACACACACTCTGATTAAATGACCCTTTGGGGACTCGAGAGACACACACTCCGATTAAATGACCCTTTGGGGACTCGAGTGATACACACACTCTGATTAAATGACCCTTTGGGGACTCGAGAGACACACACTCCGATTAAATGACCCTTTGGGGACTCGAGAGACACACACTCCGATTAAATGACCCTTTGGGGACTCGAGTGACACACACACTCTGATTAAATGACCCTTTGGGGACTCGAGAGACACACACTCCGATTAAATGACCCTTTGGGGACTCGAGTGATACACACACTCCGATTAAATGACCCTTTGGGGACTCTAATGACACACACACTCCTATTAAATGACCCTTTGGGGACTCTAGTGACACACACACACTCCTATTAAATTACCCTTTGGGGACTCGAGTGATACACACACTCCGATTAAATGACCCTTTGGGGACTCGAGTGACACACACTCCGATTAAATGACCCTTTGGGGACTCGAGTGACACACACACTCTGATTAATTGACCCTTTGGGGACTCGAGTGACACACACACTCTGATTAAATGACCCTTTGGGGACTCTAGTGACACACACACTCTGATTAAATGACCCTTTGGGGACTCTAGTGACACACACACTCCGATTAAATGACCTTTTGGGGACTCAAGAGATACACACACACTCCGATTAAATGACCCTTTGAGGACTCGAGTGACATACACACTCCGATTAAAATGACCCTTTGGGGACTCGAGAGACACACACTCCGATTAAATTACCCTTTGGGGACTCGAGAGACACACACTCCGATTAAATTACCCTTTGCGGACTCGAGTGACACACACACTCCGATTAAATGACTCTTTATTATTATTAACATTCTTGGACACATTATGTTGAACGTGCACATTGCAGTTTATGACAAAATTTATATATTTTTTTAAAGAACAATGAAATATTAACTTGGAGGTGGAAATGCTTCTCAATGCCCAACTATCCTCTGTACTTCCTCATCTACCCTTCTTCAAAATCTCTCTACTTCCTCCTTTACATTCTCTCCTCCCTCTTTACTCCTCTTCATCCTCTTTAACTCTACTCCTCCATCTTTTTACCCGCTTTACTCCTCCTCTTCATCCTCTTTAACTCTACTCCGCACTCTTTTCACCCGCTTTACACCTCCCTCTTTTCATCCTCTTTACATTCACTCCCTCTATTCATCCTTTATATTAGCTGTGCTGGACATGGGCTGTGGCTGGATGTAACCTATTGGTGAGAGTTGCCGTGTGCAGACGAGAAGAGCTGAAAACTGAGATGTGATGTCAGACACTTTCTGCTTCCCGTAGTGACGCTCATGCTAAGTTTGCATACTTTACCACAGCTGAAGTGGAATAAACGCATTATTTTCCAAATACAGATATTTCAGAGACATTTTCATTCAATACATGCACTGCTTAATACAGTGTCTGTTTGTACAAGAATAAAATTCAACATAAGCCTAAATACCAGTGAAGTGGGGTGTACATTGTTTTATTTTGATGTTATAAAGAACAGATTTGTGATCCTTAGTGGAACTGAAGGTGTGAGAAGAAACATGAAACGCACGTGATCGTTGTCAATCGGTGTACTCTGCCAATCGTGGATTAGCTGTGTCATCAGCAGAGCTCGTGAGTCGCTCTGGAGAATCTGCTCTGGCTGAGTCCTCCTGCTCTCCAATCGCTCTCGCTGTACTCTGATGCCTTATGGCACAGTCACGGGGGTCGCTGTCTGAAGTCGGACACAAGTTCTAACCGTCAAGCACTGCTCAAGTTAGCCGCTGATCGTTCTGTGCAGCGCTGCATGAAGTCCAATAAACATTTATTAAACTAACTGTCTGGATATGCTTTAAGTGTTTTATATCTATGGATTTTATTTTAGCCAAGTTAAGTAGCCTGTTAGCGTTGATTTTAGAGCCTTTTATGAGACTAGCTGCAGTTATGTCGTGATATCACCGTGTCGTGATTAGGTTTTGTCTGCTATATTTAGCCTACTTAGGCCTATTATTTATTAAATCTAGGCTAAATTTGGCTTATGAAACATTGATTAAAATTAAGATACAATTAATACAAAACGAAATTCACATCAAAGAAAGGCTTTGTGTTTTCTGTTTGAGGTTTCTATGAAAGTTTTAAAGCATGCTTTTAGTGCCGCTTTCAGAGCGGTCACGTCAACATTGTTTTTTCCTCAAACGCGAACACGAAAAATTAAATAAAATGAATATTTTATGTTCTGTGGAGAGCAGTAGCTTGGAGAGCTTACATTAGTAAGCTACAGGACATCGTCTTTCAAAAAAAAAGAATGCTGATGTTTTTTTAGACTGTTAATGTGGTGCATTTAAATAAATGTGAACGCTGCCATCTGAAACCTGGTGCGACCAAACAAGCGGACTGAGATGCTGAAAAGAATTGTCTAAGTTGGCTTCCAAATGAACTCTGGTGCAGTTCAAATGAAATATGAACGTAACATGGACCAGAGACATGTAAATCAACTAAAAACAGAAAGATGTGACCCTAAAAAGGACAGACTGGTCAAGCATAACTTAGGTTCGACGATAGAAATGCCAATCTGAACACTAAGCGTATCCAGACCAAAAGAAATGAGCGAACAGAACTACAGGCATAAACTAAGTATCTTACTGTTCCAGATATTTTAGCATCCCTAATACATCAATCCAACAGTTCTGTACTCACCACCAATTTTTGCCATGCCACTGAAAATCAAACAGGAACGTGTTCTCAGCTTCAGTGTAGTGTTCAGTTCGGTCCAGACTCTCCTGTGAACTCAGAAGTTCACCTCTGTATTCAAGAACAAAATCACCTCTGAAAAAAGCTCCAGTGGTGAAAACTCCACGCCCTGAAGAGCAGAAATACATTAGCTTCAGTTTCTTTAATGTCAACTATTATTTTGATTATTACTAAAAGTTCTCTACCATATGATGTACATTATATGATGTAGAAGGGAAATTACTGAAGGAAAATAGTCAGCCAGGCTAATCTCAAAGCATGCTTTGCTTTTCATACTTTTAAGTCTTAAAATTCTACAGTTAAAATTACATAAATTTTCTTACACAAACAATATTATCATGGCTATATATTGTTTAAAACAGAGTGCTGCAGTGATGGCGTATTTTTGCAGGCCAACCCGGTAGTTCACCTCCCCTAGTTCCCTCCACAAAAACCTTATAGGATTTTAGAACCCTATATAAAATCCATATCCTTGTGTAATAATGTTTCTACATTGTTGCAATTAAGGCTGGGCGATTTTTATCGATTCTGCGATATAAATCGATATTTTTTTTCCCAAGAAAGTATCGATTTTTAAGCCGCGAGTAACGATACATATAGTCCCATTCAAATCCCCCGTGTTTACCCCCGTTCGCGTTGCAGGACGAGCGATTTGTATGGCGTCTCAAAACTCGCGCACATACAATCTAGGCGCGTGCACAGGATACGCGGGCAAAGAACAGTATCCGCGCACAGAATGGCATCCTCGCACGTGTGATTTGGTCAGCCAGCCGCTATAGTCTCGTGCTGATGCTGATAGCGTGCTGAATCTGATGCTCGTTAGAACAGCTGATGCGCTGTTCTAACGAGCGCTTTTCTGAGCACGAACACGTGAAGCACATAGGCACTATCAGCCTGTCTAACAGCGCAGAGTAACCTGGGCCTGGTTACTGGACTAAGTTATATTTCGAGTCTTATTGCGCTAATACACAAGGTTTACATAAACAAAGTTGGTTATGTCTAAAGTGAAAGCAAAAAATCTGACGCATCACGTGAGACACAGTAGCCAATAGTAAACATTCTGCTGCTTGTCCTTAAAGGGAAAGTTCACGCAAAAATAAAAATTCTGTCATTATTTACTCACTCTAATGTTGTTCCAAACCTGTATTCATTTCTTTATTGTGCTGAACACAAAAGAAGATATTATTTTGAAGAATGTGGGTAACCAGACAGTTGCTGGTCCCCATTGACTTCCATAGGAAAAAAATACTATAGTTCGTCCCTGGGGTACATCAACTGTTTGGTTATACACCCTTACACACATTCTTCAAAATAACTTTTCAACTTTTATTTTCAACAGAAGAAAGAAACTTATCCGAGTTTAAAACAAGAGAGAGAGTAAATGATGACCATTAAAATTTTGGGAGAACTATTCCTTTAATGTTAATAAAACACAAAGAGGAAATCACTCACTGTTCTTGACTGAGAATTTTAATAAGAATCAATGTACAATTTATAATTTAATATTTGTTCATTTAATTACTTTCTTCAATGCTACTGTTAATACACCTAGCTTCTTCTTAATAACAAAGAAAATAATGCCTTTATGATCATTATGACTTTAATAATGATTTTTATCTTCGCCACTTTGGCCTAAATGTCTGCCATTCTTATATTGTGTTACCTATAAGGCTTTATTTTTAAAATAGGGACATTAGTTTGGCTGTAATGCTCAGTCACTTGCAAAATAGTAAAACCAACATGAAAAATAATCATGATAAAATCGTGAATCGTGATTTTCCTGAAAAAAATTGTGATATGATATTTTTGCCATATCGCCCACCCCTACGTCCCCTTTAAATCTTTCAGAAAATGATGCAAGTGTATCGAATTATATCGAATCGTATCGTTGGCTGAATATCGTGATATATATCATATCGTGAGCTGAATATCGTGTATCGTATCGTGAGATTAGTGTATCGCTACAGCCCTAGTTGCAATGTATGTTTGACTGATTGTGTGCCGTGTACATCCCTTAGGCCTTGTGTCCAGCAAAGCATTTTAGCCAGCTGAAAAGCATTTTGGCAGCACAGCGTTTTTTTTCAGTTGAGATGCTTCATTGCTATGATACAGAATATCCACGGCATAGTTTACTTGTAACTGATTTCACAGATAATATGTTCAGAGAACAGCAATATAAATTTTCCATCCATTTTGCTCGGTTAGCTTTGCTGGTTGATGTTGTTGTGCAGAAAGAATGTTGTGACAGTTGGTCAGAGTGGTATTAGTCCCACCGCTCCTCCTCTGTGATTGGACGGTTGGGTAAAAAATGTTTAACATTCTTCAACTCTCGTTGACCAGTAAAAAATGGCGCTCAGCGCTTCAGCGTGAAAAAAACACTCAGCACCTCGTACACTCATGGCGTTTTAAAAACGTGGGTGAAAACATTGAAAACAATTGAAAAAATACGAAAAAACGTGTTGGTCAACACATAGCTGAAATCTACCTAGAACAGTTTGCAAGAGTGTGATTACAACGAGACTGTGAACGTGACTAGATGAGTTTATCTGTTCAGCTGATGGCGTTTAATGTCCCAGACAACCCTTGTCTCCCATTTAGACACTTGTTAGCAACCTAGACAATCAAAAACTTTTTTAAAAAACACACAAGAGAGTATTACTAATGTATTTTATGTTGTAGAACAAAACATGAAAATATCTTGATCTTGTGCTAACCATTAAGGCCGGAGCGGCGCGTCGATGAAGTCGACGATTCATGTGTCGACACACACGTAGGAGACCAAAACATTGCAGAATGGAGGACGAAACAGCAACTTCTTCACAGAATTGACCGTTCGCAAAGACCCGCCCCCCTTAGTTACTGTCGCTATGTCCAACAAGCTACGCCGCTCTCACGCTCACGCATGCGCTCATGCCACATCATGTTCTCACGCAGTAAAAAACACATCGCGGAGCAGAGAGGACACGTACAATGCACTGACAGACAGGGCAGACCAGGTTACTTTTCGGTTACTTTTCATATTAAACATATTGAACAAAGTCTCACCTTTCAAATTTGGTCATTTTTTAAAAGAGATTTTAACAATAAATACCGTTTTGTGGCTCTTTAATGTGTCTGATAGATCACTGTAGAGCATCAGTTAAAGCTGCTCGTGAACTGATCATCTCCTCATTCTAGTTTATTTATAGCATCAAATAAACATGAATGAACATAAGAATGAATGTTGCTTTAACAGCAAAAAGACTAAATGAATTTCATGTTTGTGTAGTGTGTTGTGTAGCTTGAGCTCTGCACACTTCGGTGTTTCTAGCTAACCATCTTAGCTCTCCATGCAGTTTGTTCATGCTAGGTTAGTTAACGTTAGTTAGCTACTGGCACATAGACAGCTGTAGTTAGTTATCATCTAATGTTGGCTTGAATAGTTTACGGCTGCAGAACACAGCTATCTATTAAAAATAGGTAAGAGTAACAAAACAATAGCGTGCTAATTTTAAATAATACATTTTAAAACATCTATTCTAACCACATCACTCTCAGGAATGTCTATACTGTGCAATGCAGTGTATTTTTGGACTTTAGACAACTTTAGAATTTTTTTAACAAGAGTTATGTTGGTACTGTAAAAGAGTAAACCAGCTGGCCTTATTTTATTTTATGTAAAGCAGAAGATTTTTTGCTGTGCAAAACTGAATTTTTTGGTATTTATTTGAAATACATTATGGTTTTTATTAATCGGGCAACAGAAAAATAATCGTTATATTAATCGTCCAATTAGTCGTTAGATTAGTTGACTAATCGATAAAATAATTGCCAGACTAATCGTTTAAATAATAATCATTTACCCCAGCCCTACTAACCATGGACCTTATTTCAGGATTTTAACCAAAATCCATTGATCATGTCTACATGCACACCGATACACTGATAACAAAAATGATCTGATAACCTTATTGAAATAATCCATTGTCCTGGTTTACATGCAAACCAATAACCACGTAAACCACTAGACTTTATAAGTAAATCAGGTTAATGACGTCAAAACCAAACCATATGTGTATCTGACTTTGTGTATTTCATATGTCATGTCAGTTGTGATGTTAAATAAAGCCCAAGAGTATTCCACTCATATTTCTCCTCTCACGCAGTTTCGGACGCAGGATTTTGATTGTACCGTCTCTGCATGAGATAACACTTTTTAAGAGTTTCTTGGGTCGAGAAAATGCTCGCTCTGTCTGGATGTGCTTAAATCCACAATAAGGACACTTTCCTGTCACACATCACACATGCTCACTTCAATAAGCCACAGAACATAGGTTAAAGGGATAGTTCACCCAAAAATTAAAATTCTGTCAGTAATTACTCACCCTCAAGCTCATTCATTTCCTTCTCTCTGGGCCTCGAGTAGTTCACTAGTAAAACTGCGCAGCGCGTCTGTGTTGTACGTCATACGCATCACGACCAGCGTCGGCCAATAGTGAGCCTACGTGGTGACGTGCAACACAGACGCACTTGCGCAGTTTTACTAGTGAACTACTCGAGGCCCAGAGAGAAGGAAATGAATAGTGGAATAAAGTCGTTATTTTTATTTATTTTTTGCGCACGAAAAGTATTCTCGTCGCTTGATAAACTTAAGATTGAGCCACTGTAGTCACTTGGACTATATTAACGATCTCTTTAATAACTTTTCTGGCCCAGCAAGATTCATTCCCTCTGAAAGCCTATGGAGGAGTGAGACAGCTCTCAGATTTCATCAAAAATATCCTCATTTGTGTTCAGAAGATGAACGAAGGTCTTACGTGATTGAAACAACATGAGGGTGAGGAATTACTGACAGAATGATACATTTTGGGTGAACTAACCCTTTAATACTTTGTAGTGTCTTGCGTTTTGTAGATTAACGTTATTACTAGGGCTGGCCGGTAAAATGATAACGATAATTATCACGATATAATTTTTCTCGATAAACCGATATCAAGAGTTCGATACATTTTGAAAAATGTTTATGCACCAAAAGCGTAACCAAACTCATTTGACCCGCGCGCCACACTGACCGTTTATCTGCTCGGCTCAAAGTCCAAACGGGAGCGCTCACTAGAGCAGATGCGTTTACTCTGATCGGTCTCGGTTATGATATCCAGTGAGAAGCGCTTGAATTTAGCGAAGAACACACACGTCTTAGTGATTTAAACCAGTTTAAAGGCAGATCAAACCGCGCTGACAAACAGCAGAAACACTGTGGTCAGTCAGAAGGCTTTTCTGTCTACAAATTCCCATCATTTACCATGGATTTACTGTGACGTTAGCCTAGTAATATTAACTGCATCAAGAAATGTGGGATATACATATTGAATTGTTTTATATTATTAATCTAGACAATGTATTAAAGGACTAATGAAATAGTTACAGTATTTAATAATGTATTGGCTACTGTTTTTACAAATACCATAGAAACCATAGTTACATTTTGCCATGATAGTGACGTGCTATTAGCCTGGTTCTACCAGACTCTCGTACATTTAATTTATACAGAGAGTCTGGCCTCTCTCCATTGACAAGCGTTAACTTCCTGGTAGGCGGAACCTCTGTTGAAGTTTAAAACTATTGGATCTGCCCAGAGTCACTCTGGATCTGCCATAACCAATCGCTAACGTTTGTTCGTGACGTATGTCAACTCAAACTAGCGCAAGATCTCAACGTCATCGTTCTCAGCCACTCCCTCTGTTCGCTGATTGGTCCTACAAAAAAATTATTTCTGGAAACCTAAGAATATACAGCAATCCCAGACGTAGTACTGAAGTAAAATGAAATTGAGCGGAAGGACGTAGGCGGGCGGAGCCAGGCTAACGTGCTATAGGCTATGCCTGGTTTTATCTGTGGTTATCATGATCTAAATCAGTGGTTCTTAACCTCTCCTGCAGGGACCCCCTGACAGGCCATGTTTTTGTTTTAACCCTGCAATGGCACACGTGATTCAATTCCCCAACAGGAATTAGTCAATTAATCAATTAGTCAACTACTCATTAAGCCTTTAATTAATTGAATCAGGTGCGCCATTTCAGAGTTAAAACAGAAACATGGTCAGTCAGGGGGTCCCTGCAGGAGAGGTTGAGAACCACTGATCTAAATGCATGATACTGGATGACCAATGGTTAATTTTAATAAAACTCAAACAGTCAGAATATTACATTTTACCAAATAAAATTGAGGTCGTTTTAAAAGATGTTACTGTTTTTGTTAATGAACATAAATTTTACATAGTAAATCTGCTCCTAACTGAAGCTAATACTAATGCAACTCATTGTCAAATCTGCATTTAGAGACAAAACATATCTAATATTAATATTGCTGCCTGCACCTAAACTAGGCTGAAGATACGTGCCATCAAAGTCAGGCAACACAAACCTGTTTCAAGACTTGAAACAATATCCCCCATTAGCACATGCAGAAACTAAGAAAAACATTTTCCAATAAATATATTTATTTTAAGGAAAAATTACAAATGTTTGAATGTTCTACCTCTGATTTGTGAAATGTTTCACCTGTTTGGCAAGTGTTTGTCATGATTTGTTCTGACAATAAAGAGTAGTTTAAAACCACAATTAATGCTCTGGTTTCTACAACTTTCACTTAGGATTTGATTAGATTTGACATTTATCGTGATAATTATCGATATCGACTAATATAAAACAATTATCGTGAATTTTTTTTGGCAAAAAAAACTGCTTAGTCATTTATACTTGCCTTTATATTTGCTGATGAACTGCTCTCGAAGCCCAGGCTTGTCGGTTTCACAGGTAATGTGATGCTCAGCATCCTGCAGAGGTTTCCTACGTCTTTTATTTCCCAGCATGGCGACTTTCTTTTTTGAAATGACTGGAAAAAAATTATAAAAATAAATATAAGGTGAATGAAATAAACAAGCATATTTAAAAATATCCTGTTGATCTTACTGGAATTGTTCACCAAAAACACACATAATTAACATACTAACCCTCATGTCCAAACCTGTATTGTGTTTTTCTGTGGAACACATCTTTATATTAAATTAAAGAATTTAAAAAAAAATCAAAAATCAAAATGTCATTAATGCCAAAAACCATTGGTTCTTGTGTGTCTTGTAACCACAATTGATGTCAATCTATATTTGATTTAAGAGCTAAAGCATATGGGAGATTTTGAGTCAATAACCAGCTAGATTTATATGGACTATTTTTAATAGTCTTTTTGTGTAAAGTGCTTTTTGTCTGCTTTGGAGCTTGAAACACACAATAAAAATATTATAAAGTGTCAATGCACGGTCATTGTGCAAAAAATCTCTGTGAAGACAAATTATTAAAATAAAACATTCCACTAAAAAAAAAAAACAATTCGGGGGCAAATAATGTCATAATGTATTACATAAAATAAAATATATAAAATAATGATTTTAAAAAATGAGAACTAATTATTTCAAACACTTTTAAGAAAAACAATGATTTAGTACACTACCACTGACTATGTTGTTTGGATTAATTTGTAGAACATAAAGTACTATTATATGAAAAATAACAAAATTATATTTAATAGTCAATTTTATATATCAAATTTGTTTTCATTATTGCAACAAATCATCAAATGAGACAGACAAAGAAGCAAAGTCAAATACAATCGAGAAGTAAATAAAACCCTAAACAAAAAATAATTGAACCACTAAAATAAACATACATCTTACTATATTTCATATTACACAATGTATTTAGTTAGCATGCATCTTCAGGACAAGACTTAATCTCACCTTTCCTCGTGGAGTGTGGCTGGTCGTCTGTGTCGCGTTCCATCGTCACGTGTCTGCATTTCCCGGGAAAACACCACGGTTGCTGATTTGCGTAAATGACGTAGTTACGTAGCCTATTTGGATTTCACTTTGAAATTGTGACTACATTTATTTGGCCTAATAGAAAATTATCTGATGGCAAGGATATTTGTTTTAGCCACAGTACTGTTTCTTCAAACTTAAAAAAAAAAATTGTGGTGAAGTTACTCTTTCTAGTGGAAAGAGCACATGATCACTTACCGAGCACACGCCCTGACACGCCTCGAACTACGAACCAGTGCGCATGTCCTTACAAGCACTGGTTTAAAAGGGCAAAAAGTACCTGATGTGCACTTATTTTTCTGAAATAACACCACATCATAAAGCTTTTAAGATAATTACAAATAAGAATATTCAAAACGTGCAGGTCTGCTGTAAACAAGAGCTCACAACTGTCTAAATGAGCAACTTGACCAGACATCTTATTTTCTATTAATAGCATTTATTAATCAAAACAGTCCATTGAAGTCTGCAAACCCACAGCAGGGCTGATATTCAAGCTGGTGCATATGTCTCCATTTCTGCACGAGTCTGTGTTGTTCTTCTACTGAACAGCATTGTGTTCTTTTTGTTTCTTTAATAAAGTAGTGGTATTTTACACTAAATATAACCTGCTAGACCTTGTAAAGGTGCTTTAAATACACATAACCACAATAGATTTACATATTTTGAGCAGCACTTCTGATTACACCTGTCTGTCAGTCACTCATCAGCCTTATGAGTTCATTCATCATCTCATCTCTGTCTGCAGCGAGTCAGAGACCTGCTGTGGGGGAAGGGCGCGAGCGCAATCAGAGAGTGCTGTGGGGGAAGGGCGGTTGATCTCAGTATGAGCAGCAGAAGCAGCAGATCTCAGTCAGGGACTCAGGGCTATAGGGCTATAGTTTAAAATCAAAGTAAGAACAAATAAATCTGTAAACAAACATTTAAGCGTGCCAGCTTGATTCATGATTCTTTTAAACACTTTTTGTTATTATGTATGACTTTAACTGCTCTCTCTCTCTCTCTCTCTCTCTCTCTCTCTCTCTCTCTCTCTCTCTCTCTCTCTCTCTCTCTCTCTCTATATATATATATATATATATATATAGCTATACATATGTACGTACATATACAGACAGACAGACAGACAGACAGATAGATAGATAGATAGATAGATAGAGAGAGAGAGAGAGAGAGAGAGAGAGAGAGAGAGAGAGAGAGATAGAGAGATAGAGAGATAGATAGCATGTTTGTCTATTTCTTCTCAGTCACTTTAGTACATTTATTGAATCATCCTTTTAAACACTTTGTTCTGGTGAATGACTACTCTCTCTCTCTCTCTCTCTCTCTCTCTCTCTCTCTCTCTCTATATATATATATATATATATATATATATATATATATATATATACATGCGTACACAGACAGACAGATAGATAGACAGATAGATAGAGAGATATATGGATAGATGGATAGATGGATAGATAGATAGATAGATAGATAGACAGATAGACAGATAGATAGAGAGATATATGGATAGATGGATAGATGGATAGATAGATAGATAGATAGATAGATAGATAGATAGATAGATAGATAGATAGATAGATAGATAGATAGATAGATAGATAGATAGATAGATAGATAGATAGATAGATAGATAGATAGATAGATAGATAGATAGATAGATAGATAGATAGATAGATAGATAGATAGATAGATAGATGGATGGATAGATGGATAGATGGATGGATAGATAGATGGATAGATGGATAGATAGATAGATAGATGGATAGATGGATGGATAGATAGATGGATAGATGGATAGATAGATAGATAGATAGATAGATAGATAGATAGATAGATAGATAGATAGATAGATAGATAGATAGATAGATAGATAGATAGATAGATGGATGGATAGATGGATGGATAGATAGATGGATAGATGGATAGATAGATAGATAGATGGATAGATAGATAGATGGATAGATGGATGGATAGATAGATGGATAGATGGATAGATAGATAGATAGATAGATAGAATGTTTGCTGTAACATTTCTTCTCAGTCAATTTAGTACATTCATTGAACCATCCTTAAGATTTGCAAATCAGTAAGTGCATTTCTATAAACAATTTGTACAAACAGCAGAACCCAATAGATTACCATCAAAAGCCTGTAACTTGCTAAAAATGACAAGTCATTGTGTCATGTTGTCAATATAGTGTATTCTGTTCACATTTTCAGAAGTAAACTATGGCTACAATTTTGATGACAATGATTGAAAATACAAAATATTACACTTTATCTTTATGACATATTCACATTTCAATGGTACACATGTACGCATTACTCGACACTGGACATGATTCAGACACTGTGGGTCTGTCAAAAATGACAGTACAATGTCATTGCTATATAAAGAAAAAGACAAGACACACATATAGGCTACTGTATATATGTACGTGTGTTACATTAGGGTCTCTAAAATATATTAACTGTATAATGTAAAATGCAAGTAGACTGCTGTAATATAATGTAAATATGTTGGCACTACAGTATAGTGAACACTGTGTGATTGCACACCTGTCCTGTCTGCTAATGTTTGAATGACTGAGGACACACACGGTTGTTCTCCCAACTTTCGGCTCACCTTTCGACCCGCCTCGGCCATAAGGTCATGATTGAGAACATGAACTACAATAGTGGCCCTTATTTCTTCAGAATATTGTCCTCTTCTGCCTCTTCCTCTGTTTTACCTCTCTTCCACCACACATATTTACTTCTTCTTCTCGGCTGTTCACAATGTTTGTACCTTGTTGTTCTTTCATTGCCAGAGTGTGTAACACTGTGTTGTGTGTTGTGCTCTGTCTGTCTGCTTCTCAGATGCACTCTGAGCTATTTTAGAGAACTGGTGGAGTATTGGTGATCGAATGCTTTACATTCCCCTTCATTAGTGAAAATCAGAATTCACCTCTGCAATTCAACAATTCAGGACAAAAAATGTCTAACAGAAGTGGGTAGAAAGTTTGCTTGACAGTTTATGACAATTACTATTCTGCATTTAATGACTTATGGAATTAATAGATGTTTTGGGGAGTAAGACTATTCAACAGAGAACCATTTTGATCAATATGGTATAAGCAACTGATAATGTAAGAAACAGATAACACTTGTACATAATAAATTGCATTTGCAATTTGTTCAAATGATGAGAAATTGCTTTTATGAAGTGCACAAGTAACTAGATAACGTGGAGGTTGAAAGAATTTTAGTTGTGATCTGAGAAATGCCCCAAAGCGACTGAGAAAAACTTCAAATATAATTAATATGAAATAAAAAGATGTTTGTTGTAACTTCTTTCCTCCATATAATTAATTACATAATTACATTGTTATATGAATGATATAATATAATGTGATATTATATGAATGATATAATATAATGTAATGTAATATAATATATTATATTACATTACATTATATAATTAATATAATATAATGTAATGTAATATAGTATAATATAATGTAATATAATGCAATGCAATGTCATATAATATAATTATATAATAAATTAATGAATGTAATGTAATGCAATGTAATATAATTAATATAATATATAATGTAATATAATATAAAGAGAATGTTTGCTGTAAGTGAATGCGTTGCTCTGGTTACAGACGCACGTGCTCTGGGTGGGGGAGGGGCGTGGCTGCGGCTGTCAGGGAAACGGCTGGACGCAAAGTAGAAGAAAACACTTAAAAACAAATAACATCACTTATAAAAGCACGCGAATTTGCCTGTTTTCACATATTTTAATTGCTTGTATATTTTTATTGAATAAACTCAGATGTAATATCACCACACCCACAATAACAGATTTAAACAGTTGCTCCTCCGCTTTTGGAAGGAAATATGTTACTTTTCAAATGCACATGATGTAATGTGTCTGTCCCTCCCCGCGTCAAGCTCGTTCCTACAGCATTAATAAAATCCGATGCAAGTTTTACTGTACTGTAGGCTGTAGTCATGGTGACGCGGGGCAGCGCGATCTTTACACACACACATACACACACACAGAGCAGACTGATGCTCTGATGCGAGAGAAAACGCGAGGATTAAAAGTTTTAAAACATGCCAATATGAATCGCGAGAGCTCCTGCTGCTCAATGCAAATTGGTCTAATCTTATTTAATACTAATTATTGGGAATTTATCTGTAATTTAATGTGGATTATCTGTCAATTCATTACATGTTTTTGCCTCCGCCATCTTTTTTGATGACGTGTTGGCCTCTGATTGGTCAGATCACCAAGTCCCGCTCCCATGGTGGCTTCCTGCGCTCTGATTGGTCAGAATCACAAAAGTGTGTATCTTTTCCGGAAGTGCAGTACTCCTAGAGGGCGCTGTGTTATACACACTTTAGTGGGGGGGCACACACACTTCAGGTACACAAATCATGTAAAAGTGATTTTTTGGGACAAGTGAGATTTTAAGCCTGGACACCATTTTAGAGCATGCTGAATGCCACTGTATAGTCAAACAAATGAGGACATACAAAATGTCCCCAATTTTTTGGGTGGTCCTCAGTTTACTGGTGTGTATTCTGGTGAATGTCCCCAAAAGTGATATAAGTAAGTGCACACACACACACACACACACACACACACACACACACACACACACACACACACACACACACACACACACACACACACACACACACACACACACACACACACACACACACACACACACACACACACACACACACACACACACACACACACACACACACACACACACACACACACACACACACACACACACACACACACACACACACACACACACACACACACACACACACACACACACACACACACACACACACACACACACACACACACACACACACACACACACACACACACACACACACACACACACACACACACACACACACACACACACACACACACACACACACACACACACACACACACACACACACACACACACACAGCCCCTACCCCTAAACCTACCCATCACACACACACACACACACACACTGACCCTACCCCTAAACCTACCCATCACACACACACACACACACACACAGCCCCTGCCCCTAAACCTACCCATCACACACACACACCCACACACCCACACACACACACACACACACTGCCCCTACCCCTAAACCTACCATCTCACACATACACACACACACACACACACACACACACACTGCCCGTGCCCCTAAACCTACCATCACACACACACGCACACACACTGCCCCTACCGCTAAACCTACCCATCTCTCACACACACACACACACACACACACACACACACACACACACACACACACACACACACACGCTGAAGTCTGGACGTGTCTTCACCAGCACTGGATTATAAATGTGCTTTGGTCTGAACCCTGAGCATGTTCAATAGTAAATAATATCAGACAGATGTCCATGTGTGTGTGTGTGTGTGTGTGTGTGTGTGGGAATTAGAGGATAATCGGTTCTGTTTTTCACTTCATCACATCATGTCTTCTCCTCCTGTGTGTGTGTGTGTGTGTCTCTCAGGGGTCTGCGGTTCATCCTCGGCCTTGGATTCATGGCTGAGCGCTGGATGTTGGAATTCCTCACGTCAAGGGGTTTCAGCTGCACCAAACTCATTCATGAGGTGTATTTGTAGATGTCCAGTCCATTTCAAACACACCTGTGCATTGATGTAAAATGCATTATGAATATTTACTTTTGCGCTGAGTTTCATGGACATTTACAAAAACAAAAGTGTGTAGTTTGAAGGAAGGGTTTGAGGCTGTTATATTGTGTGTGATGTGAGGAAAACAGCTGGTAAATCATTTAGTGCGTCGTGTGTTTGGATGTTTGCTGTCATAAACAGGCCTCTGGTGAAGTCTGGGATTCTGAACTGTGTAAATCCTGAGCGGTCCAGCATGACAAGTTATTAATATTTTCACTGAATATATTTTCATGTGTGTCAGTTGAGCGAGTGAGTGAGTGATAAAAGGTCCTAAAAGGAAAAACACGATTCATGTTTGTACAAAAAAGGTCAACCAGTGAACCAGTGGTCTTCCCCGACTGTTTATCATGCACTATACTGGGCATACTACACTCATTTCTCATTAATGCAATTATCTAATCAACCAATCACATGGCAGTTGCTTCAATGCATTTAGGGGTGTGGTCCTGGTCAAGACAATCTCCTGAACTCCAAACTGAATGTCGGAATGGGAAAGAAAGGGGATTTAAGCAATTTTGAGCGTGGCATGGTTGTTGGTGCCAGACGGGCCGGTCTGAGTATTTCACAATCTGCTCAGTTACTGGGATTTTCACACACAACCATTTCTAGGGTTTACAAAGAATGGTGTGAAAAGGGAAACACATCCAGTATGCGGCAGTCCTGTGGGCCAAAATGCCTTGTTGATGCTAGAGGTCAGAGGAGAATGGGCCGACTGATTCAAGCTGATAGAAGAGCAACTTTGACTGAAATAACCACTCGTTACAACCGAGGTATGCAGCAAAGCATTTGTGAAGCCACAACACGCACAACCTTGAGGCGGATGGGCTACAACAGCAGAAGACCCCACCGGGTACCACTCATCTCCACTACAAATAGGAAAAAGAGGCTACAATTTGCACCAGCTCACCAAAATTGGACAGTTGAAGACTGGAAAAATGTTGCCTGGTCTGATGAGTCTGGATTTCTGTTGAGACATTCAGATGGTAGAGTCAGAATTTGGCGTAAACAGAATGAGAACATGGATCCATCATGCCTTGTTACCACTGTGCAGGCTGGTGGTGGTGGTGTAATGGTGTGGGGGATGTTTTCTTGGCACACTTTAGGCCCCTTAGTGCCAATTGGGCATTGTTTAAATGCCACGGCCTACCTGAGCATTGTTTCTGACCATGTCCATCCCTTTATGACCAGCATGTGCCCATCCTCTGATGGCTACTTCCAGCAGGATAATGCCCCATGTCACAAAGCTCCAATCATTTCAAATTGGTTTCTTGAACATGACAATGAGTTCACTGGACTAAAATGGCCCCCACAGTCCCCAGATCTCAACCCAATAGAGCATCTTTGGGATGTGGTGGAACGGGAGCTTCGTGCCCTGGATGTGCATCCCACAAATCTCCATCAACTGCAAGATGCTATCCTATCAATATGGGCCAACATTTCTAAAGAATGCTTTCAGCTCCTTGTTGAATCAATGCCACAGAATAAAAGGCAGTTCTGAAGGCCAAAGGGGGTCAAACACAGTATTAGTATGGTGCTCCTAATAATCCTTTAGGTGAGTGTATATAGTAGGGAAGTATTTAATTTTTTGTGAGCAGTGTGCCGTGTACAGTGTGTAGTGTGCAGTGTACAGTGTGTAGTGTGCTGTGAGTAGTGAGCAGTGTGTAGTGTGCAGTGTGTAGTGAGCAGTGTGCAGTGTGTAGTGTGCAGTGTACAGTGTGCAGTGTGCTGTGAGTAGTGAGCAGTGTGTAGTGTGCAGTGTACAGTGTGCAGTGTGCTGTGAGTAGTGAGCAGTGTGTAGTGTGCTGTGAGTAGTGAGCAGTGTGCAGTGTACAGTGTGCTGTGAATAGTGAGCAGTGTGCAGTGTGCTGTGAGTAGTGAGCAGTGTGTAGTGTGCTGTGAGTAGTGAGCAGTGTACAGTGTGTAGTGTGCTGTGAGTAGTGAGCAGTGTGCTGTGAGTAGTGAGCCGTGTACAGTGTGCTGTGAGTAGTGTGCAGTGTACAGTGTGTAGTGTGCTGTGAGTAGTGTGCAGTGTGAAGTGTGCTGTGAGTAGTGAGCAGTGTGCAGTGAGCAGTGTGCAGTGTGTCGTGTGCAGTGTAGTGTGTAGTGAGCAGTTAGTAGTGTGTAGTGTGCAGTGAGTAGTGTACAGTGTGTAGTGTGCAGTGAGTAGTGTACAGTGTGTAGTGTGCAATTAGTAGAGTAGTTAGTAGTGCACAGTGTGTAGTGTGCAGTTAGTAGTGTACAGTGTGTAGTGTGCAGTTAGTAATGTACAGTTAGTAGAGTACAGTGTGCAGTGAGCAGTGTACAGTGTGTAGAGTGCAGTGTGTAGTGTGCAGTGTACAGTGTGTAGTGAGCAGTTAGTAGTGTGTTGTGAGCAGTGTGTAGTGTGCAGTGAGTAGTGTACAGTGTGCAGTGTGTAGTGTACAGTGTGTAGTGAGTAGTGAGCCGTGTACAGTGTGTATTGTGTAGTGTGCAGTGAGTAGTGAGCAGTGTACAGTGTGTAGTGTGCTGTGAGTAGTGAGTAGTGTGCAGTGTGTAGTGTGCTGTGAGTAGTGAGCAGTGTGCTGTGAGTAGTGAGCAGTGAGCAGTGTACAGTGTGTATTGTGCCGTGTACAGTGTGTAGTGTGCTGTGAGTAGTGAGCAGTGTGTAGTGTGCTGTGAGTAGTGTGTAGTGTGCTGTGAGTAGTGAGCAGTGTACAGTGTGTAGTGTGCTGTGAGTAGTGAGCAGTGAGTAGTGTGCAGTGTGTAGTGTGCTGTGAGTAGTTAGCAGTGTAAAGTGTGTAGTGTGCTGTGAGTAGTGAGCAATGTGTAGTGTGTAGTGTGCTGTGAGTAGTGAGCAGTGTGCAGTGTGTAGTGTGCAGTGTGCTGTGAGTAGTGTGCAGTGTGCTGTGAGTAGTGAGCAGTGTACAGTGTGTATTGTGCCGTGTACAGTGTGTAGTGTGCTGTGAGTAGTGAGCAGTGTGCTGTGAGTAGTGAGCAGTGTGCTGTGAGTAGTGAGCAGTGAGCAGTGTGCTGTGAGTAGTGTGCCGTGTACAGTGTGTAGTGTGCTGTGAGTAGTGAGCAGTGTGCTGTGAGTAGTGTGCAGTGTACAGTGTGTAGTGTGCTGTGAGTAGTGAGCAGTGTGCAGTGTGCTGTGAGTAGTGTGCAGTGTACAGTGTGTAGTGTGCTGTGAGTAGTGAGCAGTGAGCAGTGTGCAGTGAGTAGTGAGCAGTGTGCAGTGTGTAGTGTGCCGTGTACAGTGTGTAGTGTGCTGTGAGTAGTGAGCAGTGTGCTGTGAGTAGTGTGCTGTGAGTAGTGAGCAGTGTGCTGTGAGTATTGTGCTGTGAGTAGTGAGCAGTGTGTAGTGTGCTGTGAGTAGTGTGCTGTGAGTAGTGAGCAGTGTGTAGTGTGCTGTGAGTAGTGAGCAGTGTGTAGTGTGCTGTGAGTAGTGTGCTGTGAGTAGTGAGCAGTGTGTAGTGTGCAGTGTGCTGTGAGTAGTGTGCTGTGAGTAGTGAGCAGTGTGCTGTGAGTAGTGTGCTGTGAGTAGTGAGCAGTGTGTAGTGTGCTGTGAGTAGTGAGTAGTGTGCTGTGAGTAGTGAGCAGTGTGTAGTGTGCAGTGTGCAGTGTGCTGTGAGTAGTGAGCAGTGTGTAGTGTGCTGTGAGTAGTGAGCAGTGTGTAGTGTGCTGTGAGTAGTGAGCAGTGTGCTGTGAGTAGTGAGCAGTGTGCTGTGAGTAGTGTGTAGTGTGCTGTGAGTAGTGTGCTGTGAGTAGTGTGTAGTGTGCTGTGAGTAGTGTGCTGTGAGTAGTGAGTTGTGAGCAGTGTGTAGTGTGCTGTGAGTAGCGTGTAGTGTGTAGTGAGCAGTGTGCTGTGAGTAGTGAGCAGTGTGTGTGTGTGTGTGCGCGTGTGTGTGTGTGATAAACTCCAGCGGGAGCGTCTCATGCCCTCCGGACACACTCTGGGCCTTTTCCATCCGCAGTGCAAGCAGAGCCCATGAACACACACTTCAGGCTGTGAGCTGTGGCGTCTCCAGAGGAAACACTCGCTCCGCAGTGAATCATCTGCATGTCGTGTTTTACAGCAGAAATATGATTTCTCTGCCGCTGTGGGATTAGAAGCGGATCTGTAACTCTAGTTATGAGCGCTCGAGAGAGAGTCAGGGAATCATGTGGCATTAAGAACAAAAACTGCTTCCTGTGTCACGATCAGGGAGGACAGGAGAGCTGCTCCTCTGCTCCATGTGCTCCGTGATGAGAGACGCTCAGACACTTTGAGCTTGTTTGATGAACTCCAGGAAACCAGGACGACTCAAAGACGTTCTTATCACAAAACACTGAGACTCAAAAGGGCTTCCTGTGTTTGGGTAGTTGACAATCAAGCAGGAAAAAAATAACTTTTGAAGAAAAAATGCAGATTGTATTGTAGTGTCTGATATTTGAGGGTCACTAACTTTGTCAAGTCTTTTATTGAACAGTTTTGCTGAAATGTGTGCGGTGGTGTGATGAGAATAAAGAGGCGTCACACCAAAGGACAACACAACACTTTTATAAAGGCTCCAGAAAAGTTAAATATTTGAACAATTCTGAGACAAAATCTCACCATGTGCTCCAGTAACATCCATCCATCATAAAAGTGCATCTGTCCATCATAAAAGAGCATCTATCCATCATAAAAGAGCATCTATCCATCATTAAAGAGCATCCATCCATCATAAAAGTGCATCTGTCCATCATAAAAGTGCATCCATCCATCATAAAAGTGCATCTATCATCATAAAAGAGCATCTATCCATCATAAAAGAGCATCTATCCATCATAAAAGTGCATCTATCCATCATAAAAGTGCATCTGTCCATCATAAAAGTGCATCCATCCATCATAAAAGTGCATCTATCCATCATAAAAGAGCATCCATCCATCATAAAAGTGCATCTATCATCATAAAAGAGCATCTATCCATCATAAAAGAGCATCTATCCATCATAAAAGTGCATCTATCCATCATAAAAGTGCATCTGTCCATCATAAAAGTGCATCCATCCATCATAAAAGTGCATCTATCCATCATAAAAGGGCATCTGTCCATCATAAAAGTGCATCCATCCATCATAAAAGTGCATCTATCCATCATAAAAGTGCATCCATCCATCATAAAAGTGCATCTATCCATCATAAAAGTGCATCTATCCATCATAAAAGAGCATCCATCATCATAAAAGTGCATCCATCCATCATAAAATTGCATCCATCCATCATAAGAGCATCTGTCCATCATAAAAGTGCATCTATCCATCATAAAAGTACATCTATCATCATAAAAGTGCATCTATCCATCATAAAAGTACATCTATCATCATAAAAGTGCATCGATCCATCATAAAATTGCATCCATCCATCATAAGAGCATCTGTCCATCATAAAAGTGCATCTATCCATCATAAAAGTGCATCCATCCATCATAAAAGTGCACATGTCCATCATAAAATTGCATCCATCCATCATAAAAGTGCATCTATCCATCATAAAAGTGCACATGTCCATCATAAAATTGCATCCATCCATCATAAGAGCATCCATCCATCCATCATAAAAGAGCATCCATCCATCCATCCATCATAAAAGAGCATCCATCCATCCATCATAAGAGCATCTATCCATCATAAAAGTGCATCCATCCATCATAAAAGTGCATCCATCCATCATAAAAGTGCATCTATCTATCATAAAAGAGCATCCATCCATCATAAAAGTGCATCTGTCCATCATAAAAGAGCATCCATCCATCATAAAAGTGCATCTGTCCATCATAAAAGTGCATCCATCCATCATAAAAGTGCATCTATCTATCATAAAAGAGCATCCATCCATCATAAAAGTGCATCTATCCATCATAAAAGTGCATCCATCCATCATAAAAGTGCATCCATCCATCATAAAAGTGCATCCATCCATCATAAAAGTGAATCTATCCATCATAAAAGTGCATCTATCCATCATAAAAGTGCATCCATCCATCATAAAAGTGCATCCATCCATCATAAAAGTGCATCCATCCATCATAAAAGTGCATCCATCCATCATAAAAGTGCATCCATCCATCATAAAAGTACATCTAACCATCATAAAAGTACATCCATCCATCATAAAAGTGCATCCATCCATCATAAAAGAGCATCTATCCATCATAAAAGTGCATCTATCCATCATAAAAGAGCATCTATCCATCATAAAAGAGCATCCGTCCATCATAAAAGTGCATCCATCCATCATAAAAGTGCATCCATCCATCATAAAAGTGCATCCATCCATCATAAAAGTACATCTAACCATCATAAAAGTACATCTATCCATCATAAAAGTACATCTATCCATCATAAAAGTGCATCCATCCATCATAAAAGAGCATCTATCCATCATAAAAGAGCATCTATCCATCATAAAAGAGCATCTATCCATCATAAAAGTGCATCGATCCATCATAAAATTGCATCCATCCATCATAAGAGCATCTGTCCATCATAAAAGTGCATCTACCCATCATAAAAGTGCATCTATCCATCATAAAAGTGCATCCATCCATCATAAAAGTGCACATGTCCATCATAAAATTGCATCCATCCATCATAAAAGTGCATCTATCATCATAAAAGAGCATCTATCCATCATAAAAGAGCATCTATCCATCATAAAAGTGCATCTATCCATCATAAAAGTGCATCTGTCCATCATAAAAGTGCATCCATCCATCATAAAAGTGCATCTATCCATCATAAAAGAGCATCCATCCATCATAAAAGTGCATCTATCATCATAAAAGAGCATCTATCCATCATAAAAGAGCATCTATCCATCATAAAAGTGCATCTATCCATCATAAAAGTGCATCCATCCATCATAAAAGTGCATCTATCCATCATAAAAGTGCATCTATCCATCATAAAAGAGCATCCATCATCATAAAAGTGCATCCATCCATCATAAAATTGCATCCATCCATCATAAGAGCATCTGTCCATCATAAAAGTGCATCTATCCATCATAAAAGTACATCTATCATCATAAAAGTGCATCGATCCATCATAAAATTGCATCCATCCATCATAAGAGCATCTGTCCATCATAAAAGTGCATCTACCCATCATAAAAGTGCATCTATCCATCATAAAAGTGCATCCATCCATCATAAAAGTTCACATGTCCATCATAAAATTGCATCCATCCATCATAAAAGTGCATCTATCCATCATAAAAGTGCACATGTCCATCATAAAATTGCATCCATCCATCATAAGAGCATCCATCCATCCATCATAAAAGAGCATCCATCCATCCATCCATCATAAAAGAGCATCCATCCATCCATCATAAGAGCATCTATCCATCATAAAAGTGCATCCATCCATCATAAAAGTGCATCCATCCATCATAAAAGTGCATCTATCTATCATAAAAGAGCATCCATCCATCATAAAAGTGCATCTGTCCATCATAAAAGAGCATCCGTCCATCATAAAAGTGCATCTGTCCATCATAAAAGTGCATCCATCCATCATAAAAGTGCATCTATCATAAAAGAGCATCCATCCATCATAAAAGTGCATCCATCCATCATAAAAGTGCATCCATCCATCATAAAAGTGCATCCATCCATCATAAAAGAGCATCCATCCATCATAAAAGTGCATCCATCCATCATAAAAGTGCATCCATCCATCATAAAAGTGCATCTATCCATCATAAAAGTGCATCTATCCATCATAAAAGTGCATCCATCCATCATAAAAGTGCATCCGTCCATCATAAAAGTGCATCCATCCATCATAAAAGTGCATCTATCCATCATAAAAGTGCATCTATCCATCATAAAAGTGCATCCATCCATCATAAAAGTGCATCCGTCCATCATAAAAGTACATCTAACCATCATAAAAGTACATCTATCCATCATAAAAGTGCATCCATCCATCATAAAAGAGCATCTATCCATCATAAAAGTGCATCTATCCATCATAAAAGAGCATCTATCCATCATAAAAGTGCATCCGTCCATCATAAAAGAGCATCCGTCCATCATAAAAGTGCATCCATCCATCATAAAAGTGCATCCATCCATCATAAAAGTACATCCATCCATCATAAAAGTACATCTATCCATCATAAAAGTACATCTATCCATCATAAAAGTGCATCCATCCATCATAAAAGAGCATCCATCCATCATAAAAGAGCATCTATCCATCATAAAAGAGCATCTATCCATCATAAAAGTGCATCGATCCATCATAAAATTGCATCCATCCATCATAAGAGCATCTGTCCATCATAAAAGTGCATCTACCCATCATAAAAGTGCATCTATCCATCATAAAAGTGCATCCATCCATCATAAAAGAGCATCCATCCATCATAAAAGTGCATCCATCCATCATAAAAGTGCATCTATCCATCATAAAAGTGCATCTATCCATCATAAAAGTGCATCCATCCATCATAAAAGTGCATCCGTCCATCATAAAAGTACATCTAACCATCATAAAAGTACATCTATCCATCATAAAAGTGCATCCATCCATCATAAAAGAGCATCTATCCATCATAAAAGTGCATCTATCCATCATAAAAGAGCATCTATCCATCATAAAAGAGCATCTATCCATCATAAAAGAGCATCTATCCATCATAAAAGTGCATCGATCCATCATAAAATTGCATCCATCCATCATAAGAGCATCTGTCCATCATAAAAGTGCATCTACCCATCATAAAAGTGCATCTATCCATCATGAAAGTGCATCCATCCATCATAAAAGTGCACATGTCCATCATAAAATTGCATCCATCCATCATAAAAGTGCATCTATCCATCATAAAAGTGCACATGTCCATCATAAAATTGCATCCATCCATCATAAGAGCATCCATCCATCCATCATAAAAGAGCATCCATCCATCCATCCATCCATCCATCCATCATAAAAGAGCATCCATCCATCCATCATAAGAGCATCCATTCATCCATCATAAGAGCATCTATCCATCATAAAAGTGCATCTATCCATCATAAAAGTGCATCTATCCATCATAAAAGTGCATCCATCCATCATAAAAGTGCATCCATCCATCATAAAAGAGCATCCATCCATCATAAAAGTGCATCTATCCATCATAAAAGTGCATCTATCCATCATAAAAGTGCATCCATCCATCATAAAAGAGCATCCATCCATCATAAAAGTGCATCCATCCATCATAAAAGTGCATCTATCCATCATAAAAGTGCATCTATCCATCATAAAGGTGCATCTATCCATCATAAAAGAGCATCTATCCATCATAAAAGTGCATATGTCCATCATAAAAGAGCATCTATCCATCATAAAAGAGCATCTATCCATCATAAAAGAGCATCCATCCATCATAAAAGAGCATCCATCCATCATAAAAGTGCATCTGTCCATCATAAAAGAGCATCTATCCATCATAAAAGAGCATCTATCCATCATAAAAGAGCATCTATCCATCATAAAAGTGCATCGATCCATCATAAAATTGCATCCATCCATCAAAAGAGCATCTGTCCATCATAAAAGTGCATCTACCCATCATAAAAGTGCATCTATCCATCATAAAAGTGCATCCATCCATCATAAAAGTGCACATGTCCATCATAAAATTGCATCCATCCATCATAAAAGTGCATCTATCCATCATAAAAGTGCACATGTCCATCATAAAATTGCATCCATCCATCATAAGAGCATCCATCCATCCATCATAAAAGAGCATCCATCCATCCATCATAAAAGAGCATCCATCCATCCATCCATCCATCCATCCATCCATCCATCATAAGAGCATCCATCATAAGAGCATCTATCCATCATAAAAGTGCATCCATCCATCATAAAAGAGCATCCATCCATCATAAAAGTGCATCTATCCATCATAAAAGTGCATCTATCCATCATAAAAGTGCATCCATCCATCATAAAAGAGCATCCATCCATCATAAAAGTGCATCCATCCATCATAAAAGTGCATCTATCCATCATAAAAGTGCATCTATCCATCATAAAGGTGCATCTATCCATCATAAAAGAGCATCTATCCATCATAAAAGTGCATATGTCCATCATAAAAGAGCATCTATCCATCATAAAAGAGCATCTATCCATCATAAAAGAGCATCCATCCATCATAAAAGAGCATCCATCCATCATAAAAGTGCATCCATCCATCATAAAAGTGCATCTATCCATCATAAAAGTGCATCTATCCATCATAAAAGAGCATCTATCCATCATAAAGGTGCATCTATCCATCATAAAAGAGCATCTATCCATCATAAAAGTGCATATGTCCATCATAAAAGAGCATCTATCCATCATAAAAGAGCATCTATCCATCATAAAAGAGCATCCATCCATCATAAAAGAGCATCCATCCATCATAAAAGTGCATCCATCCATCATAAAAGTGCATCTATCCATCATAAAAGTGCATCTATCCATCATAAAAGTGCATCTATCCATCATAAAAGAGCATCTATCCATCATAAAAGTGCATATGTCCATCATAAAATTGCATCTGTCCATCATAAAAGAGCATCTATCCATCATAAAAGAGCATCTAAAGGACAACAGAACTCAAAACTTTCAGAAAAGTGAAATATTTGAACAATTCTGAGACAAAATCTCACCATGTGCTCCAGTAACATGAGCTTGACTGGGGTCCTTCCACTAATTAAAGCTGTCCGAGGAATTGCCTGATTGAAAGTCTCAAGATCCAACACTTTTAGAAATATATGGATGAAAAAAATGATTGCCATTTACTAAAATTATGCCTGAGGTATTGATTAACATTTGGATGCTTGTCTTTTTAATTTATAAAAGTTGTAATTTATTGACCCGTGCCTGAGACAGTCACAGCACAGGACCATTTTGAGATTTGGCTCAAAAATGTAAAAAATCTAAAGTTTTTTATATCAACAGGTCCATCCCAGCAAGCAATAGCCGACCCGATATAGTCCGACTATGAGTAACCCACTTTTTGTGAGATGTGAGATATCCCATCATGTAAGAAAAGTCATCGTGATTAAGGTGTTTGGTTTTATTTCTTTAACATGTTCTACACTAGGCCGTGCGTATAGCCACGGTTTAGCTAGTCAGACCGGCTATTTATAGGCAAAAGACAAAGCCGATTCATTGTAGTTTTTGTCAACGTAGCGCATGATATAGTTGATATCCCATCATGTTCACAATGCCAGTAATATCTGCAAGATGTGTCATATCTGTAGCCGCGCTTTAGCTCTGAATTGGGCGGGCTATGTGTAGTCTGCTTTTAGCACACCCTTTTCTAAACATTTGAATTAGCATTAGCTTCACTGTCCCGCATAACATTCACTTAAAATGTAAGACAGTCAAATAATATCGCAGATGTTAGACCTATATTTGCTGTCTATGTAGTCGTTCAATAGCCGTCTATCATGACTATCTAATCTTGGGCTATGATTAGACGTCTATTAGCTTTTCACTGACAGCCCAAATTTAGCCCTGTTTTAGCCTCGACGTCTGGGCTGTGTTTTGACGGCTATTAGACATTTTTTAGACGCAAAATTGTGATATATTTAACCATTTTAAATGATGACAATACTAATTGGGAGTTTCTGCAACTACGGGCACTTTTGACTATCCCAATTTTTAAAAAAATCAATCTCAATAAAATAAAATTGTAACCATCACAGTCTGATATATATATATGAAAAGTTACACAAAATTGAATGTAGTCGTTAAGATTTTAATCTGGAACATGTTTCTTAAAAAAGTGTCCTTACCGCAACGTTACAATAACGTTCATTTTATAAATTTTTCTTTATTAATTTCTATAAAAAATTATTTTTATCAATTTGATGCAGTTTTGTAAGTACTAATATAAAAAAATATATATACAAAATAAGGAATTTCATGTTTTTTTCTATGCCGTGTGAAAATTTGACAGTAACCTTAGATGTCAATTGTTTCCATACACACAAAATATAACATATTTAACTTTTTATGACAGATGTTGCAATTTCAATGTGTAAATCATCTCAATTTAAGTGTTAAAATATTTTTTTGCCAATTAAAATGTGAAAAAATTGAAATAGGACACAATGTTAAAGTGCCACGAAATCAAAAACAGGCTACTTTAGAGAACAACATAGTATACTAATATATACTTCAGTACTAATAATATACTGAATATTTGTCATTTAATATACAGTAAAATGAATTTGTCTTTACCGCAACACCTACATTTGCTGCGGTAAAGACATGTCGTGGTAATGACATTTTTGCTAATATTTTTGCTAATTGACAGCTAGCACTACTACATAAGTTTTGAATATTAGCATCTTAATATACATGAATTCAACAGTAATATACATTTATTTTTAAAATGTAGTTAAAAATACACATTTATTAAGCTGAATGGTAAGGACGCACAATAAATACTAGAGCAGAAAAGATGATGTTTATCTTATTTTTTTGGAATCTTGTGAGATTGAAATAATGGCAAATTGTAATTAAAATTTCATAATAAAAGCTTTTTTTCATTGTTGCGGTAAGGACTCCAAAGTGTGGGACAGGCACATTTAGTTAAAGAAATCATAAATATTATCAGTAAATAATACAAAGAATTTTAAGATGCTGTAAATTAATCTATATATTAAACAATTCAATTTGAAATAATGTCAAATTGTAATTAAAATTTCATAATAAAAGCTTTTTTCATTGTTGCGGTAAGGACTCCAAAGTGTGGGACAGGCACATTTAGTTAAAAAAATCATAAATATTATCAGTAAATAATACAAAGAATTTTAAGATGCTGTAAATTAATCTATATATTAAACAATTCAATTTGAAATAATGTCAAATTGTAATTAAAATTTCATAATAAAAGCTTTTTTCATTGTTGCGGTAAGGACTCCAAAGTGTGGGACAGGCACATTTAGTTAAAAAAATCATAAATATTATCAGTAAATAATACAAAGAATTTTAAGATGCTGTAAATGAATCTATATATTAAACAATTCAACTTGAATTAATGTCAAATTGTAATTAAAATTTCACAATAAAAGCTTTTTTCATTGTTGCGGTAAGGACTCCAAAGTGTGGGACAGGCACATTTAGTTAAAAAAATCATAAATATTATCAGTAAATAATACAAAGAATTTTAAGATGCTGTAAATTAATCTATATATTAAACAATTCAATTTGAAATAATGTCAAATTGTAATTAAAATTTCATAATAAAAGCTTTTTTTCATTGTTGCGGTAAGGACTCCAATGTGTCGGACAGGCACATTTAGTTAAAAAAAAATCATAAAAATGATCAGTAAATAATACAAAGAATTTTAAGATGCTGTAAATGAATCTATATATTAAACAATTAAATTTGAAATAATGTCAAATTGTAATTACAATTTCATAATAAAAGCTTTTTTTCATTGTTGCGGTAAGGACTCCAAAGTGTGGGACAGGCACATTTAGTTAAAAAAATCATAAATATTATCAGTAAATAATACAAAGAATTTTAAGATGCTGTAAATGAATCTATATATTAAACAATTAAATTTGAAATAATGTCAAATTGTAATTACAATTTCATAATAAAAGCTTTTTTTCATTGTTGCGGTAAGGACTCCAAAGTGTGGGACAGGCACATTTAGTTTAAAAAAAATCATAAATATTATCAGTAAATAATACAAAGAATTTTAAGATGCTGTAAATGAATCTATATATTAAACAATTAAATTTGAAATAATGTCAAATTGTAATTACAATTTCATAATAAAAGCTTTTTTTCATTGTTGCGGTAAGGACTCCAAAGTGTGGGACAGGCACATTTAGTTAAAAAAATCATAAATATTATCAGTAAATAATACAAAGAATTTTAAGATGCTGTAAATGAATCTATATATTAAACAATTAAATTTGAAATAATGTCAAATTGTAATTACAATTTCATAATAAAAGCTTTTTTTCATTGTTGCGGTAAGGACTCCAAAGTGTGGGACAGGCACATTTAGTTAAAAAAATCATAAATATTATCAGTAAATAATACAAAGAATTTTAAGATGCTGTAAATGAATCTATATATTAAACAATTAAATTTGAAATAATGTCAAATTGTAATTACAATTTCATAATAAAAGCTTTTTTTCATTGTTGCGGTAAGGACTCCAAAGTGTGGGACAGGCACATTTAGTTTAAAAAAAATCATAAATATTATCAGTAAATAATACAAAGAATTTTAAGATGCTGTAAATGAATCTATATATTAAACAATTAAATTTGAAATAATGTCAAATTGTAATTAAAATTTCATAATAAAAGCTTTTTTCATTGTTGCGGTAAGGACTCCAAAGTGTGGGACAGGCACATTTAGTTAAAAAAAAATCATAAAAATGATCAGTAAATAATACAAAGAATTTTAAGATGCTGTAAATGAATCTATATATTAAACAATTCAATTTGAAATAATGTCAAATTGTAATTAAAATTTCATAATAAAAGCTTTTTTTCATTGTTGCGGTAAGGACTCCAAAGTGTGGGACAGGCACATTTAGTTAAAAAAATCATAAATATTATCAGTAAATAATACAAAGAATTTTAAGATGCTGTAAATGAATCTATATATTAAACAATTAAATTTGAAATAATGTCAAATTGTAATTACAATTTCATAATAAAAGCTTTTTTTCATTGTTGCGGTAAGGACTCCAAAGTGTGGGACAGGCACATTTAGTTAAAAAAAAATCATAAAAATGATCAGTAAATAATACAAAGAATTTTAAGATGCCGTAAATGAATCTATATATTAAACAATTAAATTTGAAATAATGTCAAATTGTAATTAAAATTTCATAATAAAAGCTTTTTTCATTGCAAGGACTCCAATGTGTCGGACAGGCACATTTAGTTAAAAAAAATCATAAATATTATCAGTAAATAATACAAAGAATTTTAAGATGCTGTAAATTAATCTATATATTAAACAATTCAATTTGAAATATTGTCAAATTGTAATTAAAATTTCATAATAAAAGCTTTTTTTCATTGTTGCGGTAAGGACTCAAAAGTGTGGGACAGGCACAATTGGTTAAAGAAATCATAAATATTATCAATAAATAATACAAAGAATTTTAAGATGCTGTAAATTAATCTATATATTAAACAATTCAATTTGAAATAATATCAAATTGTAATTAAAATTTCATAATAAAAGCTTTTTTTCATTGTTGCGGTAAGGACTCCAATGTGTCGGACAGGCACATTTAGTTAAAAAAAAATCATAAAAATGATCAGTAAATAATACAAAGAATTTTAAGATGCCGTAAATGAATCTATATATTAAACAATTAAATTTGAAATAATGTCAAATTGTAATTAAAATTTCATAATAAAAGCTTTTTTCATTGCAAGGACTCCAATGTGTCGGACAGGCACATTTAGTTAAAAAAAAATCATAAAAATGATCAGTAAATAATACAAAGAATTTTAAGATGCCGTAAATGAATCTATATATTAAACAATTAAATTTGAAATAATGTCAAATTGTAATTAAAATTTCATAATAAAAGCTTTTTTCATTGCAAGGACTCCAATGTGTCGGACAGGCACATTTAGTTAAAAAAAATCATAAATATTATCAGTAAATAATACAAAGAATTTTAAGATGCTGTAAATTAATCTATATATTAAACAATTCAATTTGAAATATTGTCAAATTGTAATTAAAATTTCATAATTAAAGCTTTTTTTC
This sequence comes from Romanogobio albipinnatus, assembly GCA_023566225.1. Lineage (NCBI taxonomy): Eukaryota > Metazoa > Chordata > Actinopteri > Cypriniformes > Gobionidae > Romanogobio > Romanogobio albipinnatus. The sequence continues at coordinate 1,737,176 of CM042246.1, read as the reverse complement.
ATTGTTGCGGTAAGGACTCAAAAGTGTGGGACAGGCACAATTGGTTAAAGAAATCATAAATATTATCAATAAATAATACAAAGAATTTTAAGATGCTGTAAATTAATCTATATATTAAACAATTCAATTTGAAATAATATCAAATTGTAATTAAAATTTCACAATAAAAGCTTTTTTTCATTGTTGCGGTAAGGACTCCAAAGTGTGGGACAGGCACATTTAGTTAAAAAAATCCTGTGGAAGAGAGATTGATTAGGCCTATTTATTTACAGGAATATCTCAACACAAACTCACACACATGAAAAAAACACATATTCAGGGGAATGGATGGGGATAATATCATGTCGCCCCTGTCAGGATTTAGGCTACACACATAAATGGAGCTGATTTGACAGAGACCTGCAGCACACAGTGCTCATGAAGATATCATGCTGTCCTGACAGAGTTTGTGCTGCAAGATCATCACACACCTGTTGCATGACTGCTGCTCATTCAGAGCCGCTGGTGTGTGTGTGTGTGTGTGTGTGTGTGTGAGATCCGCTCTCGAGTAACGCGGCACAGATGGCAGATTTCAGCTCTGATTGTAAGTAACACGCCTTTAAAAGCGCCGTCGCTTCAAGAGCTGTATCTTTTTACGCCGTGTGTTTATGAGCTCCATATGGCCGCGGCGCTGCTAATCTGAAGAATGATTTTACTCTACAAACGCAGCAGTTCCAGACAGTAATGAAGGAAACGTGCCGTTAACTGTGAGGAAATTACACAGCTCTTTTACAGAGCCGCTCGAGTTGCCTCACTCACAGCACAAACACTCAAACTTTCACCTAAAACAAACATTTACATGCACTAATTGTCGTCAAGTGAATTAAATCCGATTTCAGATTATCTGAAAGTTGTATTTAGAGCCTATAAACCCTTACATTTTGCGACCCATCTTATGTATTACTTCAGTGCGCATGCGCAGTGACCAGTGGACGCGTTCAGAACCGGCGATAATGGCTGCGTCTAAAATCACATACTTTCGAAAAACTGTAAAAAGTATGCGTGCGTTCACACCAAACGCGAATAGAGCGTCAAAATTCAAAATCGCGTCTAGTTGGACGCTTGAACATTTTTAATCAATTCACACGTCCACAGTAAATTAGCCGCGAGTATAAATCGAGCGTTTGAAGCGAAATAGACACGCGCTCAAGGCGCTCCAGGAGAAATATGTCATAAAACACCCCTCTGCCTCTTTTCATTTTCATTACAAATATACAGGTGCTGTATATGTATCATCAAATAGTTGATTTATTTCACTAATTCCATTCAAAAAGTGAAACTTGTATATTATATTCATTCATTACACACAGACTGATATATTTCAAATGTTTATTTCTTTTAATTTTGATGATTATAACTGACAACTAAGGAAAATCCCAAATTCAGTATCTCAGAAAATTAGAATATTGTGAAACGGTTCGATATTGAAGACACCTGGTGCCACACTCTAATCATCTAATTAACTCAAAACACCTGCAAAGGCCTTTAATGGTCTCTCAGTCTAGTCCAGTCTGTAGGCTACACAATCATGGGGAAGATTGCTGACCTGACAGCTGTCCAAAAGACGACCACTGACACCTTGCACAAGGAAGGCAAGACACAAAAGGTCATTGCAAAAGAGGCTGGCTGTTCCCAGAGCTCGGTGTCCAAGCACATTAACAGAGAAGCGAAGGGAACGAAAAGATGTGGTAGAAAAAAGTGTACAAGCAATAGGGATAACCGCACCCTGGAGAGGATTGTGAAACAAAGCCCATTCAAAAATGTGGGGGAGATTCACAAAGAGTGGACTGCAGCTGGAGTCAGTGCTTCAAGAACCCCTACACACAGACGTATGACAGACATGGGTTTCAGCTGTCACACTCTTGAACAACAGAAGCGTCAGAAACGTCTCGCCTGGGCTAAAGACAAAAAGGACTGGACTGCTGCTGAGTGCTCCAAAGTTATGTTCTCTGATGAAAATTTTGCATTTGCTGACGGGTAACACGGTTGACGGGTAACACAGTTGACAGGTAACACAGTTCACAGGTAACACAGTTGACAGGTAACACAGTTGACAGGTAACACAGTTGACAGGTTACACAGTTGACGGGTAACACAGTTGACAGGTAACACAGTTGACAGGTAACACAGTTGACAGGTAACAAAGTTGACAGGTTACACAGTTGATGGGTAACACAGTTGACAGGTAACACAGTTGACGGGTAACACAGTTGACAGGTAACACAGTTGACAGGTAACACAGTTGACAGGTTACACAGTTGACAGGTTACACAGTTGATGGGTAACACAGTTGACAGGTAACACAGTTGACGGGTAACACAGTTGACAGGTAACACAGTTGACAGGTAACACAGTTGACAGGTTACACAGTTGATGGGTAACACAGTTGACAGGTAACACAGTTGACGGGTAACACAGTTGACAGGTAACACAGTTGACAGGTAACACAGTTGACAGGTTACACAGTTGACATGTAACACAGTTGACAGGTAACACAGTTGACAGGTTACACAGTTGATGGGTAACACAGTTGACAGGTAACACAGTTGACAGGTTACACAGTTGACGGGTAACACAGTTGACGGGTAACACAGTTCACAGGTTACACAGTTCACAGGTAACGCAGTTGACAGGTAACACAGTTGACGGGTAACACAGTTGACGGGTAACACAGTTGACAGGTAACACAGTTCACAGGTAACACAGTTGACAGGTAACACAGTTGACAGGTAACACAGTTGACAGGTTACACAGTTGACGGGTAACACAGTTGACAGGTAACACAGTTGACAGGTTACACAGTTGACGGGTAACACAATTCACAGGTTACACAGTTGACAGGTAACACAGTTGACGGGTAACACAGTTGACAGGTAACACAGTTGACAGGTAACACAGTTGACGGGTAACACAGTTGACAGGTTACACAGTTGACGGGTAACACAGTTGACAGGTAACACAGTTGACGGGTAACACAGTTGACAGGTTACACAGTTGACGGGTAACACAGTTGACAGGTTACACAGTTGACAGGTAACACAGTTGACAGGTTACACAGTTGACAGGTAACACAGTTGACAGGTTACACAGTTGACAGGTAACACAGTTGACGGGTAACACAGTTGACAGGTTTTACAGTTGACAGGTAACACAGTTGACAGGTTACACAGTTGACAGGTAACACAGTTGACGGGTTACACAGTTGACAGGTAACACAGTTGACGGGTAACACAGTTGACAGGTAACACAGTTGACAGGTTACACAGTTGACAGGTAACACAGTTGACAGGTAACACAGTTGACGGGTAACACAGTTGACAGGTTACACAGTTGACAGGTTACACAGTTGACAGGTAACACAGTTGACAGATAACACAGTTGACAGGTTACACAGTTGACAGGTTTTACAGTTGACAGGTTACACGGTTGACAGGTAACACAGCTGACGGGTAACACGGTTGACATTTCGGCCATTTTAGGGCCTTGTGAAAACTGCTGGCCTTGGACCAGTTAGTAGTTGACCTAGATTAACTTATGTTTTTATATTCTCTTTCTCTACACATTTATAAATATAACGTGACGCAAGTTCACCAAAACATGTTGATAACACAGGTGATGGTCAATTAATCTACTCTATGTGCAGACAATAACATAGATCATATATTGAAGAGAAGAAGTTATGACTTACCACACTGTCTTCAAATTTCCCTCCAAAAAAGGAGTGACATCGCGTGATGTTGGACGTGACTTTGGAACAAACCATTGCGGATTTATAGGGGGCTTTATAGGGAGTAACACAGTTGACACTGATTTCTCGGACATACACAAAATGGATGATTTAATGTTTTTAAAACACCTTTCTCATAATTTAATGATTATTTTGGACAAATATTTATAAGAAATATATACAGAAACAAGCACTTTAGAGCTAATCCGAAGAGCAAAACCTCACATTTACAAAATCGGACAGCACAAAAAAAGCAAATTCCAGTATAGAATATGCCATTTTTGTAAGATAAAAGATAGATATCTGTTGGATTTTTGTATTAAATGAATAAGAAATGTCCCCTGATATAAAAGCAATCATAGCTTGAAGTGAAAAGTTGATAATTGAGTCCACGGACATGACATGTACCACTAATTATAGAATGACTCCAAGCGAAATGTTTACTTTTCAATCCGACTGAACCATCAATACTTGTGGATTATATGGAAGAAAATAATGGATTATGGATGATTTCTTGAATGCTTATGGCTTTGTATTTGTGAGTCTGATTAATACACTTCCTCAAATGAGCTTTGCGGAGGATCGGGCTGTCCGAGGATGTGCCTGACTCAAAGCATGTGTAAGTGTGTGTTGATCAGTGATATCCAGCTCATTTTCTCAGTCTCACACATGACTGCTCCTGTTGTGCGGAGGTCCTTCAATCCGCTCAGCTGTAGATGAGCGTCCCGAAGCAGGAACAATGTCTAATCTCTGTTCTGTCGCTTTGAACTCGCTGGAAAACAAGCTCAACAGGCCGATTCTCACACTGTGTGAATGCGGAGACAAAGACGTCCAGCCGAGAGCTCGTCAACTGCAGGACGGAGGATTAATTAGCTGGGGTTGTTCAGAGACGGACACAGAACCCCCGTCCCGCGGCCCTTCGGCATTAACCCATGCTCATTACTATTCCACACGCAGGGATGCTTGCACAACTCCCCTTTAAAAGCATCTTTCTGTCTGTTTGAACTTTAATATTTTAAGTTCTGGGTGTTTTTTCATGTAATCCAAACGGCACACTGTTTGTGTTTAATAGCTGTGTGAATCAGCATGCACACATTCGACGGTGGTTAAAGACTTCGGTTTATTCATCAATCGAATGCAATGCATTGTGGGATACAGTATCTCTCACAGTGTGCTCTGATAAATGCATGTTTGGCAACTGCAGCAGAACATCTGGGTATTTCACATATGGTCACACACTGCCAAATGTGCAAATAAACATTTTTAACCCTTTAATTTCTATCATATTTGACATGCAAAGTTTCACTCAATCTCCTGCAGTCCCTCAGTCTCTGATTGATCAACTCTTTTATCACGTAAAAGTCTTTTAGTGTAATTGTCCAAACATCCTCAGCAGTGGTTAAATTGGCCTTTGTAGGGAGGGGGAGCCCTTATTTACGGTGAATGGTCATTCAAAATCGTGCCGGAAAAAGACTTAATGTGTTTTTACACCAAAAGGGCTCTTTTTCCAGTATTAATGTGTAAGGTAGGGTTGAGTAGTTATTCAAACAAAGATAAATACTTTACAGTTCACTTAGGGCAATAGGCAGGGTTTTTTTAAATCAGTGAGGTCCCAAATTTGAGGTAGTTAGGGGGGTTGGGGGGAATGCTCCCCCGAGAAAATTTTGATTTCTCTGATCTACATATGTGCATTTTTAATAAGTTTGAAGGCCAAAAATTAATAATAAATATCTTTCAAAACCATGTCAGTGGGCAGTAGATTATTTGAAAGATGAGCCCCTAAAGATGAGCTTTGACTGTAGTCTTTTCATTTTCGGGTAACACAATTGACAGGTTACACAGTTGACCGCTGTGTTAAAACAACCCAATCGCTGGGTTAAAACAACCCAATCGCTCGGTTAAAACAACCCAATCGCTCGGTTAAAACAACCCAATTGCCGGATTAAAATAACCCAATCGCTGGGTTAAAACAACCCAGCCGCTAGATTAAAACAACCCAACCGCTGCATTAAAACAACCCAATCGCCGGGTTAAAACAACCCAATCGCCCGGTTAAAACAACCCAACCGCTAGATTAAAACAACCCAACCGCTGCATTAAAACAACCCAATCGCCGGGTTAAAACAACCCAATCGCCCGGTTAAAACAACCCAACCGCTGCATTAAAACAACCCAATCGCCGGGTTAAAACAACCCAATTGCCGGATTAAAATAACCCAATCGCTGGGTTAAAACAACCCAGCCGCTAGATTAAAACAACCCAACCGCTGCATTAAAACAACCCAATCGCCGGGTTAAAACAACCCAATCGCCCGGTTAAAACAACCCAACCGCTGCATTAAAACAACCCAATCGCCGGGTTAAAACAACCCAATCGCCGGATTAAAATAACCCAATCGCCGGGTTAAAACAACCCAGCCGCTAGATTAAAACAACCCAATCGCTGTGTTAAAACAACCCAATCGCCGGGTTAAAACAACCCAATCGCCCGGTTAAAACAACCCAATCGCTGTGTTAAAACAACCCAATCGCCGGGTTAAAACAGGCAAGGCAAGGCAAGTTTATTTGTATAGCGCATTTCATACACAGTGGCAATTCAAAGTGGTTTACACAGAAATTAAGTTAAAATATTTGCAGTATAACAGTTATAATATGAATTAAAAGAAATAAAAAATAAAGAAATAAAATTAAAAGTAAAATTAAAATTAAAAACCGGGTTAAATTGAAACATAATTAAAGTGCAGGCAGTTCGGACAGAGCACAGAGCTCATTCAGTAAAAGCATAAGATAAGGTGCCATCAGTCAGATGTACAGTAGCACAAAACAACCCAATCGCTGTGTTAAAACAACCCAACAGCTGGATTAAAACAACCCAATCGCCGGATTAAAACAACCCAATCGCTGGGTTAAAACAACCCGATCGCCGGGTTAAAACAACCCGATCGCCGGATTAAAACAACCCAACCGCCGGGTTAAAACAACCCAACCGCCGGGTTAAAACAACCCAATCGCCGGGTTAAAACAACCCAATCGCCGGGTTAAAACAACCCAATCGCCGGGTTAAAACAACCCAATCGCCGGGTTAAAACAATCCAATCGCCGGGTTAAAACAACCCAATCGCCGGGTTAAAACAACCCAATCGCCGGGTTAAAACAACCCAATCGCCGGGTTAAAACAACCCAATCGCTGGGTTAAAACAACCCAACCGCTCGGTTAAAACAACCCAATCGCCGGGTTAAAACAACCCAACCGCTCGGTTAAAACAACCCAGAAAAAATAGTCAATTTTCAACCCAACTTGTCTTATTTTTAACCCAGCATTTTTTAGAGTGTAAGGAAACCATGGAAACAAAAAAGAAATACTGCAAAAACTCCTTCTCTTACTGCCTGTTTCCCGTCTAAATATCAATCAAGATGCATTTACTAGATATTTTATCTTGTTAAATAAAATCAAAACGCCTAAAACAAGCAAAATGATCTGCCAATGGGGTAAGAAAAATATTGAAAATCTCCTTTCTGTTTTTCCTACCCCATTGGCAGATCAATTTGCTGGTTTTAGGCGTTTTGATTTTATTTTCCAGAAAACAAGATGAAGTATCTTCTCATTTTATTTCGTAGAATAATTTTTATTTAAGAATTTTGAGATATTTAGACTGCAAACAAGACAAAAAGCTTTGGTTTTGTTGCTGTGTACAAACTAAAAGTCCATGCAAATGAAACAAAACCCAAACTGACCGTCCTCACAGTTGTCAGATATTCACTGGAAACCTCAGAACTAGGAGATGAAAAGCGTCAGTTTCTGCTCAAAACACGGGGTCAGAAATCCTCTTGCTTTCCCTTTGAATGAAGTCTGTTTTTCTGACCACTGGCAGGTATTTGTTGTTGTCTCCAGTATTTGAGCTGGAAAGCTGAGGAAGAACATCATGTTTACAGTGTTTGAGGATGTGAGGAGGGTCATGAACACTCTTTGCTCTGGGTTTAAACAGCGTTTGTACAGTTTTTACAGTGGATGAAATCAATCTCTGTACAGTTATGGCTCTTGGCAGCTGCTCACCCTCTCATTTGTCCCGGTTCACTGCGCCGGTTCTTCTTTGTTTCGTTTAATTGTCATTCCAGAGAACATTCCCTGCTAACCCGGATTGGTTCGACCTGGGAAAGAGAGAGAGAGAGAGAGAGAGAGAGAGAGAGAGAGAGAGAGAGAGAGAGAGAGAGAGAGAGAGAGAGAGAGAGAGAGAGAGACTATTATTAGCTCAGCATTGGATGTGAGTTAGTTTAGTTTAGTTTGAGGACTGGTTCTTTAGTGCTATGATTCATCTGTGCATTCCTGACCGCTGAGAGATCCACATCAGAAACACATGCACCATCACCATTACTGTACACAGAGCCGGTTATTTTAGTATAATTCAGAGATTTTATATTCATATTTTGAAATATTTTTTACTTTGATATTTTCTGTTATTATTTTAACTTTTAGTCAATTTGTTATGTTTGTAATTTTATATATTTTTAATATAGCTTTTTATTCATTTTTATTAAAATTGTTACAATTTGGGTTTTAGTTTGAGTTATTTCGGTAGATCAAGTCACAATCTGTAGCACGTTTTCAACATTTTTATAATTTTTTTAGCTGGGAAGACCAGGGACTCGCTTCTTCAGGGAGGCCTAGCGGGCCTACCACCTGCAAAAGGTCGGGCATTCCTCCATCACAGCCCTCCGCTCAGTGACTGGACCTATCCAGAAACCACGAGACAGGAGCGTGCCCTCAGAGGAGGCCACTTGGGGCCTACTACTCCACAGCGAATCCCACAGGGAAGCCCCGTGCAGCTTGCCTGATAGCAACCCATGCTACGATCCGTTACCGAAACTGGGGACCAGGGAACGGGGAACGATCTCTGGGAGGCGCACTGCCTCCACCTGATAGCAGAACATGCCGCCAATAGCGCTTCACTTCGCTAACCGTCTCAGCGACTGAGAATCGGGAGCTCGCCTTCAGCGAGGCCCAGTGCCTACCACCTGATAGCAGAACGTGCTACTCATAGCACTTTATGCTCACCGCAGTCTCTCGGGCAGTGCCTACAGACATGAACCTAATCACATTGCCAACAGCAGTGTACTCAGCAGAAGTGCTCAACAAAACCCTCTAAAGCGAGGGGAGTACAACTTACGTCACCTGCTTCGGGGCGGCTGTCTTACTTTCCATGCAGCGGCCTGCCGTAAATGCGAGGGCGTCAGCCATTGGCAATGCTCGGGCCTCAGGGGAGCATCCAACCAACACCGCAAACAGAAGGTATCCGATGTTCAGCTCAACCCGAGCCCTAAAGGAGGTGGAGCAGAGACATAGAGCAAGGGTGAAATATTACATAAATATGGAACCCACCGGCCGTACCATCCTCCAGGAAGAGGCCGGGGGCCGGCAAAAGATGGCAGCCACCAAGCTCTGAAAGGCGGAAACAGCAGATAAAGTCTAATCGCAAACCGTCGAAAGACGCTTAATTCCGCCCCACGACCACTGGCAAAGTCGCTGTCTCCTGCAACACCTTGACTGCGTTACTCGTAATCCCAGAATGCAGAGAAGGGGGCGGGCCTTGGCCAGACGACTCTGTAATAAGAGGAGGCTGAATCAAGGATGCATAAACAAAGCCCTGTTCTTATATCAAAGACAGGCCAGGGGCGAACGACCTTCCTTAAAAGGGAACGCCCCCATCCTTGACGGAGCCTAGGCCAAGTGGTGCGACGTAAGTCCGCACAAGATCCACTCAGGGCTCGGGAAAGAAATATTATCACCTCTAATATTACACAACGAGGCCCCAAAAACCCCTTCTCCAAAGCCCCGCAGAGCTGGGCGCAGATCTCACTACAGCTCATGCATAAGTGCATACCCGGTCTTCAGCTACTTCACACTTTTACGCTAGGAAAAAACACAGCTCGCCCCCGACACTACAAGCCCTCGGGCAAGAGCGCAATTCAGTTACCCACATCAGTGGGGAAAACATAACACGGAGAGGCAGCAAAACTCTACTAGCAAAAGTGAGGCACTCACACACAACCACATAACGTTGCAAGAAGATCGTTCTTAGCTTACTCACGGGGAGCTGCAGGCCCTGCGAAGTCCAGTGACGTTCCAAATTTCCCCAAATAACCTCTCAGGAGAGCGAAGGTACAGAAGTCCTGAAAAACATAGTTTTGAAAATGTTTCACCTTCATAGAGGGGGACTCACCAATCGCTCCTCGCGGTGCTTCAAACCAGCCGTCGAGCTAGTGTCCACCACCATCCTGAGGGGGGCGCTTTCCCCAAACAAACCAGGCGGGCCGTCAGAATCTTACATTTTCTGCTCAACATAGGCCCACCGGCCTGATGTAAAGCGCCCGGGGAAAATCCAGAGGAAGGGAAAAAAGGCAGCGTTCATCTCCGCGTCCTCGGGGGCGGAGTCCGCTGCCTGCACTGGTTACGGTTACCAGCCCCGGCTTCCTTCCTCCTTTTGTTGCGGGTGTCCTACCTCCTCTGCGCACCAATCCTCCGCGGAGGGGGCGCTCGAGAGGCGACGCTGGTTCGCTGGTCCCGCCTCCAGCCCTCAGACCGTGACGGGCCAGGGAAACCCGACTGCCTGGGCGCGGTCCCAGACCTCAGCGGAATGCATGTTCTAAATGCTGCCGAGCGCGCCTTCGCCGCTCCGAACTTTCCCACCACTGCTTCGACGGAGGTACCGAAAAGTTCAGATGGCGAAACCGGGGCATCAGGGAGAAAGGACTTCTCTTTCTCCCCGATGTCCAAACGGTTTAACCACAGATGTCTCTCCGTGGCCACCATCGGCGCTATTTGTCCGGTGGCCCGGAGAGCGATATCCGCGGTCCGGCGCAACTCGACTACCGCCTCAGGGGGTCCCTCCCCCTGATTGAGGTCCCTCAACAGGTCCGCCTGGTGAGCCTGCAACACCGCTGTGGTGTGCGAAGCCGCTGCAGTGTCACCCACCGACATGTATGCCCTGCCATTCAGGCGAGACCGGCAGGGTGGGAGCCACAGTGTCGCCGGCCGCCCAGAGGCGAGATAAACATAACATCTCGTCCACGGGCGGCCCCGACACACACCCAGCCAGGCAGTCCCTCGACATCAGCGAAATTTAGCTCGCCGATGTCGACAGATGCGGGGCTGAGTATGGTTTCTTCCATCCCCTCGAGATCTGCTGATGGAGATCTGGAAGGAATGGAAGACTCCCAGGAGTTGGGGGGTCATGGGCGGAGAGAAACCGATCGTCCGAACTGTATGGACGCTCAGCCTTTCTCCTCACGCGCCGCAAAGGCAGCTGCAGTCTACCCGCAGCGCGTTCCATGACCTCCAGCAACTCCCCGTACATGGGACAGGATGGTTGAGAAGCTTCAGCTTTTTTTTTTTTTTTTTAACTGACTCACTCATCCTCTGCTCGAGTGGAAGAGCAGCAGACGAGGAGGAGGAACATAAATTCTGCTCCTCCTCGAAGTCCGCCTCTCGCAATCTGGATCGTCCTTGAGAACCACATCTGTCTCCAAACGGTGAGCCAGATCCCTCTGGAGGAAAGGATTCCCAGTTCCCAGAGGCTCGCGAACCTCTCGTGCATGCTCTTCTCCCAGACTGTAAGCGCAAAGTGTGTGTGTATCCTCAGCGTAAGCTACCTGGTACACGTTCAACACACCTGCAGAAGTGGCGTTGTTTCTCGGCACACTTCATAGTTATCCTTCTTGTAGACGTTTCATGTGAAGACAGGCAAAACAGTCCCTGAAGACGAAAAGATACTGTCATGTTGGCAAGGCGCCCTTTTATACTTCCTGGTCGCACCTTGATGATGTCAGAGGCTGTCAATAGGATTGACGTTTTTTGATTGTGATTTCAGGCACCGGTCACGCTGGAGGCGTTCCCCGTAGCGTTGAGCTGACGCAGCACAAGTTCCCTTTCGAAAGGGAACTACAGGAAACGTTTGACCTCTGTAATTGCAAACAACTGTACCAAATATTAACATTGATTTTCTCAGGTGTTCAAATACTTATTTGCAGCTGTATCATACAAATAAATAGTTAAAAAATCATACATTGTGATTTCTGGATTTTTTTTTTAGATTATGTCTCTCACAGTGGACATGCACCTACGATGACAATTTCAGACCCTCCATGATTTCCAAGTGGGAGAACTTGCAAAATAGCAGAGTGTTCAAATACTTATTTTCCTCACTGTATATATATATATATTATATATATATATATATATATATATATATATATATATATATATATATATATATATATATATATATAACTTTTATGTTAGATGCGATTATTCGTGATTAATCGATTTGACAGCACTAGAAAATATGTAAAATAGTGATGTTGAAAGGAACTGACTGACTCAGAACAGCAGATCAATCTGACCACCATAAACGTTCCTGAAATCTCAGTTTAATCTGGAATGACACTGTAATGGGCCTGCAGGAGGATTGGCCGAGCACAGCACATTCCCACAGATATTTGTGGGCACCTTTAGTCGGCTCACATGATCCGATGGTGAAACCGTCTGTGGCGCGAGAGACAAAGACGGACAGCAGAATCCAGACCTCAGTGTTGTGAGTTCAGACACGCCAGATGAATATGCATTCATGTCCACATTACAGAGCAAAACATCCCGTGCGAATCCCTGCTGAGCGCGGACCAGGGAACACGCCATAGAAAAATGGGATGTTTGTGATAGTCTGAAATTAGAAACAGTGCAAGAGATTGTTTAGAGACAGATTTAACTGTGTGAACAAGCCACGAAAACCACAACTCCCCCAGCTCAGGGAACGTTCTGGCAAGGTTCTCTCAACGTTATGAACAAACATAACAGAACGTTCAATCAAAGGTATCTGGTCTTTAATAATGTTCTCAAAACGTTAGCACAAAAACATTTATACATTGTTATCTGGGCAAGACGGTAAACCCTCACATCTTCAAAGATATCTCTGATTAGTTGTTCTCCATTATTAAACACTCATATTCATATTCTCTCATGTTTTGTGGCATCTTAAAAGAAAATAAACATGAGGCGCGAGTGAGGAGTGTAACCCAGATGCATGTGGAGCGCTTCCCGATGGGATCGAGCGGCCGGAACACTTCTGAGAGGCTTTGATGCTCATTTCATTCACATGAATATGCAGAGCCACTGAACCACTGAAACCAGACCAAAACCAGATCCAGAACCAGACCAAAGCCAGATCAAAACAGATCCAGAACCAGACCAAAGCCAGATCAAAACAGATCCAGAGCCAGATCAAAACAGATCCAGAACCAGACCAAAGCCAGATCAAAACAGATCCAGAACCAGACCAAAGCCAGATCAAAACAGATCCAGAACCAGACAAAAGCCAGATCAAAACCAGATCCAGAACCAGACCAAAGCCAGATCAAAACAGATCCAGAACCAGACCAAAGCCAGATCAAAACAGATCCAGAACCAGACCAAAGCCAGATCAAAACCAGATCCAGAACCAGACCAAAGCCAGATCAAAACCAGATCCAGAACCAGACAAAAGCCAGATCAAAACAGATCCAGAACCAGACCAAAGCCAGATCAAAACAGATCCAGAACCAGACCAAAGCCAGATCAAAACAGATCCAGAACCTCCAGACCCTTAAGTCACACGAGAAAGGGCTGACCAACAAAAATGTTTACTATTACTATGATACTGATAAAGTAAAACAATCTAAGGGTGCGTTCACACTTGTGATGTGTGGTTGGATTAAAGCGAGCCCTGGTGCGATTGCTGGGTTAGTCTGAACACATGTGAACGTTGCCATCCGACCCTGGAGCGCACCACACAAGCGGAGCGAGACGCTAAAGAGACGGGTCTCGGTCCGCCTCCAAACCAACTCTGGTGCAGTTCCACTGATATATGAACGCAACACGGACCAAAGACAGGACGTGATGTCACAAGATGCGACGCTACAGGTCAGCTGATTTGACGACGCGGAGAGATCGTTGTGAACGCTAAGCGGACCAGGACTATATGTTTTGTTTTTGTTTTTTGGTCCGGACCAAACGAACCAAACTACAAGTGTGAACGCACCTTAAGGGTGCTTTCACACCTGCCTCAATCGCACTAGAGTTGGTTTTCCCCTTTGGTGCGGTTCGTTTGGTCAGGTGTGAAAGCAGCAATCGCACTCGGGTGCGCATCAAAAGCGGCCCAAACAAGCCGAGAGCTCCTTGAAGAGGTGGTGTCCGGACGCTTTCAGACGAACTCTGGAGCAGGAGAACGTGATCCGACCTCGAACAGACCCAACTGCAAAAAGTACTGATCGTTTTTGGCCTAAACCAGCTGCCGTAGTCAGCTGCGCTGTGCATTATGGGATGAGGAAGTGTTTGTTGACAGTTTGCACTTTAGCATGGCAGCTCGCGGACAAACTTGGAGTAGTGAGGAGGGGCGGAGCCTCATAGAAATTTGCTCTGATGACCATATTAGGCATAGATGTACATAATAAAGGCTAGATGTCTCATGTGGCGTTCACACCGGACGCGAAGGTGGACGCTTGAACATTTTGAGTTTACTCGCTTCAATCGCGCGTGAAATTCGCGTGTCACAACTACACAACAGACGCGAATTCCCGTCATGGGGGGGGCTTCAATATGAGCCTATATGAGCCAGCTCGTCTCGGTCACTTGACGTCTTTTTTGTAAAAAATACTACTATTAATGTGTGACAAAACGTAGTTTAAAGACTTTTTCAGGCGATAATATAGTTGTTTAAAGCTCAAATCTCTGGTTAATTCATAAAAAGAGCCTATTTGAGCATTTTATCTGGCGTTTTCGGAGTTGTGAGATCCAGGCGATCAGTGACATTCCGCGCTCGTTTACCCGGCGAGACCCGCCTTTCCTCGGCTAGTCCTTCTCACATTTGCCGCTGGCTCTGGCTCTTTTTTTCTGCTCCAGTCTCGTTGTGAAATGGCTGACATAGATTTTGTTGAGAGGGTAGCTGACTGTCCGACCTCCTCACTCACTTTCTTCCAAGCAAAATCCTTTTATTCCTGTTCCTGTAGTGATAGGATGATGTATCATACAGCTCCGGGTCTCCACATACGGCCACCATTATCTTGTCCTCCATTGTTGTTGGGATTTCTGCCTCCGCTTGTAAATGCGTCACTACTAGAGCAAGCTCGTGATTGGTTAACGCGGCGCGAAATATCCGCCAAAGTTCAGATTTTTCAACTTGAGCGATTCGCGCAAATCGCGCTTTCAAAACGCTCAATTCGCGTCATTCGCGCCGCCTCAATCGCGCGAATCACGCCGCAGAATGCCATTTCGCGTCTCTGCATTGACTTAACATGTAAATCACTCGCGCGAATCGCGTCCGGTGTGAACGCACCTTTAGGGCGGAGTCTCTAACGGCATCACTGGCGGCCATCTTGTCACAGGCAAGCTTTCTGGCGGGTACCTGATGTAAGGCGAGTGATCTGAACACAAATACTCTTATCTCGCTGAAATCTTGACGGATTTACAAATGGTTTGGTTTCTTACAAACGTTATTAACGTGGCTATAATTATGGATGCATGAACATATTATGAATAATTTTTCATAAGTATGCAGTGTCATAACTACATCTCTGATGTTTATAACAAACCAAACAGTTTGAAAATCGGTAGAAAATTGAGCAAGTTATGGTTATTTAAAAAGTGCATGCACCATTAAAACACAATGTTACGAGTGAGCGAGCTGACTGTGACAAGATGGCCGCCAGGTGCGGACGTCGACCTCCATTGGCCAGCAGCGCGGACGAGACATCTAGCCTTTATTATGTATATCTATAATTTTAGGTCCCAACTTTGGAAAACTCACAAGAACAGCACGATCTCCGCTCGCCGTTTGCAGTGCATTAGAGCGGTGTTTTCAAGCCGCATCCGCGCTTCATTATAGAAATGTATTTTTTGCATATTGTGGTGTATACAAACAATGTAAGAAATTATGGCCAGGGATAAAACCAGCCCGCGCAGTCGCAGTTTAGGAAATACGCCATGGCCAATGAGTGATGTGGATGTTGTCATGTGACTGCATTTTGGTTCGTTTCAACTGGTTCGGACCAAAGTAATCAGTGTGGTGTGAAAAGGAACCAAAAAAGCTGAAAAATACTACAACGTATAATTGTTTGCCCTTGGTTCGGAACCGAACTAGAGATGTGAAAGCACCCTAAGAATACTTAAAACGATTAAAGCTATTTCATTATATTCTCCCAGAAACGTCTTGGTTACTAACATAACCTCGGTTCCCTGAGAGAAGGGAACAAGTATTGCGTAAGTTAGCTTACTCTATGGGGAAAACTCCTTTTCTGGAGAATATGAAGCCTAAAATTATCCTTATAATTTTATATATGTAAAACAGTAGACTCAGTAAACTATCAGGTTGCTATGCACCCTAGTGCGTCAGTGCCCGCCAAAATGGCCGCGGCCTCCGGCTATAAAAGCCCCCCTTACTCCACAGGATTCAGGTTTAAATCAGCTGAAGCGATCCCCTGATCTGAGCACAATAGCTCGGCGGGTTAAGCAATACTTGTTCCCTTCTCTCAGGGAACCGAGGTTATGTTAGTAACCAAGGCGTTCCCTTTCAAAAGTACTCTCGTATTTGCGTAAGTTAGCTTACGCTAAGGAAACCCAATTTAAAACGCTGTGCGTGCTTATTAACTTCGCCCCATACTATGGCCTGGAGCGAGAGCCCGAGGCCCATAGAAGAGTAAAAGTTATGAGACCCAAAAAGAGGGTAAGCCTCATATAAAGGTATATGCAGGAAAAATTTATATTCCTGAGTCAAATAATTTAGATAAAACTAGACCGGACAGCGTCGGGCCTTATAGTTGTTGTAAATGTGTTATACATTTGTCTATATGGAAAGAACCCTAGCTTGCAAAGCGGGAACCTCCAAGTTATAGAATTTAATAAATGTAGACGGAGAGGCCCAGCCTGCCGCCCCACAGATATCTTCCAGTGATATTCCACTGGACCAAGACCATGACGAGGCCATGCCTCTAGTGGAGAGAGACCTCTGATATCTACGGGGCAGAAGAGACCCCTTGGATCATAAGCCAGCGAGATAGCATCTACTATTCATGGCGACAATCTCTGCTTCATGATTGCGCACCCTACGGTACGGCCGCCAAAGCATACAAAGAGCTGTTCCGACTGCCTAAGTAAATTTGCGTCGCTTTCGTCCTCAGACGAGGGTAGGGCTAACAGCAAAATGACCTGTGGGTACATACCCGTGTCTTGGTTTGAGGGCAACTCTGGAGTCGTTAGGCCCAAACTCAATGCAGGAAGCGCTCACTGAGAGCACATGTAAATCACCAACTCGACTGACTGAAGCTAGAGTGAGCAAGAGAGCAGTTTTGAGCGAAAGGTCCTTCAGGCTAACAGACTGAAGTGGCTCAAATGGGGCACCTTTCATGGCCTCTAGGACCGTGGAAAGGTCCCACATAGGAACCGATGGGGTTTGAGGCAGGTTCAGCCTCCTAGTGCACGACTAGGTCGCTTCTCCCCAGTGACTGTCTGGCCACATGAGTGTGAAACGCTGCTATGCCCGCCACATATACTTTGAACGTGGAAGGGGAGCGACCCGCATCCAAAAGCTCTTGAAGAAGCACTTCTGTCACTCCACACGAGTGTGGGTCCAGGTTCCGCGATGCACACCAGTTTGAGAACACTGACCATTTTAGAGCGTAAAGCCGCCTGGTTGAAGGCACTCACACTTCAGAAATAGCATTCAGCAACCCTTTTGGTAGGTTCCCAGGTATCCGTTGATGGGCCGCACATGAAGGGCCCACAAGTCGGGACGGGGATGCCAGATCGTCCCCTTCGCTTGCGTGAGGAGGTCAACTCAAAGAACCATAGTTCCTCCAGAGAGGGGCTATTAAAAGCCTTGCACACTTGCTCTCCCTGATCCGTTTGATGACCTGAGGTAACATCGCGAACGGAGGGAATGCATACAGCGGGCGGCTGGGCCAGTGCATCCCTGCTCTTGGAGAAAAATGTTGGGCAATGAGTATTGTCTTCTGAGGCGAAGAGATCGACCTTTGCCTTGCTGAAGACACTCCAAATTAACTGAACTGTTTGTGGGTGAAGAGACCAGTCCCTTGGGGGAATTTTGTCTCTGGATAGCATATCCGGGCCCTGGTTCAGAATGCCTGGCACATGCAATGCCCTTAGCGAGCGCAGGTTGTGCTGAGCCCATAAAAGGAGGTGTTTGGCCATGGTGTGCAGGTTGCTTGACCTGAGTCCACCCTGACGATTTATATAGGATACCACTGACATGTTGTCCGTTCGGACCAGTCTCTGATTGGGCTATAACCAGCCAATTGTCGAGGTAGTTCAGTACTCACATTCCCCGTAGTCTCGGGGGGGCAAGGGCCGCATCCATGCACTTCGTAAATGTATGGGGTGCTAGGGATAGACCGAATGGTAGGACTTCGTATTGATAAGCCTGCCCCTAGTGTTATAGTCAAGACCACCTGAACTGAGACCAAGTCAAGACCAAGACCAGCATGTGCCGAGAGCAAGACAAGACCAAGACTTTGTGGGGTTGAGACCAAGACAAGACCAAGACCAAGACAGGGCGAGACCGAGTCAAGACCAAGACCATCAAAAAGACCGGTCTCGGGTACTACAACACTACCTGCCCCTCGAAGGCGAACCAAGAATGGCCTGTGGTGGGCTGCTATTTGAATGTGAAAGTAAGCATCTTTCAGATCCACTGAGAAAAACCAATCCCCTGAGCAAATTTGCGCGAGGATTTGTTTTGTTGTCAGCATTCTGAAGTGTTTTGTTCAGATGTCTGAGATCTAGGATGGGTCTGAGACTGCTATCCTTCTTTGGAACGTGGAAGTAGTGACTGTAAAAGCCTGACTCGCTTATTGCTTATTACAGTCTCTACAGCCCCTTTTGCCAACAGTTTCGACACTTCGGTACGAAGCACGTTGGTCTCTTCAAAGGAAGATTACAAATGGGAAACGCCAATTCATTACACGCGACGGTGATTCGCTTGACGATGTGAGTTAGAGCCCTATTCAGGCCACAGATCTAGGCCTGTGTCCGACAGCTTATAACAATTCTCAGCCCGTGTCCGACTGGAGCCCGTGTTTTTTGGGGGGTTTTTATCCTCCCTATTATACATTGTTGCAGCCATTAAAAAAGTTCAGTTTTGTTTTTAATGTCAAAGTAGTTATATTTCGTTTCGTTTCTTTATTAAGTTAATTTAGAAAAATGTTTGAAGCATTTTTTGGTTTGTTCAATTAAAGTTTTTGTTTTTTAAAGTGACGACCAAGCGGCCGACAGTGAGTTAACCGCATGTTTGATCAATTTAGCCTCTCAAATCAACACTTGACTTGTCTTGCCTATAATAAAATCCATAGATATAAAACACTTCAAGCATCACAATGTTAGTTTAAACATTTAGCCTACTATCACCACCACAAAAGGGCATTTTTGACAAGCTGAGGCTGATGCTGCTCGCAAACGAAACAGGCTACACAATCTAAACTAATAAAAATAAAAACATGCAGGTTGTCTTGCCTTACACCTCTCCATAAAATGAATATATAAATCTGATCTTCGATTCCCAATTCCCTTCAATTTTAATGTGAGTACAGGACTCTTCTTGATTCTCGCACCGCGTGAGCTGACAGGCGGTTGTCATGACAATGGGGTAGTTTAAGGCGGCACAAGTTCGCATTCATTTACACTGAATCAAAGCCGTTTCAGCATCGCCTTTGATACTAGGGGCCGAGGTGGACCAGACCCGGCATATTTTAAGTCTGCTTTAATGCTTTAATTTTAAAAAATTTACACCAGTCCCTCCAGAAAAACGTGATTATGCGATCGCATGATTTAATGCATAATCAGCCAAAGTCTGCATATTTATGCGGGGGCCACATTTTTTCAAATACGCCGCACTTTCGCCGCATAAATTGCCTATTTCCGCGTGCAAAATATGCGGGGCTAGCATGATTTCATAATCCCCGCATTTTCGTTGCAAAAAAGTCACATATATATTAGCAGA
The DNA here is from genome assembly GCA_023566225.1 of Romanogobio albipinnatus. NCBI lineage: Eukaryota > Metazoa > Chordata > Actinopteri > Cypriniformes > Gobionidae > Romanogobio > Romanogobio albipinnatus. The sequence continues at coordinate 1,717,376 of CM042246.1, read as the reverse complement.
AAGTTGAAAAATGTTTGTTTACTTCACACAAGAGCCGCCATTTCCCCCTGTTGCCATGGGAACCATTTCCCCCTGTTGCCATGGGAACCATTTCCCCCTGTTGCCATGGGAACGTTTTGAAGTGACGTAATTACCCGACGTGAACGTCATCGAAAAGCTGCAAACCCCGCGGAGAAACCATAGATACCAGTGAAACCATGATGAAGCGCAAACTCCCATTGGCCAACAAAAATAACAGCAAAAGAGCAAAGCAGTTTCAGAACAGCATC